>ML677349.1:67483528-67591118 GCA_007922305.1 Dermatemys mawii
GAGCTTACATGGGCTAAGACCCACTTCATCAGATGAAGTGGGTCTTAGCCCATGAAAGCTCATGATCCCTAAAATCTGTTAGTCTATAAGGTGCTACAAGACTCTTTGTCACTTTTGCAGATCCAGACTAACACGGCTACTCCTCTGATACTAGCCTGAGTTTACAGCTGGAAGACGCCCTTTTGAAATCATGATTCTTTACAGTCTCACACAGCACCACACAGTGGCAGAAAGTGGGCATTGCAAACTCCCATTGAGTTGAATTGAAAAAGGCCAAAACCAGCTCACGTCCCTTCTGTTTCTGTATTTTAATACTACTGTTGCTGCTTTCTCATCCCAGCTCTTCACAGGTGGTGTGGGGAGATGTTGCTTCTTGTTGGCCAGAGGAAGGCAGGGGAGGAAGGGTACATTAATAGTTTAATCTTGCACAAGGGGCTGTCCATAAATTACATAATACATTAGGGGACTTGTGGGGCCTCAATTTAGCATGTTTGTTTCAGTGTTACAAGGGGGGGAGGTCTCAAAAATCACCAGAAAAATGTGTTATGTAATTTATGGACAGCCCCCAAATGCACTGCGTGAGGAGTGGGGAGAAGAAGAGAGTCATGCAAGGAAATTGGATGGTGATATGAAGACCTGACTGGGACTGACTAGGTGATGCTCCAGGGAAGTGGAATAGAGGTCCATAAAATTAGGCACCAGGAACTAAAGACACAAAAGCTCTAAAGCTAAAACTAGGTTCTTGGTAGCAGCCGATGCCATCTTTTTTTTTTTTTTCTTCTTTTTAAAGAGAACCTTAAACAGAAACATGGATTTTGATTTGAAGTAGCATCTGGATTGATGTCCAGCCATCCTGCCAATGCTGAACTAGTGTGAGCCTACAACTCACACTACACTCAGTGTTTGACCTTTAGGGAAAATTCAGGCTGCACTGAAATGGTGTTGGCAAGTTAGGAGGTCGCAGTCATGGCGGTGAAGAGAGAGACAGGGCAACGTGGCTTTTAACTCACTTTAATAACTCCAATAAAAGACTGTGAGGGTACCTGGGTTTGGACTCACGCTGCTAACCTCCATTAAAAGTCAAGTTGCCATGTCTTCACAGCTGTTTGAATCTGGATTAGTGAACCTGAGTTAACACCAAACCTTTTTTGGTAGTGTAGACATAGCTTGAGTCAGCACTGAACCAAACCACCACAGCCTTTCTTCCAAGCTGGTTACCTGGCAGCATGAACTGCTGAAATGAGACATAAAACTGTACCTCGCTACTGGTGATCATTAAAGATCTCAGGACACATTTGTAAGCATGGAATGTGTTAATCCTGGCATCCTGGACAATTGTACATTGGCTGATTATATTTTGTCTACTTTAATTCCCTCTTTATTTTCAACTGGATACAGAATTCTTCACTTTTTGGTCTCAGCTGTTGCATAATGCACTACTAAACAGCTGCTGTATTGTTTCACAGTGGCTGTATCATTTCCCCCATATACAGTATATAATGCAATGTTTCCAAAGTGTGTGTTGGGCTGAAAGACATCATACAAATAAACATAATTCTCCTTCCTGGTATAAGCACCATCACAGACAAAACCACATATTGAAAATACAAAGCTCCAACCTGAAGTAAAGAATCGGAGAGTCAAAAATCTGTTTTCTTCTGATGCACAGTAAGAGTAAGAGATTAAGGTAGGACCATGATGGAATGTAGTAAGATAAAATTGTTACGTTTTCATTTTATGTTTGTGATATGTTTTATTTTGGGGAAAATCCAGTCCTGGAAGGGTTGGAAAAGTCAAGTTAAATTAATTCTTCCGTAGTTTGAGCATAAGAGAAACTGATATTGTCTATAGAACTATTGCAATCCTGGGATGAGCTCAAGGCCATTAAAACAAGGTGATAAGGAAGGGACAGCCGCTCAAAACCAATAAATCTCCCCTCTAGTAGGCATTTTATCTGAGAATGCCAAAAGAAGCTAGACAGGAAATTTGTGGACTTATAGTAGCTATCATGGAAAGCTCATTAAGAGTAAGTGAGTTTCCAAAAGACTAAAAGCGAGTTAATCTGGTGCCTGTGATTAAAAACAAACCTCAGCACTTCAGCTCCATCAGCCCTAGTGTTTATAAAATAATTTAATCCCAACTGAGGAACTGGACGGAGGAATATTTGTGAAGGACACACTGCAGCTAGCCTGTGTGTTATAAAAGTTCCCAAATTGCACTCTAAACTTGATGATGATGACGACAAGCCAGACAACTATGCTTCTTTGAATGTCCAGAAACTGTTCCTACTCCTCACAATTATGGGTACACTAAACACATTGGAGATTTGTGGTGAAATATGACAATAGACAAAAAATGCTAAAGCACAAAAAACTTCCTTTTTGGGCAGGGGGTCTGCCCAACCTTATGATGACATGTGAGGCCTCTGAAATGATAATAAATTAAATAATAAATAAAAAATAAAATAATAATAACAACAATAATTAACTGAAAGAGCATCAGGAATCTGCAGAGCCCAGCTCCAGCAAGGTACATAAGCACTGCTCACTAGTTTCATTGACTTTAATAAGACTACTCATATGCTTAAAATTATGCACATGCCTAAGTATCTTGCTGGATCAGGGTTGGGGTGGGACAATTGTTACAGGGGTGCAAGTGAGAATACATGTGTATGGAAGATTGTGTATGTGATTGCATATGTGTGATTGTGAGCTTTGTATGTTTGGCGTCAGAGTATCCCTGGTTCAGTTCCACCACTGTAAAATAGTTATCATAATACCTCAATACTTTACAGGGTGCTGTGAGGATAAATATATTAGCTTTTGTGGCACAGCCAAATATTATGGTAATGGAATCTATGTAAGTATCCAGATCTATCTAAAAACAGAACAGTCATTTGGCTGTTCTTGGTTCCAGTGAATACTGGCTTTTATATGTCTAAAAAGTCAGTCTAAGAACAGGTTAAACAGACACCTATCAGGGATGATCTCAATATACATGGCCCTGCCTTAGCACAGTGGCCTTGACTAGATTATCTCATGAGGTCACTTTCCGCCCTACATTTCTGTGATTCTATATGTTGCCTCACTGAAGCCGTGTACTGTATTGTATATCTGAAACATGGCAGCCACTATTTACACCACTATTTACAATCATCTATTTTATTTTAAAATATTCAAAGCTGCAGTTAACAATGTTTTCCAGGTATTTTTGCAACTGGCTCTATAAAATATTTGTGCAACAAGGACTTTATCTTTGGCAGAAGCAGCATACTGTATTTTACCTCTAAAACAAGTATTTAACTAATGCTCAGGAATGCCCGTCTGTAGTCTGTGCTCAGTTATGTTGATGTATTACTAATGAAATTGTAGCTCTCCGAGAGAGTAATGAATGTAAAAATGGAGCTGAATCAGAATCCTATAATGCAAGAAATACTGCTTGGTCAGCTGGATGCAGAAGGTGCCTCAGTGATTTGAGCAGGAACCATAATGATAATAACTTACATGATATTTACATAGTGCCTTTCGCCCAGATACAGCTTTATAAACTTTACAGACTCTCAACCCAGCCATGTGTGGGGCTGAGCACTGGATGCAAGATGCTGAGCAGCCTCAACTCCCAGGGGGACTATGTGCATGATCAATGAATAGTAAGAGCTATTTTGATTAATCAGTTCCTGGCAGTGAAATCTAACTCATTACATCAAACCCCAGTGTTTAGGCTCTAATATGGATGAGTGGCTGAGGAAGTGAAATCCCCTCTCTGATGCAGGGCCAGGTATTGGGCTATTGCGTAGAACATGGCCCGCTTGTGTGAGGGCTTGACGACACTTGCACGTTATACCGCAATAAAGCCTCACAGAGCACTCTGCTTTGCTCCCCATTCACATTGGCAAGGCACATAGAGCACTCTGACTCCCTGGCTGGAGCACTCCTGCTACTCCACCTCGGCAAGAGGATTAACGTCTGATGCGTATTGGGTTAGATGCTTCAGCATCAGTGTGAACGCTCTGTTTGACCTCCGGAAACATCTCATAATCCCCTTAAGACAAGTGGCCTCTCTCCTCTTTGTTGTGAAATCGGCTGCAGGAAAATGAAAGTGCCTTTTCAAAGCTCCATTTCAGACAGAAACTTATCTGCTTATGTGCTTTGAGACAAAGCAAACAGTAAATGTTTGCTTTGAGTGAGTGAGTGAGTGAGAGGCGGGGTGCGGAGGGCAAAAGGGTCTGAATTTACAAGACAGCATGCTGACACACTCTCATCACCCCAAAAACCCCATTCTGCTCCCCCCCCCGCCACAAACACACCACACTCCCTGTCACACTCCACCCAACCCTCAGCATTTGGAAAGCATGTTGCAGCCACTTGAACACTGGGATAGCTGTCCATAATGCACTGCTCCCAATGCAGCTGCAAGTGCTGCAAATGTGGCCACGCCAGTACGCTTGCAGCTGTCAGTGTGGACAGACTGCCGCACTTTCCCTCCTACGCTCTCTGAAGGCTGGTTTAACCCAAAGTGCTCTATAGCTGCAAGTGTAACCATACCCTTAGTTACTGGATCTCCAGAAACATGGGTCTATGCCCCCTCCCTTATCTTACCCTAACCTACTCACAACTGGACCTTCAGGGAGAGACTTTTTTCCTACTGGACATAGGTGGTTT
Organism: Dermatemys mawii; assembly: GCA_007922305.1. Classification (NCBI taxonomy): domain Eukaryota; kingdom Metazoa; phylum Chordata; order Testudines; family Dermatemydidae; genus Dermatemys; species Dermatemys mawii. The sequence continues at coordinate 67,488,190 of ML677349.1, forward strand.
GCAGACACCACTGTGTATGCACATAGCCAGCAGACTCTAGCACAGGCCTCATAAGGGGCATAAATGGCGCAGAGCCCTTTAGAGTGTCCCACCATGCTAAGCTGAATTTCACCTAAAATGAATAATGAATTTAAGAAATGACCTGAAAATAAGCATATAGATCACATGTGGACATTCGTGACAAAAATAAATGTGGATTCCTTCCTCAGCTGATTACAGCACAGTTTAAACTGCTGAGAGGTGGTTGGTTTTTTCAGTAGGAGCAGCTGAAACATAGAAGCTTGGAAATAAGCTAAATAAAGACAAACAGGACGGCTGACACTGACTTCAAATCTAGTTCCTTGATTTGTGCAAAGCAGGCTAAGGAACAGTTATGGTCAGGGAACTTTGAATAACTGCTGGTGATCTGGGATTCAGATAATGTTGGGAGGCAAAGTATTTTAATTTCTCGATGGTAATAGGCCAAGTGTTTTCTACATTGTAATGCTGGTAATAGCAGGAGACTGACAAGCTAAGAGCTAAGTAGTACTTACTGAGGTGTTTTTACATTATACAAAGAGTGTTACCAAGGAAAGTTTTTTGATACTCTAGAGTTCACTGAAGCTTTTTGTCAAGCCCTAATCTTCTTTTATTTTCCATGCCTTCATGGTCAGACTGAATTGATAGATCTGTTATCACATGCAAAGGGTCTGGCTTAAAGTTACTGACTGATAACTCATTCTGATTGCCCTTTTCCTACGCACCGGCGCGACAGCTGAGATCAGCTGCGGACTCCTGCTTACAGAACCTAGCTTTGACTGTCTGGAATCTGGTGGAAGGAGTTTGCTACAGAGGGCCCAACATTCTAGAATAACTCTCATCCCTTTTTCCTCTCCTCAAGCCAACAGAACCTGAGCTAGATGATATTTAAGGCAGATTATCAGGCCCATGTAATGACTTGTATCCCAGGGTGAGAATTTAATAAAGTTATTGTTTGTCAGTAGTCTATGTCCATTTCTTTAATTCCTGTGCCTGCTCCCAGAAACGAGTGATGGATGGACATTACTAATAAGAAAAGGTGCATAAGGCTTGTACTGCTTTGCATTCAGAAGGTGACCTAAATAATGTCTCCAGCAGCAAGACAATGTGCAGATGCATGAAAGTACATTAGCAGAAAGTGTATCCTGAGCACAAAAAAGCAAACTATTCAATGTTGCTTTCTGTCAAGGCAGCCAGGGAATGGTTGTCAGTGTAGAGCCCTAGAGACAGTAAATTGAATTGGCCATTTTGCAAATACTAATGGGAGCTCAATGTTAAGTTAAACAACACCCTGGGAATACTTGATGTTGAGAAGCAAGCTGTTAACAAGAAAAGGGGATGGGGGTGCTTTCCCACTTTGAATGTTCTCTAGCATGTTCCTTCCAGTCTCAGGGGATTCATGTGAGAAAAGGAAGGACAAGGATTTGTTAGGGACCTTTCAGGGGACTAAATGCATGGAAACAATGCAAATTGCTGTGGTCCTATTTGCAAATTAATCACTGATTCTGCTCTTGCTATTGAAGAGGGAGATGGCACAGAGTTCCACAAAGCTTAAATTATGTATAGAAGCCCTTCCACTTAATTTACATACAGAAGAGACACTGATAAACTTTCATTCAAAATATTACACAAAGTTACAGTGATGTAGCATTTCAGTTATATTTTTCATGAATACAACCCTATTTGAAATAGAACCCTAACTCAAAGATTAAAGGAAACACAGTGGAAATCACAAAATGTAACAAAACAAAAAAATGTTTGTTATGTTATATGTACACATATATATGCCCCCACACACAGCTCTGCTTTTAGACTTCCACTCTTGGCCTGAAGTATCAGACCCACAGACTTACTGTCTGAACAGAGAGCTCTTCAACACCACAGAGTCATCACTAAAAACCATTGCCTAACTAAGCCGCCAGGGGAAAATACCCTAATGTCTAACTGTTAAGAAGCATCATCAGTATAACATTCTTATTTACAAAATGCATTTCCTCGCTTGTGTTAATAATGCTACTTTTGACGATAAAAAATTAAATCAATGTTTTGGGCCTGATACCATTGAAACCAATGGCAAAACTCCCATAAACTTCCATGAGAACAGGTTAGGCTCACTACATTCTATTTTACTTTCCATCATTTATTGTTGCGTTTAACTCGACTTGAGTAAGGAAAGCCGACTGAGCAGTTTCACTTTCTGGTTCTCATGCACCAGGGCAGCGCTGTTGTGTCTGGGGTCACAGCTCTGCAGGGAGAATTATTTTAAAAAACCCACAACTATTCATATTAGATTTCGTAAAGACCTATTTTTTTTACAAACTCTAATTTGGAGGCCTGTAACAAGCTCACATCAACCCTTTAACCCACCTGCAAATGCACAGCCTGATCCTGGAAGCACTTGGAATGCAGACCTTTAAGCCCTCATCATGGGAATTCCCCATATTCAGCTTGCTGGATAAGAGTCAACAGGAAGAAGATTTTTCTAATGAAACATGTTTCTGGGCATTTTTAAAATTTTGGCCTTTGAAATATTCTGAACACACACTGGCACTGCTCAGCCATCAACCAAGCAATGGAATGACATTTGGATTTTCTCTTCTTCTGTTTTAGCCACTGTGGATGGAGATGTGAACCTCAGGGCACACACAGCCCAAAGGTCACAAGATGGGATACAATGGACAGTTATTGAAGGGAGGCTGTAGTGGTAGGGGGTTGTAATGGGTAGCAGATCCTCTCCTTTCTAGGTGGCGAGTGTTAAGTTGAACCATGTCAGGAGCAGGCAGAAGTAGATCCCATCTGATTACTATTCTGTGGCTCAAGAGGAATGACTTGGAGATATCAATCCATTCTTCTACATAACACTCCATTATGGCACCATCTTTGTTGGGTGCCCCAGCAGAGAATGAATAAGGATTGGGAATGAACCATCCTCTTAGCATTCAGACAGGCTGGGAAGATGGTGGGAGGAAGCTTGTAGAGCCAGCACCCATGTTGCTCTTGCAATGTGGATAAAGGACTTGAATCTCTAGGTCTGACCCTTTAGAGACTATCCCCCCATCCCAAGGATGGTGTCCTTGATATTTTAATGTGGTTTCTTGAGGGTTTACATTTTGGAACCTCGCCAATGGCCAGTTTTGTTTTTTCACATCCAAAAGTTCAGTTCACAGCTTGCATTAGTGGATTTGATACTATGTGAGTTCCTTCTAGAACAGTTTATGCCTAATCCCAAGTCAGAGTTTTCATTTTTTCACTGCGCACTTCCCGTTGCCTTACAGATAAGGCTTTGTACTCTAGTAGAGTTAAGATGTACTCACATAATCATCTTCTTGCCTTTTCATTCATAGCCCTCTGTGGAATTCTCTCATGAATTAATAGCATCTGCAAGATGGTCAGACTCACAATTTTTAGACAGCAGTTGCAGGTCTGTTACAATATGATCTTGTGGGCACTATCCTGCTCCTGTTGATATCAGTGCAGGCTTTGCCATTGACATCAAAGGGAGGGAGCAGCTGCAGACCCACTGTTTACAAGAGCTTAACACCTGGTGCTCAAACGTGATATTGTTCTCACTAGCAAGTGCATTATCAGCACTCCCCCATCTTTGTTCACAACTGTTTTGTAGCTCACCCCGCCCCATTCTGCACAATGCAGAATGTGGAGCTCGCTCTGTTGTATCCATATGTATACAGAACTGCCTGTACCAATGCTCTCCAGTTCTTCAGTATATTCTTTTCCCTTATTGATGAGTGAATTACATCCATTTTTCTGCTGGTCAGTGAACACTTGGTAATATATACCCAAAGCATAGAAATACTTGTCAGTTTAGATATCTTTATTCTCCTGTTTCTTATTACGATAGCAGTGAATAGCAACAACACACAATGGCCCAAATTCATCCCAAGAGTAACTTCACTGATACTAACTGAGCTACCCTAGGCATCCCTCTCTCCTGAGTAGTAAGATTTCATAGATGATTATTGGATGTATCCTTAAAATTGTTCCACTGTATTTTTCCAGGTTGACAAGAAGGGCCTGATTCTTCACCACCTTACACCTTTATACCTTTGCAAAGTGTGTGCAGACTGCTACTATTCTGATTCAATTGCATTTTATATACACACTGCACTCACGCTGCACAGACGTACATGATTATATAGAGGCAAAGCAGTGGAGAATAAAGTCCTTAATACTTTCCCTTTGCTGGGATGTCCTCCAAACCCTTCTTGAATCCGCAGGAAATCATCTCCCTTACTCACTTGCCTTCCAACTGCTACAATGTTACAATTGTCCTTCCAGTCAAGGAAGGATGAATCCAGACATGTTTCTCTTTAGCCTCACCAGTGCTACTCCTTAGCCACCCAGAGCAATTACACAACTGTTCCCTTTAAAGGGTGTGTCTACACATACAGCGCTGCAGTGGCACAGTTGAACCTGTGCAGTTGTAGCACTTGGTGAAGACTCTACCTACGCTGATGGAAGAGTTTCTCCCACCGGTGTAGATATTCCACCTCCCCGAGAGGCAGTAGCTATGGTGACAGGAGAAGAAAGTAATGTAAAGTAATGTTGTTGTGTTTGTGTAGCTGGGCACATGGAAGTCTCCTCTAAAATTCACTTATTCTCCCTCCATCCTAAAGGAAAGTAAATGGATATAAATTGGTCTTCCCTTCAAAGTGCTACAGCCCTAATATAAACCAAAGTTCATGACTTTCTGTGCATGTGAAGGATGGAGCGTGGTGGCCAAGCAAGGTGAAATCATTACCCTATTGAAATCAATGGCAAAATTTCCATTGACTTGAACAGGGCCAGTTCACCTCAGGAATACAAGGGAGTGGCTCCTCTCGTGTCATCATCAGTAGAAAAAAGATCCGTGTGGTTCTGAAATAAGGAGGTTGATCTAAAATAGTCTAGACATCGAACACAATGCAATTTTAATCAACAGAGAAGCATGAGCTGCTCCAGGATTAAGAAAGTTCCATAATTCAGAAACTAGTCTCTATCCATTTCTATTGCATCTGTCACCACAGTATCTAGGATCCCAATCACTGCAGTCACAATCACTGTCAAGCTATAAAACCTAAAGCAGAGCCAAGCCCAAGGATCTGGTTCACCTCTGCGTTTCCAAACATCAGCTAGCACTTCAAAGCTATCTCTAGACGTGTAAAATACACTGAGTAAGACATGTGAACACAGTGACTGCCAAGAAATAATGACTAATTATTTTCACTGGCTTGCTCCTCCTTGGATTGTCCACATCTATAAGCCCAGAGACTAATCAGATGCAGGCAATGAACTGGACCACTGTTCGTGGCTCCATTAGACAGCCAATACATCTCATTGTATGGATGCCTCGACTTGGTGGTGCCAGGGTCTATGTCTGTAGTGACCACACACATCACAGAGCTACAGCAGATTCTGCCAGCACCTAGGGTGACCAGACAGCAAGTATGAAAAATCAGGACAGGGGATGGGAGGTAACAGAAACCTATATAAGAAAAAGACCCAAAAATCCAAACTGTCCCTATAAAATCTACCAGCACCATCATAATGAACCTCACAGCCCATCACAGAGACTTGCAAGATCAGAGGGAGAAAACTACAATTTCAAACCGACCAGTGAAACATTAAAAAAAAAAATTCCCCAAGATTAGAAGCTCTTAGCAGGTAACCACAATTCTCCCTTTCATATTTTCATTACCCTGGCTTGTCTATCTCTCCTTAGCTTAGTCAATTACGCTTATCTGTTGCTATCTGTTTTGTAATTAACAGACACTGGTACCTGGTGGTTTAAAAACCTACTCATCTTGCTGGTGTGGTGCTTCAGAAAGGTTTAGATTTAAAAGACTATGTACATCTGGGCTGAATTCCACAAACATCTTCACATATCCTGCCTTGAGAAGAGCAGTCACGTATTGGATAAAGCTGGCGTCTGAAGGTTTAGCGCTTTCTGGTTAGTAGCTTAGTTAGATTTAACTTTTGCATTTCGCTGTAACTCACTGATCGTTGACTTCTGGGCTTATGCTCTCTGATGTCCTTGATGTTTCTTTTCCTCTTTGCTATTACTATGCCATTGAACAGCTTTCGCTACAGATCTGCCATGAGCCTCTCCGGGTATACCTCCCTCCCTCTTCATCTCCACACGCAGGTAGCATGAATTTAAACTGAAGATGATCAAAATCTTCCTTGGCCTCATTTGCTAAGAGCCACTTGCACCCACATTACAAATTTGCTGCCCTTTAAATGAAGTTACCTGCCTCCCTTCTAGTGTGGTAACACTGGCTGCACAGCGCTGCACATGCCGGGTTTAGTTGGGTCTCCTATATCTTTTCAACCAGGTTGACAAGTGTCTCTCCCTGGTATGAAATTTTAGCGGTGTGTGTAGTGTTGTGTGATGAGGTTATTGTGGTGGATGATTGCAGAAACTGAGAGACTTACACAATGGTCTCAGTCAGTGGGGTAGTGGTGGGTACATGGAGTATATCCAGTGTGGGCCAGATTCTGACATTTAGACACAGGCACTCACTGAGGGCAATGTGCCACCACAGAGGCCACAGCAACGAGCAGATATAAATGACAAGAGAGACAAAGAGGGCCCTGCTGGAGGGATGGTGAGTCAAGGAGGCTCCAGGCTGACAGCACCTCCGAAGCCCCCTGGTGCACAGAGTGTGCCTACTGCACTGCAGCTTAGGAGGGTGCAGCATGCTACTCTGGCTGGTTCAGAGTGTGTTCATGTGGGAGCCATGGCCCACCTCCCTTCTGCTCCCTTTGGACTGGCCAGCATCCCAGGAGACACTAGCAGAGACTTAACTGTGCCTCCTCTCAGCATGCAGGATGCAAGAAGGGAGAATCTCCCAGCATCCTTTCCCCAACCTATTGGTCACCCACACAAGCAGAAGGCAGAATCTAGGCCTTTGTACTCATGAAGGGAGAGAGAGAATCTGTCAATTTTTTGCCCTCTGTGAATACTGAAAGTGGCTGACGTGGTCTATCTACAAGTCTCCCTGTTTTCCAAATCTGTAAATGGCAAGAAGTATGACACATCAGAGTTCCAGAACAGCCCCATTGTGCTAGGCACTGTACAAATACAAAGGAACAGACAATCGCACCCTAAAGAACTTTCAATCTCTAAACAGACAAATCAGAGTAAAGGTGGGAAGGGAAACCACAGGCCACAAAGACAAAGTGCCTTCCTCAGGGTCACGCAGCAGATCACTGGCATTGCCAGGTTTCCCGACTTGTTGGTTAGTGTCCTAATCACTGGACGACACTGCCTCCCTCTGATGAAAAATGTGCTGGTGGATGAGCTTTAAAAAAAAATAACCTCAGAGGGTGTTTAAGAAAAAGAACTTGGCCCTCACAGGGTGATATTCATCTTCATGGCGATTCTTTCTAGTTGGGTAATGAGTTGTTTTCATTTTTTTACACAACGGTGAAGAGGAATTTGCAGAGTTTGCTCTGAAATGACTTTTTGCCAGAACTCATGTCAGCATATTTTTAACAAGAAAAAAAATACTTTCCACTTATTCAGCTAAATATATATATTTATTTACTCTGCTTAACACAGCCAGGCCAGCGAGAGCAAATGTTCAGGACAGTGTCTGGGGAATCAGGCACACAGCTCTCACTATGGCTAACAGGAGATCTGGTACTTGGCATTCGCTCTCCCACCACTAACCTCTGTGTAAAATCAAATGCAAACATGGCACTCGAACATGGCATGAAACAGTCCGTTGAAAGGTCTCCTAATTTCTCTGGAATGGAAATAGTGCTTTGTGGTTTGACAGCTTCCCCTTTAGCAAACACCCGCCATGCCAAGCCTCTTCTCACTTCCACAAATCCTTGTTTAAAAATCCCTGAGGACTCACTCTCCAGATGTCAAGGAAACTCCAGTTCTGCAGGGAAATAGTGTCATCTTGCTGGTAGGACCTACAAGGGTGAATGTCCAGCTAATTGAAAACCGGGGTGATAGGTCTGCTAGAGAATGAAGCACAGCAACAATTTGTGGAGTAAAATGCTGCTGTCTTGTTTCAATCCTATTGGTTGAGGCCCTGAGTACACAAAGGGAGGAAGGTGCACATCCATCTTCCCTGTCTTTTTGCAACTGATCTAAGAGCAAAGCATCAGCCTAGTGCTTTCTTAGTCGGGTAAGTCAAATGGCCCCAGGCACAGAGGAAAGCATACTGCAGCCCCCTGGAGGAGTAGGGAAGCAAAAGTACTCCCCCGGCGCACAAGCCAGCTTTGGGACAGTTCGTGGAAAATTCTATCCATTGTATTTCTTTTCTTTTTGTTCTGAGATAAATGGATCCTCAGTTTTGTTTGTGGTGGACATTGCTCCCTCAGGCAATAAGCAACAAAGAAGTCTGTATCCCATCGGGTAATATTTTAAGTCTGCTTTGCTCCTCAGAAGTAGCATTCTAAACCTGGTAGGTTCAGTCTGAGAAATAGATGTAAAGTTGTTTGCAGAATAGACATAGAAATTTACTATAATCATAAATCCACCATTCCTTTTTTCCTGGGGTAGATCCCACCTTTAGTTATTCCTTGTTTGCTCGCTCCCCAAACCTTCAAAGGGTCTACTTTGTAGTGTTCCTCCCTTTAGCAAGGAAAGCTGGATTCAGCTTCCTTCTAGAACCCATCAGCCTTTCTTCTTGAGCTAGTAAATGCCAAGGAGGAGGCAGCAGCATGGTCAAGTAGATAGAGCGCTGGACTGGGAGACTGGACAAAGTTCTAGGCCTGGCGCTGCCTGGATCTGCTCTGCAGTCTTGGACAAATCACTTTGCCTTTCTGTGCCTCAGTTTCCCTTCACAACCTATGTCTGCCTTTGCCATTTAGACTAAGCTCCTGAGGGACTGTCTCCCAGGGCATGTCTACAGGGCAGCTGGAAGCATGCTTCCCAGCGTGCATAGACAGACATGCACTGGCTTTGCTCAAGCTAGTGTGCTAAAAAAAATCACAAAAGCATGGGAAGTGGCTCAAGCAAATCATATGGGTAAACACCTGCCCGGACCCCTGGGTACGTACTCTGGTGGCTACCCAAGCCACTATCTCAGCAACAGTGCTATTTTAAGCACACTAGTTCAAACAGAGCTAGCATGTGTCTGTCTACATATGCTGGGAAGCACACTCCCAGCTGCAGCATATATGTACCCTTACTGTTTGTACAGTTCCTAGCACAATGGAACCTCAATTTCTGCTGAGGCCTCTAGGTTACTGCAATAAAAAGAATAATAATTAGGGAGCCAGGCAAGATATTGCTTTTTTACCCATTACCCCAGCTCGCTGCCTTTCTGGGAACAAGGATCCCCCTTATGTCTGAGTACTGGGCTGGTATTATATTGGCAGCATTTCCCAGTCTGCCATTAGTAAATTCTAGTTCAGACGGGTTGCTGCGTTGTACTTTGGAAAGGTCTAAATCCCGTCATCTCAGGGAAGCAATAGTGCAATACGCTTTCGGAAAAACTGGTGGTGGTGGCAGCCAGAGTATTCCAGTTGGGAAAAACGCAGGCACATGACTCTGATGTGGCAGATGTATCTGCCTAACGCTTTCCTTCAAGGACTTAATATGCCTAGTGTTTTGTATCACTTAATCTGAATAAGAAGACTCCAACACTTATGCAATACTGCATGAATGGGACACTTAAAAAAACCCCTGTCTTCCTGGCTAACGAAACAAGCTACACAGCTGGCTAGGACTTTTTTATTTATAGAAATGAACAAATATTTTTCCATTTCTGTGATTCCCTCCATTAAATTCAATCTTAACGCAGTGCAAACAATAGGAGAATACTTTAAGCAGAAACCCCGCTTCAGAAGCCACATTCCAGTGGTATTGAGAAATCACTTTCTTGTGGTAGAAATAGAATCCTGCTCTCAGAGATGTAAAGAATTTTTTTCTTTGCCATAGTTTTCAAAGTGGTTGAGATCCTGTATGCTACAGAACTGATCTTATTTTAGATTCTGATGTACCTCATGAGCTGTAAATCTTTGTTCTTAAACAATTTAATCCCTGGCTCTAATCTTTCATCTGCTCGATAGAAGTGGTTTCATGGGGCTAGGCTGAAGGCCAGAAAAGAACACTGCAGAATGAAGATTTTCCCCCAGTCCCACACTAACTTTGATATTTCTCTCTCCTTGCTTGCTTCTGATCTTCCTTACTCATCTCTGACTTGAGGACTTTCTTTCTCTTCCTTCTTTCCTCTCTCTCGCTCCTTTCCTTTCATATTCATTGTGTTTCCTTTCTCTGTATACAGTAGTGGCTGTATTCTTGCTGTAAGAGAAGGGAGACAAACTACAAGAGAGTGTGAACTCGGTAAACTGGAGACATTTAGTTGAATCAGTGAGATACAGGAGAAGAAACTCCCTTGGTAAAATGCAATTGGCTCACTTTGGTGCTTTATTAACTCTATGTGCTTTGTGCTCTGTGGCCCCAGGCAGGCAAAGCTCTTCAGACCTGCTTAAACTTTACTACTGACTTGACTTCTGTGAGAGGCACATTAGAGCTGGAGACTTGCTGCAAGGCACCCTCCAGTAGCACCTCCCTCAGCAGGCTTATTTTGATCCCAGGGTAGATCTTTGTTCCTCCCTTTCTATTTGCAACTGGTTCACTTCCATACAACTGTCTCTGTGATGGGTTGGATCACAGAAAATCCCTTGGGACTGCCAACTGACATGCTGGGACTACCTCTGAGACCACTTTCCCTGGCAGCTTGGGACTCCAGAACCTTGCTTTGTTTGAGCCAGGCACGCTAGCCTGCTGCAAAGACGGACCCAGGTCTGAACTATGTCCCCTAACAGCTGCAGGCTTAACTGAAAACAGCTTAAGAAGTGTTCCTGTCTCCAACACTAGGTACCCAGCTCCCAATGGGGTACAACCCCCAAAAAAATCCATTTTACCCTCTATAAAGCTTATAAAGGGTAAACTCATAAGTTGTTTGCCCTCTATAACACTGATAGATATGCACAGCTGTTTTCTCTCCCCCCTCCCAGTTTTAATACATACTCCTGATTAATTAGTAAGTAAAAATTGATTTTATTAAATATAAAAAGTAGGATTTAAGTGGTTCCAAGTAATAACAGACAGAACAAAGTAAATTACCAAACAAAATAAAATAAACCACGCAAGTCTAATCCTAATACAGTATGAAAGTGATTACAGATGAAATCTCACCCTCAGAGATGTTCCAGGAAGCTTCTTTTACAGACGAGTCTCCTTCTAATCTGGGTCCAGCAATCACTTGCACCCCAGTGGTTACTGTCCTTTGTTCCAGTTTCTTTCAGGAATCCACTGGGGGTGGAGAGGCTAGCTCTTGAGACAGCTGAAGACAAAATGGAGGGGTTTCCAGGGGGTTTAAATAGACTTCCTCTTATGGGTGCTCACCCTTCCATCCCCATGTGTAGAATTCCAGTTCCAAGATGGAATTTTGGACTCACATGGGCAAGTCACACGTCCATGCATGACTCAGTTCCTTACAAGTGGCAGCCATTGTTTACATGCTACCTTGAACGTCCTCAGGTAGACGTCTTATATGGAATGGAATCTTCCAAGATCCATTGTCAGTTAAGTGTTTCTTGACTGGACACTTAACTTGCAAATTCCTTTCTAAAGAAGCTGACCAAATGCCTTACTAAGGCTACTTAAAATCAAACAAGTACACAGCCAATATTCATAACTTTGAATACAGAAATGATACATGCATACGATGAATAGGATGAATAGATTCAGCAGATCATAAACTTTACAGAGATATGTTACATGGCATATGTAGCACAAAACACATTCCAGTTATGTCATATTTACATTCATAAGCATATTTCCAGAAAGCATTACGGGGTGCAACTTCACAGTCCTCACCTAGTCCAAGGAGCCTCCGTTCAGCACAGAGCCCTTGAGACTTTCTGCAGCCCAGTCCAAAAGACTACAAGGGACTGACTTGCTCCAGCCAGTCTCTCTCTCTTCCAAAGAAATAAACCGAAGTGTCAAAAAGCCAGTCTATCACCACTGAACACCTCTGGATCCAGACCCGAACACCTGATATGTCTTTCAGTCTGATAGCCTCAATCCCTTTCTTCAGCGGCCTCTTAATAGAGGAATGGTGATTCCACCCATTTTGTCACTTTCTGGGCCTGTACCAACCCTTTCCCTCTTCTCCACAGGCAAAAGTTTTATACACTCCCCATTAAAGTGACCTTGGGCACGTCAGAACCTGGTTGTCTCTCAGTCTGCCTATTTGTGAATTAGTGTATTACAGTAGTCCCTACGTTGAGTATCTCACAGGCTGTTATGGGTCTTAAGTTATGTTTTTGAAGCACTTTGAAATTCTCAGATGAAAGACACAGAAGTGAAGATTTAAGCATTGGAGATGATGGTGGATTTTCTATCTCTTGAAGTCTTCAGATCAAGACTGGATGCATTTCTGGAAGGTATGCTTTCCTCACACAAATTGTTGGGCTCAATACAGGAGTAACTGGATGAAATTCTCTGGCCTGTGTCATATAGGAGAGGAGTCTAGATAATCTCATGGTCCCTTCTGGCTTTAAAATCTGTTAATCTAATCTAAGTGTGAGTAATAGTAATAATAATTACCTCTTAATGTAAGTACAAGTGGTGTAAAGAGGTGGTATTTTTCATTTAAAAAATTAAAAGAAATGAAAAAAATGATTTTTTTTGCAAGAAATATTCCAGTTTTTAAAAAAAATCTAAAAAGCGTTCCATTTCTGACAAACATTTTTGGGTTTTTCATTAAAAGAAAAAAATGAAATGAAATATTTTCTGTGAATTTCCATTTAGTGAATTCTCACTTCTCATTAAACCAAAAGTTAGGTGGAAAAATTTGGAGTGGCTCGAGTGCTGTATATTTATTTCCACATATATCTTGCTCCTTAGCTGCTTTTTCTTAGACTTGTATGTACTGAATAGTAAGGAATTACTCCTTTGTGGTCTGATTCTGTGTGGTGCTGAGCCCTCTTTCTCCTATTGGCTTTAAAGTATATTTACAAGTTTTACAATCAGTGGAATTGAGAGCATTCAGCATCTCCCAGGACTAGGCCCATACTTTCCCCCAAAAGCTTCTATGAAGCAATAAACCTCAATACTTGAAAACTTGAATGCTAATAGAATTTAGACTTAGTAGCTCATTTCAGTTCTCCTATTGCATCCTGCTATTGGCCCATAAACAGTAACGAAAAGAGGTTACAAAAGCTGTGAATGGCCTTTTTGGATGAGCCATTGACAGCTAAAACAAAAAGGTCGTATCTACTCAGGGAGTGTGGCACTCCTCACATTTTCGAAACATTTTTTCATAATTAGGTTCCTTTGCCCGAGAACAGGTCTACACTACAAACTTACACTGGTATAACTACATTACTCAGGGGTGTGAAAAATCCACACCCCAGAGCAATGCAGTAATACCGACCTGACCCATGGTGTAGACTGCGCTATGTTGACAGGAGGGCTTCTCCCATCAACATAGCTATCACCTCTTGCAGAGGTGATGGGAGAAGCTCTCCAGTGTGTAGCATCGTCACTAAAGTGCTACAGTGATGCAGCTGCACCGGTCCAGCTGTGTTGCTGCCCTGGGTTAACTGAAAACTACTAATCACGTCAAGTGTGTCAGAACCAGCCATTATCAGAATTAAGAGCATCCTTTGACTGTCTTTCTTTTTCCTGGCACGCACTGGAAATAGAGTGCAGCACTGTTTAAACCTTCTCTAGTCATCTTCCACATTTCTAGGGACTTTCAGTTCTGGTCTGGCTTTTAATTGCTCCATTCTTTCACTCAGGGTATTTCCTTAGCTCATTTTACTCCTGGAACCATATGGTATTCAGTAAACACTCAGGCCCAGTTCCAGAAAGGAACTTAGACTCCTAAACCCCAGCCTTAGGCACCTAAATTTCAGTTTTAGGCTCAATTGCAATCCAAAAATCTCCCGCTTCACTGATGTCTAACCCTGTAAGTACCTAAATTCACTCTGCACCTACATTTTCCCTGTGAAAGGTCCTCTAGCCCCCTAAATTTCTGCCTCTTGACACAGAATCATAGAAGATTAGGGCTGGAAGGGACCTCAGGAGGTCATCTAGTCCAACCCCCTGCTCAAAACAGGACCAACCCCAACTAAATGGTCCCTGCCAGGCTTTGTCAAGCCAGGCCTTAAAAACCTCTAAGGATGGAGATTCCACCACCTCCCTAGGTAACCCATTCCAGTGCTTCACCACCCTCCTAGTGAAAATTTTTTTCCTAATATCCAATCTAAACCTCCTCCACTGCAACTTGAGACCATTACTTCTTGTTCTGTCATCTGCTACCACTGAGAACAGTCTAGATCCATCCTCTTTGGAACCCCACTTCAGGTAGTTGAAAGCAGCTATCAAATCCCCCCTCACTCTCCTCTTCTGCAGACTAAATAGCCCCAGTTCCCTCAGCCTTTGCTCAGAAGTCATGTGCCCCAGCCAGCCAATAATTTTCATTGCCCTCTGCTGGACTCTCTCCAATTTGTGCACATCCTTTCTGTAGTGGTGCGGGGTGGGGGGAGAAACTGAACGCAATACTCCAGATGTGGCCTTACCAGTGCCGAATAGAGGGGAATAATCACTTCCCTCCATCTGCTGGCAGTGCTCCTACTAATTCAGCCCAATATGCCATTAGCCTTCTTGGCAACAAGGGCACACTGCTGACTCATATCCAGCTTATCATCCACTGTAATCCCCAGTCCTTTTCTGCAGAGCTGCCACTTAGCCAGTTGGTCTCTAGTCTGTCCCATGTATGTGATTCTTCCATCCTAAGTGCAGGACTCTGCACTTGTCCTTGTGGAACCTCATCAAATTTCTTTTGGCCCAATCCTCCAATTTGTCTAGGTCACTGTGCGGGTCGCAGGGACATGATGGTTGCTGCTGCCATTGGCCGGGAATGGCGAACTGCAGCCACTGGGAGCTGTGTGGGGGCCATGCCTGCAGAAGGTCAATGTAAATAAAATGTCTCGCGGCCTGCCAGCGGATTACCCTGATGGGCCGTGTGCCAGAGGTTGCCAATCCCTGTTGTAGACACTGAGTTACTTACATCGACTGTTGCTGCCCTTCAGAAGCCATCCCACAATGCCCCACATGGACAGTTAAATCACTGCAAGCACTCCTGGGGAGAACATGCAGCACTGACACCAAGCGCAAGTAGACAAGTACACGTGATGTAATTACTGAGGCTGCTGTATGCCAACATAAGTTAGGTCTACTTCATTTTGTAGCGTAGACATGTCCCTAGACAC
Organism: Dermatemys mawii; assembly: GCA_007922305.1. NCBI lineage: Eukaryota > Metazoa > Chordata > Testudines > Dermatemydidae > Dermatemys > Dermatemys mawii. Next base: position 67,503,460 of record ML677349.1, read on the forward strand.
CTATCTCTGTGGAGGGGCAGGGCTTAGCACACACACACCCCTCTCGTCAGCATCTTCCATTCACTAGCTTAGATGCCTCCCCACTTAGCATGATTGCTTTTGTGAATCCCATTTCTGGCACCTCTCTCTCCCCATACATTGTATAAAAAGTCAACATGCCCTACCCCAGGCTTTGTGGATCCTATTGTTCCAGTAATTTTCGAGGCAATTCCCAAGTCCCTTTGTAGCTTCAGGTCTCAGAGCCAAGGCATCTGACAGAGGTCTGCTTCTTTCAGTGTCTGAGTCTTAGGCTATGTTTACACTACCGCTGTAAGTCGCCCTATGTTACGCAACTCCAGCTAAGTGAAAAATGCAGCTGGAATCAGCATACCGCAGGGTCTGCACCACTGGGGATTGACGGGAGAAAATCTCCCGTCAATTTACTGTACTGCTCTCATCAGGGTAGAGTACGGGGTCAACTAGAGAGCAATCTGCAGTCGATTTGGCGGGTCTTTGTTAGATCTGCTAAATCGACTGCCAGTGGATCAATCTTAGAGCATTGATCCTGCTGTACTGTAGGCCTGCCCTATGTGATTAGCACTGCATAGCATGAGCCTCTACATCGTATAACAAAATCCATGCCAATTGGCTGTTCTCAGAACATCTTAAACGTACAACTCCCCACAAAAAAGATCCCATGATACTTTTCATAAAAGCAGGAGAATCCCCCACTCTCTTTGGCCAATGTTTCCTCTCACCAAACTCATGGGTACCATGCAGTGCACTAGCTTGTGGGCCACTCTTCACCCAAGGGGAGATGGCTGCATTTTAGGGGTGGACACAATTATTCCTGCCTGAACACAGGGCCCCAGCCTGCATACCATCACTACCAAGCTTCTGTTCAGGAAAGCATCCCTATTCAACAGAGCACTTGAGGACAAGCGGAAGTGCTTTCCTGAATCAGAGCGCTAGTGCTTACTACCAGGAGCAGTCTGAAGTCAAAGAGAATACTCACACTACCAACCACTATATTTGGTAGTGAAGTTAGGTCCATAAGCCACAGTTCAGCAAGATGAACCCTGGGGATAATCCTACTGATTTAAAAAATCTCACCCATTGTTAGCAAAATAATCTCCTTAAAAATAAATAGCTGCCTTTTGAATGCTCTAGAATCTGGAACCTAAACAGGAACAACAGCTAGCAAGCACATCCAGCCCTCGAGTATATGAAGGGTTATTATATTTCTGAGGCACGCATTATGCCTTTCATGGTACTATATTATTACAAACAGAAGTCACAAGTGAGATATTCATTCTGCTCAATCTATTGATTTTTTCGGCCCCGTATGCAGTGAAGGACATTCAAAACTGCAGATTGTGTTTGTTTTAAGGGAAGTGCGGTCCTAAAAAGGTCAAAAAAGTAATTGGGAGGTAATACAATTGTGTGAGATTATATTAAACCCTACAGTTATTCAGTTTATTACATTTTGTTGTGAGCCACTGAACTGACTATCTATCTAGGTTGAAGTTGATTCAGTTAAGTTTAGGAATACATAGACAATGAACATTTCAGTACTATCTTTGGCTTCTGTTACCTAGATCAGAGTTCAAGTCACTTTGTAACATAAAATCTTGCACGCACAGCTGTATTTGGCTAAGCCATTTCAAAGGAAAGTAGAGGTAACACATGAGAGCTGAAATAGCACCCAAACCGCTATCACAATATAACTGCTCTTTAGGGGGAAAAAAAGTCAATTTTCAAATGATTTGACTGAATAAGTTATTAGGAGTTTGGCTTAACATTCATATTACCCTCTTCTGACTTTACTATCTTTTATTTGATGCTCAGGTATTTTTCATTCCATTTATCCGCATTTCACTTAAGGAGCTTGTCCTTGGTTCCTGGTGCAAAATATTCTCAATGAAATCCAAAAGCAGATAAAACGTGTCCGATTTTAAGCTCCATTGCAAACTTGAATATCAGCCAGGTCCATTTCACATTTTCAGACCTCAGTTTCAAATGAGCCTGGATCCACTTTTGAGTGAATCTCAGCCAAGTATTGAGCAAAACTTCAATGATTTATGATTTCATGTCAAAACCATCTGTTCCTCATGGTTTCGCATGCTCTCCAGGAATAACCAGGTGACACTTGGTTGTTTCATCTCAGTTTGGTTTTGAGTATGAGATTTGTTTGAAACCAAAGATAAGTTCAGTGAGTGCAAAGCCATGTAAATCAAAACAGTTCTTGTATGAATCTCAAGCCAATAAAGGAACCAGTGTCAATTCACAGACACTTGGCTTATTTATTTATTTTTAGTGGCTTCTGTGTCTTTATCTTATATTGCAGTCCACAGATTTTTCTTTGCTTAGATGAAAAGGTAGTGCCATAAATCATTCATTGGAATGGCTCAAACTTGTAATGTCTGTACAGAGCCTTGCATTCACACAACTCCTTCCAGGATGTTTTACATGCATTAGGTCTGTTGTTCTGGTATCTACTGTTTCTTACAATGTCTGCTCCAAATAAAAGCCTCTGACCAAGTTGTAGCTGGCCTGCAGTCGGTGTGATACCCTGAATGAAATCTGGAGTGATAGTGTGGCCTAGTTGAGGCTCACATCTTCACAGCTACCACCTAACAGGTCTACACCGTGACAGTGAGGAAGCTTTCCAAACTGGGTAATGAGTACAGTGCGAAGCAGTACTATAATTGGATCACCAGGTGCTAACAGTCTGATACAATCACTGTTCGACAGGAACTTTATGTAGGTGAGGATTGAGATATTATGCATTGTAATGAACATACATTGCCATCTCACCAAATTAGCCTAGTTTACTTTGATTCAGATTGATCCAGGTATCACCAGGTAATACAATAATTATAATACAATGAATGGTAATACAATACCATTGCAATGATACATTTCCACAGCAGCCAAGGACAAGAGCTTACCTTGGAGAGGACAATTAGGAGATTCCACTATGCGTAAGGTACAGGTAAAAAAGGAACTGATATTATTGCCATTTAACTAATATGGCCTGAGTCAGTGGTGGACAGCCTGCGGCCTGTCAGGGTAATCTGCTGGCGGGCCGCAAGGCAGCGGCTGTGGTTCACCGTTCCCAGCCAATGGGAGCTGCGGGAAATGGCATGGGCCACAAGGATGTGTTGGCCACTACTTCCCGCATCTTCCATTGGCTGAAAACAGTGAACTACGGCCACTGGGAGCTGTGGGTGGCCGTGCCTGTGGACAGTCCATGTAAACAAACTGTCTCATGGCCTGGCAGCAGATTACCCTGACGGGCTGCAGGTTGCCCACCACTGGCCTCACAGTTGTTTTAATAGGAAAAAAGATAAACAGTCTTGGCAAGTGCTACTCCCAGTGGTGGATTAACCCTGGCCAATTGGGAGGCCCCAGAAAAATGGGTACCACTGTACCCCAACCTGTTCAACCTGCCAGGGAGTGTGGTCGGGGTGCAGAGCATATCCTAGGGAGTGGCAGGAGCACCGGATGGGTGGAGTGGGACAAGCCCCAATCCCCTGACTCGCTCCCCGGCAGGAGTGCTGGGTAGGTGGGGTGGGAAAAGCCCCCATGCCCTGACCCCATTTCTCTGGCAGGAGCACCAGAGCAGGGAGAACTGCAGGTGGAAGAGGTGGGGTCCCCACTTGCTCTCGCCCATGGCCCCACAAAACTCTGGCTACTCCACAGGTATCCAAATTTCACCAAAACTCATTTAAACTAAACCGGGCTCTCTGTGATGAGCTCTCTCATCACCCACGAGCGAGAAGTGAAAACATTGCTGACAATATCTACAACAACATCAAAAACGTTAGCCTCATATTCTTTAGCAGTGGTGATTTACAAGCCTGGGGAGACATTTTCATTGCCACACACAGCGAGCAACCCAGTGTTTAGATTTGTGCAAAGGCTGAGCGCCAATACCTGAAGAAGGTTTCTCAGTTCCTTGCACAAGGGGAGGTCAAAACCAAATGAAACTGGGGTGGTAGTTCAATAAATAAAGCTGGGTTGTTCTGGAGATATAGGTTTACTGGAACCAAAATTCCAACACTGCTGACTAAGAGCAACTTAATATGCTTAGCATTGCCAAACCAAAACACTAAATGAGTGCTCCCCTGAACTTCAGAGGTGAACTACATGCAAGCTCACATCCACGTCGATATTTCACAACTATCATCTACCTTTATACTTGACCTGACCAAAATCCTGTCTTCAATCACCCTCAAACTTTGGGCTGCTGAGGATATAGATCTGAAATTTGCAGCTTGAAGCATCTTGCTTTGCCTTTCAATTTGAAAAGCAAAGATACCAAACTGTAAATGTAATTCCTTTGAGCCTCTACTCAGTCCTTTTTGCATGAGAAGAGAATCCTATAAGGTGCATGATTAGTCCTAATTATTAGAAGAATACTAATATTAGAAGAATTATTATTATTATTAGAAGAATACTCAGCTACTTCATGAGAAGGGACAGGAGGATGAATGAGAGCTAGTTGAGTACTGTACATATAATACTATACTGTACTGTTCCTTATTGGCCTCTTCCCTTTAAAGAGAGCCACTGCCAAGATACAATCCTTTCTCTCAAAGGTCAGTCGCAGCTTTTTCTTCCCAAAACAGAGAAATCAGTCATCTGGTTGGTGTGCAAACAAATTCTCCTAGTGTGGCCACAAGCTGAGCTAACACAAGAAACATTTCCTATTGCCCGACTTTTGCAAATGACGGGCTTTGTCCCAAGGCATTGTATTTAGTTTCAGTCTCGAGCTGTGAATCAGCCTCAGGGCTGGGAAGCCCACCCTTGCCTTGGTATGAAGGAAGCAGTGTTGAAAGCTAAGCATTTGGCTCCAAGAGGAAAGGTTATTTTTGAGAACTAAACATTTAGCTGTAAAATGTATAAACCGTGTAAAGGACTTCATTCAGTGGTATGGGTTAAAGTAAGAGAATAACATACAACATTTCTCAATGTCTGCATATAGATGTATATCATTTCTTTAGTTAATGAAGAGAAGGAATGGGAACAATCACTAGGGAGTGTCTAGCACTGAGAAAGAGAGGCCCATCTTTTAATATAGCTATATTGCAAGAAGAACATTGTATTTTCTGAAATGTTGCACATATTCAGTTGAAATGAAAAGAACTTGTAACCAAACAAACACATTAAAGAGGTGGTCTGGCACTGAACAGCTACCGCTGTGAAGCATTTACACATTCTGTACTTCCGAAGTACCCTACTTCATTTATAAAAAACCCACATACATTCCATTTCAAATATCCACCCTCCACGCTCATTAATGTTGGTCTAAGATATGAAAGTATATGGCCAAGATTTACAAAAGTGACTTGTGATTTTTGGGTACCTAACTTGAGAAACCTTAAAGGAGCCTGGTCTTCAGAAAGCGTTGAACATCCACCCTCTGAAAATCAAGCCCTTTTAAAGGGACATCTATACTGCACACTTCTTACAGTGTCATGTAGAGTACACCCCTTGGTAGCCCCTCAGCATAAGTATAAATAGCAGTGTAGACAGTGAGGCACGGCTTAGGCAAGTGAAGACACACCTGAAACCTGAAGGCATGTACCTGAGAATATGCCCACCTGGCTCTCTACTTGCCCAAGCAGTGCCTCCCTATCTACACTGCTATTTTTAGCAGTAGTGGCCCGTTGCCTCCTCCAAGAGGCAGATTCTGGCAGCAGCAGCTGCAAAAGGCTCCGAGTGGGGAGGTAGTGGAGAAAAGTTCCAGCAGGTCTCCCTTTTTAACCCTTTCAATGACACATGCAGCTTGGGTGACCAGATGTCCTGATTTTATAGAGACAGTCCCGATTTTGGGCCTTTTTCTTATATAGGCTCCTATTACCCCCCACACCCTGTCCCGATTTTTCACATTTGCTGTCTGGTCATCCTACCTGCAGCTACACCCCACAGTGTGGATGCAGCTTGCTTCTCACTGTGGCGTGTAGCTACACATGCCCTATGTGGCCACTGGTATGCAGCCTAAAATGTCTCAAGTTACGCGTCCAAAATCACTCGTGGCTTTGGATAATCCTGGCCATATGTGTCATAGCCATTTTCATCACTGCACATTGCATGCACTGGGCACATTCCATGGCACCGTGAAGCAGAGAATATTCTATTTTTCATATCCCCTTAGATTGCCTTCGGTACAAAATCATTTCAGATTATCTGAATACTGAGACTCTCAGGGGTAAGGCAAGGCATTTTAGAAAACATCCTTACCCTTAATTGGCCAAGCTTGCAAGCCCATACACTCAACATGACAGCATTTTTCTGTTTGTCTCCGGCGTGGAGGGGGAAGGGGGAGAACAGGGGATGATGGTATGGGGGACACAGAGCCCCAGGATGGAAGAAAGGAGAATGGGCATGCAGTGTCTCTAGATGTGAGGAAAATGGGGGACAATGGTATGGGGGAAAGTGGGACACACAGAAACCCTGCTATGGTGAATGGAGAACATCTGGAGCAGGAGAAATGGAAGTGGCACACAGATATACAAATGCGGGGGCACACTTGGAGCCAGATGTTTAAAAGTATTTAGGGGCCTAAAGATGCAGATGGACACCAAGTGGGATTGTCAAATGTGTCTAACTGAATTAGAAAATTAACAGCCATTAATTTCAATAGGACTTCACATTAATGTATTCATTTTTTACTTGAAATATCCAACCTTCCAACCTATTACTATTGCATTCTGGGAAAAACAGGGGAGCTCTCCTGTAGTTAACTTCATGTTTGTGAATTCCTAAGCATAATACCCAGTGACTGTGTAATCTAGTGTGTATATTTTTCATAGGGTGAAGGTAATGAGTTCAAACCCTCTGGTGATGTGATTCTAGGAGAACGCCTTCACATCTTTTATTTTCTCAGCAGTCCATTATCATCATTCCCCTGTACTCCGTGTTATACAGAAGTATTTGAACAACCTTTGCTTCAAGAAGCAAACCATACTTACTGTACAACTGATGATTACCATGAGGTTCTGCATGTGTCAACGTTGTTATGAATTAAGCACCTTATCTGAGCTTTGGAGCTAAAAATCTCAAAGCTGCCTAAGGAAAAAAAGTGAGTGGAAACTGGACAGCCAAATCCTCCAGGTGGCTTTGAAAAGCTCAATCTATAGCTCTATTTTTTTAAATCAGGTTTTCCTGCCAGTTCTACTGTTGGTTTGACTGCATGAAATCTGCCCTCTTTCTTTCAAAACAGCTTTACTTCCCTCTCCCTCAGGCTGTTTATGCCAATCCCCATCAACTCTTCTCTACCTTCACTTCTCTCCTTAAACCCCTTCCCAGGGATCACAACAAAACTTCTCAAAATCAAATTAAGAGGCTCTATCAAAAGGCAGCACCTTCTCACCATCCGTCTTTCCCTTCTTCTGCACTTTCAGTGGTCCACGTCAGTGAAATGCTTAAGCGCATGCTTAAAGTTAAATATGTACTTAAGTGCATCCCTATCATCACAAAATTAGGGTGACCAGATGTCCTGATTTTGGGGTCTTTTTCTTATATAGTCTCCTATTACTTCCCACCCCCGTCCCAATTTTTCACATTTGCTGTCTGTTCATCATAATCACAATACTTAAACATTCAGTTAACTTCAACTTCAGTTAGCTTATGCCTCACTGTAGTCAATGGAATTTAAGCTTAACTGTGCTGCTGCCCTGGGGCCAGCGAGACAACTTGTGTATAAATGTAAGCATTTGTGGAACCAGGATCTATGTTTGTAAAGCCATGTGTAAATGTACAGAGGATTTATCACAATGGCCCTGATTCAGGAAGATACTCAAGAAAATGCCTATTGAATTCAGCAGGACTACTACACATGTGCTTAACAGCATCGGATTCTGCACCACTGAAATAAATGGAAATTTTGCAATTCACTTCAATGGGACCAAGAGAAGGGCCAAAGTTAGTACTCAAGGCCCAGGTTTTTAAAGGTATTTAGGCGTTATGCTCTTTATTACAATACCTGTCTGATTTAGGAGCCTAAATCTCATTTTCAAGAGAAATTTCAGCAGCAATGGAACTTCGACTCCTAAATGTCGAATCCCTTTTTAAAATGAGATTTAGGCTCCTAAATCAGTTAGACATTGGACCGCTGAGCACAGCAATGCCTAAATACCTTTAAAAATCTAGGCCCAAGTGCCTGGCTGAATTAAGGCCCAGGTTATGATATTTAATAACAACAAATTAGAAAAATATTGGCACTCTCCAGCAGCCAAATGCCACCAAATTAACTGTGTGGGAGAATTTCAAAAGGAAATTATTTCAGATAGTTTGACCTGATCCTACAGACACTTATGCACAGAACTAAACTTTGCCCATCCATGAGAGAACAGACATGACTACAATGGTGTATTGTACCAGGATAGCACATTACATTTCACCTATATTTTAAAATGTATGGCAGTTATTTCCGATCATTCATGGAAAAAGAGACATTAGCCAAAAGTACATTGCTTATTGGTTGCAAATATAAAACTGAATTTAAAAAAACAGAGAAAGAAATGAAAGTGATAAATTGACCAATTTATTCGACTTGAATTTTCTTTTCAGATGAGAAACAAATGACTATTTACATATTGTAAAGTCAAGTGTCTAGCCACCAAAGTAATGTCATCAAAAAGTCATCAGAAGAAAAATTTTATTATTTAAAAACATTTTTTCCTTCTGTGGTTTCTGCTTCTTAAAAACTAAACAAACATTAAAGCAGCAGCCACATTCCATCTATTGGGCGTTTGGGGGAAGCTATAAGCCTGCTGGTTTAAAGTGTGAAAAATACCCTTGGTAAACAGCATGCACAGGCCTTCAGGGAGAGACTCACAGAACTAAACAATCCCCACATGCCTTGATTAAGACATAGCATTGTAGGATAGGGAGACTTTTCCAATGCTTCTCAGCTGCAGCAGAAAGGAAATGAGCACTTCTGAGTGTTCCATCTGCGATATGTAACTTCCTCGTTACACATGTAACAAAATGTGTGATAATACTGGTCAGGTGATCATCCCCAGATAGGAATCCAGTAATCAGGGCATGTCAAACTACACGCACCTCAATAATTTACTGGCCAAGGCAGTTGTTTTGTCATGGTACATATTCGTACAAGGTGATGGTTTTATGATCAACCAAGTGATCGATACAGGGCCTCGATCCTCAATTTCTTTTGACTCTAGTGGTAGCTAGAGGTGTTTAGCACTTCATAGGATCTAGTCCTAAAGTCCTACATGGCTTGGCATCTGCTTGCTTGAAAGACCTCCTCTCTCCATGCTATCCCACCACAGTTGTGGTCAACTGAGATGCTGAAGGTAGAGTCCCCTCCATTTAACAGGCAGGGGAAGGGCGGTAGAGCATTCTACATGAGAGACCCTCAGGTGGGGAACGAGCCTCCATTGCTGGTCCAAAAAGTCAGGGTTGACTGACTTGAATTGCACACTGAAAAGTCCATATCTTTATGCAGTCATCTGAAGACGATGGTGCCTGTCCAGACTGCCGATGCAGGATCGAATTTTGGTGGAGGAAGTCCATCCAAGTATGATGTGGCATGGGGAGCTTTTCTGGGGATTGGGTGTGGTTACATTACATTGTTGTTTTAAATTATATCAAAGGCAACCAAAGGAGCAGGCTGACACCCTTTAAAAATTATAAACTGAGAAAAATATTAATAAAATACAATCAGAGGAGAGCACCATGGGAAACACCTGTGCTGAAAGAAACAGGATTAGTGATTCAGCAGTAGTTGGCTCTCTTGCGTCTTCAGGATTGATCCATTAACCTAGCACAGTGCAAAAGGAACAGTGTTGCTGCAGGGGCCATCTTTCAGATTAAAAGTAGAACTAAGGCTATGTTTACTTGTAGTCCTTATAGATCCTTTTGCAAGACAGCTCTTATAAGAGGAAGGATGTTAACTTTATGATCTTGGACAAATGGTAATTAAGTTACACTGATCTAAATTTCCCCTGCAGTTTTACTTGGATAAATTCAACTGGCTTTTTCACTTTCAGTATTGGTTAGGGACTGAGTGCGAAACAGGCACTCACTCTCCGAATAGGAACAAGTCTATAGATGCTGTTGCTCAATGTTAAGCACAGTTTAACTTGCATAAAACACTGGCTCACCCTTGATGTTTTGCTAAATCTTTGCTTTAAGACTCATCCTTCCTTTTTCAATAGATAAGACCCAAAACTGAGGCATCATTCCTCCAAAGGATTTTGCGTTGTGTAGTTCCATATGAGACAAGGCTGCCTCCCTCCCATTCTGGGTTGTCAGTCCATTGTTCCTGGCTGTCACCAGTAAGCTAATGTAAATAATTTACACAGCCTGATCCCATCATAATAGAAATTTTACCTCCATGGGCATGTGAACATCTTGGATTTTAGCTGGGGCACCTCACATGTGACACAAAATGAAAAATAAAGACAAGCATTCCATTCATACCAAGCATTCTCCCAACAGCACATTTCAACAAATCTAACTATTCAAGGAACAAAGCAGAACTGGAGACTGTCTGCCTCCATTTAAATCTGTCCCTGAACGATGTCCATGAGTTAGCAGGGAGAATTACAAGGAAAGGACCAAATAAACAAGAAGAGAAGTAAAAATAAAACCAGACATTTTAAACAATCAGACTCCTAGATGATTCCCAGGCTTGCACACGTACATTAAAAAATTCTCTTCATGAGCATACCACTGTTAGCAATTCAAAGAAGTGTAACATCCATGAATGAAAACACATATACTACAGCATCAGCTAACTGCAGACATGAAATACTGGAACCAGAACTCCAGTCTTCTCTTCCAATAAACAAAAACCAAATAGCCCAGAACTCTAACACTGGAGCTTTAGCTGTCATTAGCAATAGGTCTTATTTCACTTGCCAGGCCCACTTGTCCAGAAGGCAAAACAGTAGAGCTGGTTGGAAACTGCATAGTGTGTAGTCTTTGAAATTCTCTCTCCATATAGGTGTAGCATCTAAACAGACGCAGAGAGGTTACTTACCGATAGCTTTTGTCCTTAGTGAGTCACTTCTGGGTATTCACTCCTGTGAGATAGGATACCCTTGGTGAAAAGCTGCATACCTGCCTTGAAATGCTGTGTCCACATGAGAGATCTCACGTGACAGTGACATCATTGCTTAAGGAACTTCAATCTAAATCACCTCAGTTTCTTCTCCCTAAATTGAAGGGTCCTGATCTAAAACTCTGCGATACAGGACAAAGTGGGCAGGTAGTGTGAATGCAGAGTGAAGACTCTTGAAAAATAGTTATTAGCAAGTAACCTCTCCTTCTTTGAGGGCCTCAGAACAGCTCTCTTGTAGAGAACAGCAGGCAGGGCTCCACCAGAAGGATGGGGCGTGGGTTCTTAGCTAAATATGGACTGTAGCACCTCTCTACTAAACTGAGCTTCAGACCATGATGCTAAGGCAAGGAGCAGTGCCTGAGGGATGTGTGCACTGTCCTCGAAGTCACCGCTTTCCATATCTTCACCAGAGGAATCCTCCTGATGCATGTCATAGAAATTGTAATAACTTTTGTGGAGTGGGTCTTTAAATGGCAGGGTACTGGCTGTCCAGCTTAGATGTAACAATATTCTGTGCACCTCCTAATCCAGTAAGAGAGTCTCTGTTTGGTAGTAGGGTCTACCAGGCATCTCTCCCAACCTGCTAGAAATAACCAATTAGATCTTCTAAAGGACTTATTCTTTAATGGGCAGAACACTGTGACCTCTTTACATCTAAGGTATGGAGACAAGTTTCCCAACTGGTGGGAATGTTCAGGGTTTTTATGATCACCCTCTCCTTTCGCAGCTGTGATCACCTGAACAGGAATATGATCTGAGGAAGAACACAGGGAGGGAAATACAGTGGAAATCTCAGTTCAGCTTAGACATGAAACTGGGATGAAGCTTCATAGTGACTTTGTTCTTGTGGATCATAATATAAGATGAAAAGGTCTTCAAAGCACTAAGCCTACTCACCCTCCTAGCAGATGTAATTGCTGTGAGGAAGGTTATTGTGACTGATAAATGCTTGAGAGGGGCTTAACAAAAGGCTCATCAGCTGGGCCCATCCACTTTATTAGAACAAGATTTATCTCCCATGGAGATGAAGCTCTCCACGGGGTGGAAATGCATTTATACGGTCCTAACTGAACCTGGAGGCTGCAGGTAGGTTTGTCCTCAACGTACCTGTGATGAGCAGATACTGCTGCCAATTTGACTTTAGGGAAGGTAAGGCTAAGCCCTGAGACTGAAGGTGTAGAAAGTGCTCTAGGACTGCACAGAACATCAGGAAAGTGAAAAAAGAGATAGCATGAAAGAATTATTCTGAGAAGCTAGTTAGCAGAGCGTGCCAGAAACACAGTGGGGCAAAAAAGTAGCATGCAGAGAACAGCAGTGCTGCAGAGTGTCATAACAAATGAGCTCCTTCATTACCAGTCCTTTACCAGGGGCCTGGATACTAAACAGTATCCATTTTTGTCTATAATATTTCAGAGTGCTGCCTTTCCTGCATTGTGCTAGGATGGCCTGAACCCTCTGAGAGCAGAAACAGTCCCCGTTAGTCAGCAGTTATCAGTGCTAATGAGACCATGTTGGGGCAGTTAATACAATCCTGCCTCTTTCTAATCTGATCTACTTTATGAGCCTAGATATCAGGTGAATGGGAGGGAAGGTGTAGAGAGGATATTGCCTCCAGTCCAGCAGTAAAACATCTGAGATGGCTTTGGTTTGCATGCTCTTGACTAACTTGCCATTTGGTGTTTTTTTCAGACAAAAATAGGTCTATTAGTGGGTGGCCCCACTTGGGAAATGGTGCATTGGTCACTGCTGGTGTGGATCCTGAAGCCTCCTGCTCAGCAAGTTTGCCTTAACGTTCTCTTCCCCAAAAAGGTGAAGAGCTACTGGGTAGATTTGGTTCTGGATGCATCATAGCCAACATTTTCTTAACTCAGCAGATAAGGACTGGGAACTTGTTGATGTAGTACAGGAGTTCTCAAACTGGGGGTTGGGACCCCTCAGGGGGTAGCAAGGTTATTACATGCGGGGGGTCACAAGCTGTCATCCACCCCAAACCCTGCTTGCCTCCAGCATTTATAATGGTGTTAAATATATAAAAAGCTGTTTATTAGGGTTGGAGGGGTCACACTCAGAGGCTTGCTGTGTGGAAGGGGTCACCAGTAATAAAGTTTGAGACCCACTGATGTAGTACATGGCTGTAGTGTTGTCCGTAAGCACCTGAAGTACATACTGCAGCAGGGATGAGAGAAAGGCCTGGAGGGCCCGCACTGTAACAGCCCTGAGCTCCAGTACGTTGGGCTTTCACTGAAAGCTGGACACTTAGCAGCCCTTTGTATCTTTGGAAATCTCCTCCCAGGTGCCTAATTTTATGTGCCCAAATTTGAAGACTTTTGATGATGGACTTCTGAAGAAAATGCCCTGATATTAATTAACAGAGCCTACAGCCGCTACAAAATAGGGAAAACACCTAAAACCAACAATAGCAGGTTAAGTGATTTCCATATTCAGCACAAATCCAATTTTGCCTGAACCTCTTGATCCATGCAGTATAAAAATTGTGTCCAAGTATAATGTAGGAATTTTAGAGCTTGTGTAATGTGTGTATTTTATATCTATCTAGAAAATATTAAACAAAGTCAATATAATGAAAAGCTTTTGCCTGTCTCCCTCCTGAAACTCTTCTTCAGCTTAACCCAATTTTCTAAGTCACTTAGAGGCCTTTAAACAAAATGAAATCCTAATGATGTCGCTGCCATGAATAATTAATTGTACTTGTACAATCTCCCAAACAAAATCCATTCTCATTAGATTAGAGGTTTTCTCAAGACACACGAGTTCATTATGGCATTTATACATCCTTCTTGTCTCCTGTGTTTCTTTGTCTTTTCTTATCTATGTCTGAGATCAAGGATTCCATCACTCCTACAACCGTCCAACAAGAGGTGCACATGCCCAGTTTGGAGATCTTTGAGAAACTGCACTTCAGCTGATGGCTTTTTCCTCTGTGGAACTGGCTATATTTTTAGGGCAAGGACTGTAAACACCAGCTGGTAAAGCTGTAAGAGGCCACTGATGGTACTTTTGATCTGGCTTTGTAGGTATTTCACTATCAACTCATTTCAAACCTCTGGAAACTCTTGTAAGTTTGCCTTGTGCTAAAAGCTCATAAGCCATATATCAGCTTGGGGAACGTTTTTAGTTTTATGCCAAATTTTGTTGAAATGAGCTTAAGTATTTTTAAATTACAGGGGTGCAAAAAAGTAAAGTGTAATTCAATTTTTATGCATATTTCCATATTATTCACATAGATTCTCACTGATAATACTGATGCCATTTGTAGTAGTCAAGTTAAGGATGAAGGATCAAATCCACCCCCAAATAAGCGGGCACAACTCCAAAGGCAGTGGGATCTGCCTCTGCTTAGACCAGAGCTGAATTTTGCTCGCAGGCTGAGGAACCTGTTTTGGTCTATGGTGGCATTAACCCATAAATAGAATATCCTTCATAATTGACATGATAGATCATTAGTCCCTGTCTAAGCAGAGGACCTGGGTCACAATGAGGGTCCAGACACTTCAAGGGGAAAACAGGGGTCTAAACACTAAAGAATAAGCAATTTAATCAACTGATTGTGTACAATGTTATTGTATATAAAAATACATTGAGTAAAGTCTTTATGAAAGCTTGTAATATTCATGATGAGATATGTGATTATGAATCTATGTATTTGTGTATAGAGAAAACTGTGTTCATCACCTGTACTACAATTTCAAATACACCTTACAGCTGGGTGGGGAGGAGCACCCCAAGCTAAGAGTGTACACAAAACCAGATGCAAGAAATGATCCATTGTACACTCCAGGAAAAGGCAACAATGGACAATTAAAGTTAATGGTTAAACATTGAGGAATAAGAGGTAACATGGGGGAGGGGGGCACTGAGGCGGAGTGGGATGGGATGTAGGGTCATGTGTCCTGCCCCTTCCTAGATTTTTGTCAGGATTTGCCAGCCCGGCTTGGTCACATGGTGGGACCGGGCCCCCTTCCTGCACAGCAGTGACCCGAGCCTGTGAGCTGCATCCCATGGGGAGAGGTGGGAGCAATAGCTGGGACTTGCAGAGAGAGACCACTGCTTTCCAGGGGCCGAGGCGGTGTGACTCAAGCTGTTCCAGGGTAGCCAAATCTTTAACTTGTGCCCCACCACTATCGGCAACTACTGGTCCCCTCCGTTGAAGGAAGTGAGAATTTCCCCCCTTTCAATAGCTATAGTGACTGCACAACCCTTTTTTAAAGAGAAGGGATTTGAAGTGAAAGGCATCCAGCAACAGAGGGACAGGGACTTGGCAGGTAATGTCTGTGAAATGATGGATTCTCTCTATGGTAGGGGTTATTCTAGGAAACTGCTCAGAGGCAATGGGTCACTTGTATTAGAAAAGTGATTCTATCTAATTTGAAAAGCATCAAGCCTGAAGTTGTGTCTTTGTTTTATGTGTCCTGTGTCCAGGTTTGCTATTCCTCACTATTTTATCTTTCAATCTCTGACTTTCCTATTACATTACCGTTTTCTTTTTATCCCAGTCAGGTCTCTGTTGTGCAAACTGTGCGGAATGTGTGTGCCAAAGTGAACAGATAGTCGAGGGGCTGGTTTCCCTCCTTCGGGGGTGATGAATCAGAATGGAAAAGTCTGAGTAGCTAAGAACTGAGGAAGGACCAGCGGCAGATTTGCCATGAAACAAACAGTGTAGTGGCATGAGGGCCCCCGAAGTGCTTTAAATGTCATCTGATGACCTGCCCCGAGTCCTGGACAGTGGCATAGCAGGGCTCAGGCAGGCAGGCTGCCTGCGCTTTGTGGCCAGTGGCCCTACGCCACTCCTGGAAGTGTCCAGGGGAGGGCAAAAGGGGGAAGTGGCTCTGTGTGCTGCCCCCATCCCAGGCAGTGCACGGAGTCCCACTGCCCCCCTCCCCAAAAGGGGCACACACAGATGTACCAGCAGAAGTGCAGCAGGGCTAAAGCGGCTCCCTGCCCACGTTGCCTCCCTCTCTCTCAGCTGCTCCCGGAAGCAGCCAGCATGTCCCTGAAGCCCCTAAGGGCTGTGGTATGTCTCTGTGCATTGCTCCGCCCCAGGCACCAACTCCGCAGCTCCCATTGGTTGGAAACTGCAGCTAATGGGAGCTGCAGGGATGGTGCCTGTGGCGGAGCAATGCGCTGCACAGAGGCCTCCTAGCTACCCCACCACCTAGGAGCTGCTACCAGAGAGGGGTGCCAGTCCCTTTGGGAGCTGTGCCGCCCAAGATAAGCACCTCCCCCCAGCCCAGAGCCTGTACCCAAACTCCCTCCCAGAGCCTGACCCCCACACACACACCCCAACCCCCAGCCCCAATCCAGGTACCTTACTTTATTTTCATTTACTTCCTATTACTTATACTATAGGAGGAGGAAGATGAAAAACAGGGAGTGGGAGATGAGAGAATGTTCTTTTTCTTGGCTGAGTCCCAAGGGGAGCCCCCCAAAAATGAAGGGTCCCACTAACTCTAAATCCGCCACTGGGAAGGACAGATTTGGGGAGACTCTGATACTGGAAGGGCTTTGGGGGCACCCTCCAAAGAGTAACCAGGCTGCTAAAAGGCAGGGTGAGACCAAGCGCTTGTGGGCAGGCTACTGGTGTCATGCCTCTGAACCAAAGCTGCATAACACAAAGGCACTTGAGGTTACAGGCAGGTGCTGACAGAACCCCTTCCTGATCTGGGTGATCCCCAAAAGGTCACAACTTGATTTAAACAGGGTAAAGAACAGTAGGGTAGATAAGGTCTAACAGTGTTCTCATCACCAGGTTATAGCTTTCAACCATTCAACATAGTCTAATGGAGTAGCTGTTTTTTACTGTGACAATGAGCTGAGGCATGGAGGACCAGTGAAATGATTAGACACCTCTCCCCTCCACCCCCGAAGCAACTGTTATTACCTCAGTCTTTTCGACGAGTCATAAAAGTGAAATCCTGATCGACACCCATTAAAAATCCAGTGGGATTTTTCCCAAGAGTAGGGAGTTATTTTCTGTATCCTGAACAAATTTCAACTTTGGAAATAGTTTTGCCTTTTGAAAATTCCCCTGTAGTTTCGGTTACAAATTCTTTGTAGTGTTGCTGTACACTTTTACACCACAACCCTTGCAAAGCACTGAAACGCATAGTGAGCGTTAAGCAGATGAGTAGAGCCATTGGCACAAACAGCTGCTGTGTTTGATTATTTATTTATTTTAAGTGAAGGCTGCATGACATCAATGAGTCAAGGATTTCTCTCTCTCTCTCTATATATATATAAAAGAGTTGCAATCCTCTGTAGTTAATGGCACTATATAAATGAAGAGATAAATCAATGGAAAAACTTTAAAGAACCCATTAAAATCAAAACTCTATTGGTTTGAGACATCATCATCCATGAGTCCAATGACAGTTAATGTTTTAGAATTGGAAATTGAACACAAAAACTAATTAAAATAAACTCACAGATTTGAATTAAACCCAAGAAATTCACTATGATGACTCCTCAAGCTGGCCTCACACCTTTGTGTTTAAGTACAGGAGGGTCCAGAGAATAGTGACTAAATGCACGCATGTGTACCTTCATACCAAAGTGTAAGTTTCAGGACAAAGGGTTAAATTCACCACTCTGACCTGGCATTGTGCGAGGATTCATGTGCTGTTTAAGTGAGGAGTACAGCTTCATACAAGGTTAGTGTACTGGGGGTGGAATTTCACTATTTCCTGGGGTTTGCGGATTCAAGCAAATCTCTTTGAGAGACATTTTAAGTCAATGGGACTATTCATGTTCTTAAGTACCTTGTTAAATCAGGACAAGTGGATAAAAATCAACACTCATTTGTTCATCTGGAATCATAGATGGAGTTTAATCTGATGTCTTATGTGATGTGGTTTTATTAGCCCCAGCTCAGGCACTAGTATTCTACCTTACCAAATCCCTAACAATAAAATTCAGGACAATGTGGAAACATTGGCAAGCCCAGCACAGGGGAGGCCTAGCACTCAAATTGCTGTGCTACTAAATGGAGGGAGAGGGGGGAAGAGGGGCGGAGATTTCCCCAGGTTACAATCCATTGCATTCATGGAATTTGGATATATATGAAGATGCCTAGCTCTGATATAGTGCTTTTCAGCAGTCTCTCGCAATGCACTTTACAAAAGGAGGTCAGTGTCATTATCCACATTAACTGAATATGAGGGCACCTCTAGGAGCTACAGGTGCCACAGTCTTGTTCTAGGCAAATAAAGAAATGCCACAACTAGGCAGCTGGAATGTAGGGTGACCAGATGTCCCGATTTTATAGGGGCAGTCCTAATTTTGGGGTCTTTTTCTTATATAGGTTCCTATTATCCCCATCCCGATTTTTCACACTTGCTCTCTGGTCACCCTACTGGAATGAAAGAATAGAAGGTAATTCTTTGCATAGTGACCTAGATACATTTCTTCAACTTGACTGAAAGAAAAACGCAAAAGAAAACAAGACACACTTCCCATTTTTCCAGAAACACTAAATTATGTTTGCTCCTGTGCAGATCTCAGACATGTTAGAATGTTTGTATACAGGCAATAAAGCAGGACAAAAAAAAGCCTAAAGAAAATGCCTCCATCCCAAAAAGTTCCCCTAAAGTATCATCATCAAAAGAATCTGAACCTGTTTCTTGAACTACCCACCTTCATACTGTACCAATCAGCCTAGCAGAGACCAAACAGGGATGCTTAGTATAGTGGAGGAGGGAGGAAATTAGAAGCACAAGCATTAGTAGCATCATGAGCATTAATCAATGCAGCAATAATTCAGGTTCTCAAATTTAACACATAAGAGGTTATTAAATTACAGTAACAAGAAGGGAGGAGGCATCAGGACACTGAAGGATGGAAGGAAATTTGGATCTATGTCTCATAATGTGTGTTTGACCTCTCATAAATCAGATGTAACAGGATACAGTGGAAACACAGTCTGGCCACGGAAATGGTTCCATGTTGTCGGAGACAGCTGAGAGATAACAGGATATACCTTCAACAGGCCTTGCTTGTGGATAGATGACTTTGGGCCCGATCCTTGGCTGGTGTAATCAACAAAGCTATGCCCATTGGCACCTTCTGAGGAATGGACCCTCACCTTTTGTTTGGTTGGTTTGGTTTTTGTTGTTTGTTTTTATAGTTCTGTGTACAAATGTCCTTTGAAATGGACAGAAACATAGCATATTATACAGAACAATTTAAAGTCCTGAAAATACTCCCGCCCAGTTCCTGAACTGAACTTTGGAACTATAAGAGAAGAAACAGCCTCTAAGGAATCCATCCCATGATTTGTATTGAAATACTGCGTGGGAGGCATATACTCATTCCCCTCAATGCATTTCAGACACTATGAAGATGGGAGCAGCATAAGAACCTGTATACAACAGAATATATGAATTTAGGAAAGGGATATAAACCAGCAAAATGAAGCCATCAATATGGTGTGTGTGTGTGAAATCCGTCAGTCATTCTACATAAGCAACACCACAGAACAGGTTGTTTAGGGGGAGAAGTCACTTGGATGATGAAGTAAACATTTATATTAAGACTTATCAAATAAAAAGGGAAATATATTTTATCTCAGGAACCACACACAACCTTCTTCTTCCCAAATTGCGCCATGCTGATCTCTGTATTATACTTAAGATGCAGTTCAGAATAATACAAAACACACAAGGGTCCAAGTCTAGCATGAACATTAACTACTGAAAGATGTTTGCACTGTAGCTACAATTCCACATGGCTGCAGGAAAAAGAGGAAGGCAGAGAAATTGAATAGAAAGTAATAAAATGCTGAATTCCCAGCATCAGTACAATGTTACATAAGGTTGAGGTTATGTACCAGGGGCACATACCCCCCTAGGCCTGCTTGGAAAATCCCAATCTCAGTGCTTGAGCAAGTGAAATATTACCAAATATTTCTGTGAGAGAATCTAGTTTGTGAAAGTTGCTGGATTTACAGCTTTGAAAGGTGAAGATCTTAGACCACAGAATAGTCATAGCAATGGCAGCAGCCATGCAAGCTTTCCCACAGAGCTTTGGCAATGTGCCTTGAGTTTGAGCTCAAGGGACCACTTCTGAGAGGGAGGTCCAGTTTTGACCCCAATTAAATCACAAGTATTTCTGCTAAGACTACTAGCAAGGGCTTGAATTGTGATTATTTTTCCCCTTGATATGGAAACCTGCCCACTGGAAACCAGACTGGCAGCACCAAACACCACTGTCATAGTCACTACCAGTGAAAGGGAACACATTTTAAACTGAAAATGTTTTACTCAGACGTAATTAACCTGAGGAACTCATTGCCACAAGAGAGCGCTGCCAACAGTTTATACATACATTTATATGGATGAGACCATTCATAAGGACATTGTATAAAATGAATACATATTTAGGAAAGGGATATAAACCATTGTGCTAGCAGGCATAAGCCAGCCACTAATGGATGGGAGTTAGGGACAAACTTCTACAGGTCAATCCCCACCTATTATCAAAAACATTTACAATGATGGCAATTGCCCAAGACATGACCCTGGACTTGAATAAGAACATAAAAATGTTCATAGTGGGTCAGACCAGTGGTTCATTTAACCTAGTATCCTGTCTTCTGACAGAAGTCAATGCCAGATGCTTCAGGAGGAGTGAACAGGACAACTGTAAGTGATCCAATCCCAGTTATCTAAGTCCTAGCTTCTGGCAGGTGGAGGTAAAGGACAACCAAAGCATGAGATTAAGTCCCTGACCATCTTGATTAACCGCCACTGATGAACCTAGCCTCAATGAACTTATCTAATTATTTTTTAAACCTAGATATACTTTTGGCCTTCACAGCATCCCATGTCAATGAGTTCCACAGGTTGACTGTGCATAGTGT
Organism: Dermatemys mawii; assembly: GCA_007922305.1. Taxonomy (NCBI): domain Eukaryota; kingdom Metazoa; phylum Chordata; order Testudines; family Dermatemydidae; genus Dermatemys; species Dermatemys mawii. Next base: position 67,524,414 of record ML677349.1, read on the forward strand.
GAAATACTTCCTTTTATTTGTTTTAAACCTGCTATTAATTTAATTGGGTCACCTCTATTTTTGTGTTGTTAAGCGATAAACAGAATTTCCCTAGTCACTTTCTCCACACCCTTCATGATTATATAGACTATCATAACCTTTCTTAGTCATTTCTCTTCTAAGATGAACAGTCCCAGTCTTTTAAAATCTCTGCTCGTATGGAAGCTGTTCTATACCCCTAATCATTTTCATTGCCCTTCTCAGCACCTTTTCCAATTCTAATGCATCTTTTTTTGATGTGGGGCGACCAGAACTGAACACAGTATTCAAGGTGTGGGCGTTGCATGGATTTATACAGGGGCATTATGATCTTTTCTGTTTCATCATCCATTCCTTTCCTAATGGTTCCTAATAGCGTTAGCTTTTTTAACAGCCACTGCACATTGAGCAGATGTTTTCAGAGAGCTATCCATAATGACTCAGAGATCTTTCTTGTATGGTAACAGTTAATTTAGGCCCTGTCATTAGTCAGGATTATTTTTTCCAAAGTGCATTACACTTTGCAATTACCAAGGCAGAATTTTATCTGCCATTTTGTCACCCAGTTTTGTGAGATACCTTGTAACTCTTCACAGTCAGCTTTGGATTTAACCATCTTGAGTAGTTTATCATTTGCAAATTTTGGCATCTCACTGTTCACTCCCTTTCCAGATCATTTATTAATATGCTGAAAGCACTGATCCTAATACAGATACTTTGGGGATCCCCCTGCTATATACACCTCTCTCCATTGTGAAAACTGACCACTTATTCCTATCTTCTGCTTCCTGTCTTAATCAGTTACTGATCCATGAGAGGACCTTCCTGTTGATCATGACAGCTTGGCTTGCTTAAGACTTTTTGGTGAGGGGCCTATGTCAAAGACTTTCTAAAAGTCCAAGTACGCTATGGTGATCAGATCACACTGGTCCCCATGCTTACAGACACCTTCAAAGAATTCTAACAGATTGGTAATTTCTCTTTCCAAAAGCCATGGTGACTCTTCTCCTGCATATCATGTTCATCTATGTGTCTGATAATTTTGTTCTTTACTATAGTTTCAACCAATTTGCCTGGTCCAGATGTTAGATTTACTGGTCTGTAATTGCCAGGATCACTTCTGGATCCTTTTTTTTTAAAAAAAGTCAGCATTACTTTAGCTATCCTGCAGACATCTGGTACGGAGGCTGATTTAAACAATAGGTTACGTACCAAAGGTCTGAAGTTCTGCAATTTCACACTGGAATTCCTTCAGAACTCTTGGATGAATACCATCTGGACCTGGTGGCTTATAACTGTTTAATTTATCAGTTTGTTCCAAGCCTTCAGTTTATGGCAGTCTGAGGCTGGAACTAACATGGTAACACAAAACTGAACCGTCCTGGACAAGACTCTGTGTAACAGAGCTAACATTTAAAATGACATCTTACTGCAGGCACATGGATCCCAAACTAAATTTTTAGCATGCTTGGAAAAAAAACAAAACAAAAATCAACCAATCCCCCCCCCCCATACCCTTTCATCACATTCTGCTGGTATTTAAACAAGCACTGTCCTCCCCAGCTGTAATTTAGACATACATTCTCCTCTCAAGAGCAAGCGCTCTCCTATGAGAGTTTCAAGTAGAATTTGTGTGATCTGACTTAGGTGCAGTTATATTACCATCTAGTGGGAGATATGAGAAATGCTACTGCCCTTATTCAGTTCAATCAGATCGAAATATTCATATTTACATCCTTTCTGTGAATGAGGTTTGCTGAATTTCGTACATGCACTTTTCTCCACTGCATTATAGGCCGCTAGTGGAAATAGCCATGTTAAAAACCTGCAAACTAAACACGATCTGTATTAGTGCAGCTTACTCCTATTGGAAACCAGATGAAGCTGCTCCAATACAAATCATGCTGCACTCATATAAATTTATGTTTTTGTTCTAAGAGTTTACACCACTGACAAAAACCCAATGCAGACAAAGTCAGTGAGTTTATATTTCAGCTGGTCTAAGTGGAATTATAGATCTACCATTCTTCCTCCCTTTTATTCCTCCAGCACCCTTTTTAACAGATTTGGGCAAACCTGGCTTATCTGGGAAAAAGACAACAGCTATCAACTGTGTCTATACTTCCCACCCAATGGTGACGAGAGTGTAGGATGAAAACCCAAGCTAAAGGGCAAGCAAAGTTTGACATAAATGAATTCTATAAGTCTCAGCTTCATGATTTCATGCATTGATGATAATTTGTAATAGCAAAAGTACACTAACAGCCCAGGATCAGATTTTGATTGATCCCCACCGAATTACATCTTTATTTAATGTGCACATTTACACAGAATAGAGATGTAGATCTGTGTTGACTAATGACATTTCAACAAAGTGCAAAGCTTTGAAACAAGCAAAAGTTGCTGTTTTAGGAAGGAAGGACAACCATTAGTGTTTTCTTTTTTACAAGTCCAAAAATCGCACAAGATTGTCTATATTTTTTATTTCTAGGCCATGTTCTTCCTGGACACTACTGTGTTTGACCTCTAGATCTTCATACTAGTTTCCAAAAAAAGGATTTAAAGTTTAACCCATCTCAGGCCGATGAGACACCAGTATGGGGAAGCTCACACTACTAGAGCCCTTTCTATTACATACTTGTTTTGTGGATAAATAAAGTGTGTCAGCCTCCAGAATAGTCAAACCAGCATCTTTCAGTGACTGACTGAGATTCTGCAAATGAACAAATCCAAGGATAAGCAGTAAACTGCCTTAAAACTGAAAAGCACTCCGATGACAATGGTTGGACAAAGGAACATAGCATCTAGAGGCTGGCTGCTAATACAGAATACTGCTGTGCAACCAAACTTTTTGGCATAGAGAAGATTGCAATTGGAAACATTTTACTGCATTGTATTGGAGATGTGCTGCATGGTAGTGGAATAAAGAATGTATTAACAATACGTGATCAACGCTAGTAGTGTCCCTGAAATAGCTAGGAGTTTTGAATGATGCTAGTGTGAGTGACAGAACTCGCCTCCCACATACTCCACCCACCCCTGCAGACAGAAATCAGGTCACCAAGTTTTAGAACCGATTTCTCACTCTGCTGTGGTGGACTGCAGCAGCGGACTGCAGCAGCTTCTTCCTTGCTGTAAAAATGAATGGCTAACCAGGCATGGTTCATGCCAGAATGCTTTAAAATTCTAGCTTGCATGGCAAAGGAGTGGCAGATACCATTTCTTCAACGTGGCAGGAAAATAAAGAGTGATTTCTGTGCCAGCTGCAGCTCTTAGGAACACTGCATGCAAACAGCAATTTCCCTACTGAACGAGTGATGGCTGAGGAACTCACTAAACTTCTACTGTTATTTTTAATAAGTCTTGGAACACTGGGAAAGTTCCAGAAGAGCGGGGGGAAAAAAAGCTTATGTTGTGCCAATATTTATAAAAGGGTATCAGAGATGACCTAGGTAATTATAGGTCTGTCAGTCTGACATTAATCCCAGGCAAGTTAATGGAATGGCTGGTATAGGACTCAATGAATAAAGAATTAAAGGAGTGTCACAGGGTCTGCACATGTCTCTCTTTCTCCCCTGTGCCCTAACTGGTAGAAATAAGAGTCCTCACACCTTCCTCAGGTGTTTCCCTCTAGTGCCTTTTATTTAAAGTGCATAACAGTGGCTTCAGTACAAGAAAGTGCTTCCCTTTATCCCCCAACAGTTACCCTCCTTTTACCTGAGTCCAGGGTTTCCAGGCCCCTGAGGCACCCTGTGTGTAGTGAGGAGAAAGAGCAGCAGCCTCCTGTCCCCTTCCTGGCTCACCTCCCTCACTGACTTCAGCTCAGAGCTTTTCTAGCCCTCTCAGTCTGCAGCCCCAGTTATGACCACATAGCCCAGCCTAGTGCAGTGAGCCAGCTCTCTTTAGGGCCCACAGCTGGGCTGCTGACTTGTTCAAGCCCCTGCCTCTGGACCTCCTGCCAGAAAGCAGGGCTTAGCCAGCAGGGGCAGGGCCTTCAAGGGGTTTTACCCCTACCCTGCCACAAGGACAATATAATGAATGACAATCAACATGGTATATGGAAAAGAGATCCTGTCAAACTAACCTGATACCTTTTTTTGATGAGTACAAGTGCGTTTGAGAAAACGAATAGTGTTGATTTAATATACTTAGATTTCTGTAAGGTTTTTGACTTGGTACTGCACAACCTCTTGATTAAAAAATAATATAAAATAAACAGGGCACACATTAAATGGATTCAAAACTAGCCAAATGAGGTCTAAAAAAAAAAAAATCTCAAAACGTAACTGTAAATGGGGAATCAGCATCAAGCACATGTATTTCTAGTGGGTTCCCACAAAGATCAGTTCTTGGCCCTACACTAACGTTTTTAATCAATTACCTGGAAGAAAACAAAAGCATGACTGAAAGTTTGCAGGTAACACAATAATTGGGGGAATGGCAGACAATGAGGACAGTTCACAGGATACAAGCAGTGTGTGTTTTAATAGTTTAATGTAACTGTGGAATTACATGCCATCCTTACAGGATGCAGGATTTAATCCTGGGAAGCAGAGACTGAAAAAGATTTGAGAATGAAGATGGATAATCAGTCAAACATGAGCTCCCATGGCAATGAGGTGGCTAAAACGACTAACACCATCCATGGATGCATAAATGAGAGAATCTCAAGTAGGAGTAGAGAGGTTATTTTCCCTCTGCATTTGGCACCGGTAAGATCACTGCTAGAATACCCTGTCCAGTTCTGGCATCCTCAATTCAAGAAGGATTTTGATACGCTGGAGAGGGTTCAGAGAAGCAACACAAGAGTCTTAAGGCTTAGAAAATAAGCCTTATAGGGATAAACTCAAGAAGAACTCAAAACTATTTAAAGAAAGAAGGTTAAGGGGTGACTTGATTACAGTCTATATACAGATACGTGAGGAACAAATACTTGATGATGGGCTCTTAAATCTAGCAGACAAAGATATAAAGAGTGAATAGCTAGAAGTTTAAGCCAGACAAATTCAGATTGGAAATAAGGCATAATTACCTTCACTGTTAAAAAGTTAACTATTGGAACAAGGTGTAGTCTTGCTGGATTCTCCATCACTGGCAAAGAATTTGGATGCTCTTTTCTGAAATTATTTTGAGGAAGTTCTGTGGCCTGTGTTATACAGCAGAACACACTAGAAACAAGATAATCACAATGGCCCCTGCATTAATGTTGGCATTTATGCATCTACAATAGTGTTTGAGTGTGCTTGAGAGACTGAAGGAGATCTCTGCTGAAGATAATATATACACGAAGCGCAGGGGAGGGCAAACATTTTGGCCCAAGGGCCACATCGGGGTTGCAAAACTGTATAGAGGGCCAGGTAGGGAAGGCTGTGCCTCCCCAAACAGCCTGCCCCACATCTGCCCTCTCCCACTTCCTGCCTGCTGACTGCCCACCTCAGAACCCCCAACCCATCCAGCCCCCTGGGGCCCCACCTCCTATCCAACCTCCCTGCTTCCTGTCCCCTGACGCTAGCCATACCCCTACCCCGACAGGCCGCCCAGGACTCCCACACCTATCTAACCCTACCCCATTCCCTATTCCCTGACCACCCCTCCCAAGCCTCACCCCATCCAACTACCCCCTGCCCCTTTACATGACACTCAGAACAGCTTGTCTGGCAGCCATGCTGCCCCACAGGAACACACAGCCCCACTCCCCTGAGTGCTGTGCACACGGCAGCATAGCTGTGGGGGAACAGCGGTGGAGGGTAGCCTCCCCAGCCAGGAGCTCAAGAGCAGAGCAGGACAGGACAGTCCTGTGGCCCAGATGTTGCTCACGGGCCATAGTTCGCCCACCTCTGCTCTACAGCCATTGCTGCTTGTTGTGTGTCTGAATGTTATCTAAGGAGAGAGTACAGCATGGAGCAGTGGGTGCTGAGCCTGGACACAGCCCATTTTCCCAGCCACCTGGGAGCTCACAGACTATTACTAATGGCGCTATCCAGGTGAACATGAAAAGGGATACCTGCATGAACAAAATATACAGTGTATTTAAAATGGAGGAGGAAGAGTGAGATCTCCATGTTCCTGTGCACTGGTCTTCAGTCAGTTGATAAAATAATTTAGTTATTGCTGAATGAACTAGAATATCCGACTAAGTGTTTCCACAGATTATACACAAGGAAAGGGAGCACAAAGTATTTTAGACTGCACACACTGGTCTTCAAGGGGAGGGGCAATGATGTTTAATGATGCTGGTGGCTTGCATCTGCCAGATTACTAGTGGTGATTTTTCTTGCTAATGTCCTCAGAGTCCAAAGATATTTAAGATGGCGTAGTCTTGTGTTGGTGCCTCAAACGTAGTCAGAATTTATTTTCTCTAGCAGTGGCATAGATGCTGTGAAGTAGGGCTGGCCTTAAGAGGTGTAACACTGTCTTCTAAGGGTATGTCTACAGAGCAAAGAAAAACCTGTGGCTGGCCTGTGGCAGCCAACTCAGGTTTGTGGGGCTGGGTCTGTGGGGCGGGAGGGCCCCAGAGCTCAGGTTCCAGCAATGAAACAGCCCTGGAGCCTGAGCCCCAGGAGCTTCAGTTGGCTGGCATGGGCCAGGTTTTTCTTTGCTCTGTAGACATACCTTAAGTGTAACATTCTGGATGTTTCCATCAGCCAACCTGAAAAAGCGTGTGGCGGGGGGGGAATGATACTGACATTTTTCCTATTATATAATATGTTGGTGTGTAATTCATGTAAGTGTTATACAGTATGTGCACATTGATATTGGGACAAATTCTATACTGCCTTACACTGCATTCTTTGACTTCAAGGGGGGTTTTGGGGATGTAAAGAAGTGCAAAATTTGGTAATGCCATGTATTTTGTGTTTTTGAGACCAGCTCCTAAAAAAGAATATAAGAAATGTGAATAATTAAGTAGTTTAATCAATCTTCATCTTATTTTTCTATTATTTCCATTTCTCAATTCCTCTGACATCCCACACTTTTTATTTATAGTCCATTTTCTGTTTATTCTTGCCCCTCCTCTTCCTCCTTTATCATGTGTCCTGCAACCCAGCACCAGAAAATTGACCCTACACTGACTATAGTCATCACCAATGGCTCTCTCCTCTCAACTAGTCTTGAAAATTTTCCTTTGTGTGTATCTCCCCAATCACTTGCCCATTCTCTTTCCTGTCTATATCCCTTTTATTTTCCTCCCCTTTACCTCACCACCAGCTCTCCATCTTTTACCTTCTTTGTCCACTTCCCTCTAGCTCTCCATACTTCTTTCCTAACTCTTCTCCTTCCAGTACCCCTCTGCCTTTCAATCTCCCTCTCATATCTCTTTCCCTCCCTCCTCCTGTCACTCTCCAGGTTAGTTTTTCTTCCTGCCCTCCTTTTCCCCACAAAATCCAGTAAGGGCAGGAATTTCAAGGATCAGTGTACTGACAGATATGCTCGTAGGAGCATGGTTACTTCAGGACTAGCCATCCCACTCCTCCAAAGCTATAGAACTGGATGTAACCCTAAAAAGTTACTCCTTTCCATGATCCACCTCATGTTCTCCTGCTTCATTTGCCATTCTCCAGTGATCTTACCTTCCCCACATTCAAATCTCTTCTTACCTTGTCCAGCTACAATCAAACAGGGGTTCTTCTGTACTAGCTGCCACTGTTACTGGGCCAGAATTACTGTGGGAGTGGTGCTCCCAATCCCATCTGTCAGCACCAAGGAGCTGCCAGCACTTGCTTGCTACAGCAAGAAAAAGGATGTCTCCCAGCAGGGAACAGCTATTACTGTTGGACTGCCACCATGTTGTAAGCACTGCAGATATTAGACACAGAGCTTGTAAGACATCAGGGAAGACTAACTGCAGGGGGAACAGGTAATGAGGGTACAAGATGGAGATTTGGATGCCTCTGTAATGTGGTGCTGTAGACTATCACAAATTAGTCCTACAATGTCTAGGGTTGCCACTGAGAGTCCTATAGTTGTATTCAAGATCAGCGTGCTTGCAAATATTAATTTTACATCGATTAGGTGAGATTCGGGTACCTGTCAACTTGCCAAGGCAGCCATCACTTGGGTAGACAGTTTGGACACCTTTGTGCTATTGCGTAACAAGGATGTAAACCAAAGGGAGTTATGATTTCTGTCCCATTGAAAACAAGGGAACAAAATAGCCTACTTAAAAAAAATCAACCTATTATTTCTAGAACAGGCAATAAAAGAAATATTTTGAAGCCTGTAAGAGGGCATTACAAATCCTAGAGCATTAAGAACATATGGGTATTTATGTACTGAGGGCTGATACTCATGGCTGTTTTTCAAGGCTGGCTATTTTCTAGTTTAAGGGCAGCTCCTTTTTACTCTTGTCTGTATCAATTAGGCTGGTTTTAACATATCAGAAGGGTCTTGAACCTTAGGCACTTTATATATTGTATAAATCCAAATAAATATAATAGTTATTTTAAGACTTAAATACTTCCTGACTGTAGAGATTTCAATAGTTAATACTGATAAGGACAGGTCATTTTAAAGCCTTGTTTTTCACTTGATCATAAATTCTCTGAACTTTGTCCTTTGGGTTGAAACTTCATGTTTGGACAGAGCCAAGATATGAATTCTTTATTTTATCATTAAGTCAGCATCATCTGTTCAGCCATTTCTGAAGTAATCACAAAACATACAAAGAGTTGTGGGCATCCAAAAATAAAAAAGCATGTTAAATTGAACTGTGCAGTTCAACTATTAAATGGGTAAGGAAAAAAAAAGTGTTACTTCCTGACTTTAAGTGTATACAGAAAGAGATTGTGCCATGGATGTGCAATGCATTATTTCTCTCATTTAAAAGCTAACTACCATCTTTCAGCCCAAAAATAATGCAAAACATTTTGTTTCTGCTATATTGAAATGAATAGTTTAAAAGTACAGAAATCATGAAATTGATAAACTTTCTACCATATAACCTCTGCCATTATAAATATATACTTTTATTCACTATATGCAATATGGCTGTTGTAACCAAACTATTTCAATTTTGTGATTCATGTGTTCTCATCCTTAATGATGTGTACAAGTAGGGGTTTTGCACTTAAGATAAAAGGTTGTATTTATAGGAATAAGCATCCATAAAGGTTACTGTAACTTGGTTTTTATTAAAAAAACTAATTACATGTGTCTGTTTTCCAGTACATCTTTTTTTTAAAAAAAGTACTGTCTGTATCAAACATTGATGATGTACTTTATCACTGTTAATTTTACTTTGAAGAGCTGTCTAAAAAAAGAAAATCACACCAGAATTTATTGAAACTGGCTCTATAGCCTCAAGATATTTAAACTTTCTGGCTCCTTACATGAGAGGCTTAGTACTTTATGGCATAAAAAAAAAAGCATACAATTAGCAGGTAATACTTTGAATAGAATTCTTTTGGGGATGCCATAAACACAACACTCAGACGAGGATTTATATAGTGTTTAAGACTATTAGGAAGACTCACAGTTAAGTTAAATTTACCAGGAGGATAAATCTCATTTTAAAAAGGTTTTTGTTGTTGACATTTATACTTTAACAGCTCTTCAAAGGAATAATCGTGCACACAACCTACAAACTTCTTGCCTCAATGTAATGTGCAACTAAAATTAAAATAAAACATGGAAGACCAGTATCTTTACATTTAATTCTTCTTTAGAAAAAAGAAGAATTTAAAAAAAATTAGTAGTCCACTTGTGCTTAAAAATATTCATATGCATGAGAAAGCCAAAAGGGAAAAATACACATTTTTGTACACCATGATCAAAAAGTTATTATAAATCTTTTGAAATTGCACTGTATTTAAAATACCCCCTAGATTCAACTCCCTCTTCTATGTACAGCTGCTTATGCTGCCGGACACAGTTCCTCTTGAGCCTAGTTGCCAACCTGTGGAGGCCCTTCAGGGATAAGCGATGTGAAGAAGGTGGTGATGAAGGACCAAGCTGAAGCCATGAATCCAGGATGCTGCTCTGTATTTCCATCTTCACCTGCATCTTCTCCACTTTCTTCATCAATCCCATCATCCATAAGACGCTCCTTTTAAAACAGAATTTGTCTAAATGGTTTTATTGCTTTAATAAAGAGGCAGAATATATTAATGAAAATATTTTCCTACATAAAGTAACCCTATTAACAGGGCAACTCCCTGTGAAGGATCTACTAGCATAAACATAAAACCCATTCAACAGTAGAGTAAGTCTAACTAGCAACTCTCTATGAAATACTATAAACAAAAAGGAGGGCAGTACTGATCTGGTTTTTCAGAATAAGGTTTTAATCGTTAAACATTTAAAAACAAAACTCATTTACCTTCTTCCCATCGCATATATTAAGGTTCCCTTTTTTTTTTTTTTTTTTTTTAAAAAAAACAAACCAAAAAGTGAAGTACATTTCCATCCTTATTCCCTTCCGATTCAAGCTGAATTTTGTACTACTATTCAGTTACAAATACTGATTATCTGAAGGTCTGCGAATACTGGAAAACATGAAACATCCAAGCTGGCATTCACCTACCATCTCCTCAAGGTCAGGGTTATTTACATTTTGTCCATCATGGTTCACTTCTGCATGGTTATTGGCTGCCTGTTGCTGGCCTCCCTCTTGCCTAAAGGGGAACCATCCAGCTTGGTGTCTATTTAATAAAATGAACAATTAAAAACCTTGTCTCTCTATAAAGTTGCTTATGAAATTTCTACGATGGGAAAATAACTTATCTACATGCCCAAGTCTCATTAAAAACTTACTTGCAGATGAAGAACAGATAATCCAGTCTTCATCTTGATTAGACTGTTGGGGGAATACTGGAGTCTGAGCATTATTTATAAGTAACAAAACTGATCTCTGTTAACCCAAATGTAGAATAAAATGCTTCTTTGAACGGCTAATATATATGGTATTTTAAGTCAACACTGAAAAATTCTGCTCACTCCGAGTTTTTTTTTCCTACTTGCCTCTCAAAAAAAACACAAAACCTTGATATTTTATTGGTATCTGATCACGGTAACATGCAAGCCTATTGAAAACTTAACCAACAGTTGGTAGCACAATGATGTAGCAGAATCAACCATATCTTAAGTTGAACATGAGAATGCAAAAATCTTAAATGCAGATCTTTTCAAGTTTAATTCCTTAAAAATTACCTTTTGAAAGTAGCCCAAGATTAAAGTGCTATGTAATCATTAAGTATTTCTTTCACTTTCCACTTCCATCCAGATCACACTAAAAGCCTTCACCCTGAGATGGTATTTTTAAATTCATTAAACCTCAGAGTCATTGTTGATGAAATTTGGTAGCAAAAGGCAGTAGCTTCCATTAAAAAAATAATCTGTATGATAAAGCTTTTCTTTTCGGATATCTATAATGCCCCTGAATGTTGGATTCTGGAGCCTCTCCACTGAGCCCATACAAGTTACTGGGAGCATTCAGTAAGTATATCCGTGCCTAATTCAAAATTGAGTTCAGCTTTACAGTTCACCTTTAAGATCTCCAATTAGTAACAATATGTAATTTATGCCAATCTGAACACATGCTTTTGAAATCAACAAATGAAATTCAATTCTTCCAAGTATTACCTTCCACTCAATTCTTAAGTTCTATTTCCACAATTCCGTCTTTTCCCCGCAACAACTGATAAGTTGACATCACCAATATCGAAACATTTAGGTGTAATGCCCATCAGTTCTTACAGGGGAAAAGGGAATCCAGAACTCAAAAAAATTCTGTATTTTGAGACTACACCTGAACATCTTTTTAAAAGCCAAGTTTCTGTATGTGCCCTGTTAATGATTATCATTAATTCTTCCTCTTACACAAATTCTTTGGAGTTCACCTTTAAGTTGGAATTCTGTAAAGTGATCCAATTTCACACCTTAAAAAGTTAGCTTACAATGATAGTCATATACTGAAAATCATACCCCATGCATCTAAAATATAGCTTTTGATAACTAAATACATTTTACTCACAAATAAACCAGTAGCATGGCTCCCATCACCATGACAAACCGACTGAAGGAAGAATAAAAGTATACAATGCTGAGGAGAATAGCTGCTCTAGAGAATGTGTACATCCAGTCTAACCAGTCTCGATTGAAGTCCTCCTCATTCACCACCGGACCTCCTTGTGCATTCATTTGAACATTCTGGTTTACAGGCCTGTTCTCCTGTGCTGCTATGTTTGGCACTGCTGGGGGCTCATTTGCAGGAACACGCTCTGAATTTACAGGCTGTGCAACGGCTGACCCGACTGGCTCAGTGCTGGATGTTGCCTGGGCTGAAACAGCAGCTTGACTGAAATTTAAAAATAATAGGTTTTCTGAAAAGCCGGCTTTGTATCAGAAGTAATATTTAAACCCAAGCTTCCTTCCAGCTCTTTTGTACAGAGAAAAATGCCATCTGAAGCACCAAGGAAACTTGAGATCTTAAGTACAGTATATAAAATATATAACTTCATAGGTATTGTGTGATGAAGAAATTCCCCTTCTTTCTGTAGTATTTCTGTACTGAGCCCTGGTCTATGGTGGGGAGACGGAGGAGGGAGGGAATCGACTGCTGCCGCTCCCCTGTCGACTCCGCTTGCACCTCTCGCAGTGGAGTACCACCGGAGTCGGCGAGAAAGAGCTCGGGGATCGAATTTATCGCGTCTAGACTAGGTGCGATAAATCAACCGGATAGATCGATCGCTACCTGTCGATCCAGAGGGTAGTATAGACCTGCCCAGAGAAGTGGCAACTCTCACTCATCTTTTCCGCCTCCATTTTATACCAAATATATACATTATTCTGCAAAAAGTTTAGAAACGTACAAGCAAAAAACTTCAAAATTAATTCAACTAAATTTTGCCTCTTCCTTCAGAAGAGACACATAGGATTAGTTTAAGTAAAAGCTCTTTACTTTTTAAGTAAAACATCAAAGTTTGGAAAACAACATGAAATTTCGTCTTTAAGAACCTTTTTGTTATCAGGTAATAAGTATGCCTTCACTGGGGTCTCAGATGACTCCGTGATCTAGCACAGAATCAAAGTTGCAGTATCTGGACACCACAAGGTGAAAGTAGGGGAGATCTGGCCTTTATTATAACCCTCTTCCCAGCTGAGGACACTGTTTCTTCTGGACAAAGACTACACCCACTCCATGCATCCAGTAGCAGCGATTATTAGAGTAACATGAGGCATTACCTCTCAGTCCGCAGTTGCGTGCGATCATCATAATCTTCCCAGCCCCACCACCAGCTGAGTAAGGTGGGAGAGAGAAGATCTACCTGTGGTATCAAAATTCTCATCCAACATGATGCACTGCCATTCAACAGGCCTACTTCCCTTGCTTTTCGGCTTAAAAAAAACAATGGAATCCATTTTACTTGGCATGGGAGATTTGTTCTGGTCTTGCTAGCCACAACTTGAACATTAAAAAAATTTATAGTAATTGTGATTTGAGTCTTTTACGAGCTAGCCCCATCTTGCAGAAGTGTTGCCTGGGCAGTTCAAGAGCCCAAAGAGTCTAATGTTTGTATCACAGCAATTCCATTGGTGAATGTTAATAAAGATACTTTCAAACAAACAGAAGAATTCCACTCTCAATCATAAAACATGAAAAGGAATATATTTTTAGAAGCAGGCTAAGTCATTTTTAATTTAGTAGCCAAATTAAGTGTAAAATAGTAAAACCAGACAAAAAAAGAAAAAAAAAAAAAGGCAAGGCACGGAAATTTTAGTGACACAAACAGCAGCTATCTAGTTTTTTTATAGCAGGTTGTCATTGTGGTAGGTACACTAAGATGATACATAAAAAGTAACTTACTATTGCATATAGTACTGACGTGCATACATTTGTTGCCACCATATCATCTGTAATGGGCTGAATGCAGGGTACATTGGAAATCCAGCAGGAACACCTTGACCTGGAAACTGGTTGCCTATGTTGCTACAGTGAATTAAAAGCAAAAAAAGTCATTCAAACTTTGGCTGTAATAATTACAAATACATTATTCTAAAATATAGATTACACTGGGCACTTTTTTCTTCATGTGCTCCATGAGGCAATTCAGTATTAATAAAACTGTAAAGACATCCTTTGGATAAATACCCTGATCCATCACACAAACAGTATTACTGTGCAAAATGAAGAGCTCTTTTCAGAAATAAAAGGTCACCACAATTATGTGATCAATCCTCATTTGAATGTATAAACATTATTTCCATTCTAAAAACATTTGTTGCATCTACAAAACTCTATCATTAACTACATCTGACTAATGGATTTGTGGCCAAATAGTCATTGCTAATTATCTCATTATTAGAAAACAAACTTCTTAAACCAGAGCTGCTGATCAAACACTGTGTATATATTATAGGGAGGGATTATCTGAACTAGAAGACTTCACACGTTCAGAGCCCACTACTATAGGTATTTCAAGGAACTATCAGTGTTTAAGGCCAGAAAGGACTATCAGATCATACATCCGGAGCTCCTGCATATGACAGTCCAGCAATACCACATGCACACTAAACCCAACAACTGAAATTAGACTGAAATATTACAGCCCACAGAAGACTGCTACATGCCACAGGCAGAAAACAAGAGGGACTGAAGTGCACAAATATCCAAGGCCCCTGCAATGGCAGGGAATCAATTAAAATGTACTTTAACTCTAGTCTAGCTCTCTCTTTGGAAGCAATGACAGAAATATCAGCACTCATAGCCACCACATCAGCAAAGATTGATTGGACATCGAAAGCAAGCTACCCCCATAGAGGTGGCACTTTTGCATCCTGGTTGCAAGACACTGGAAGAAGACTGTGGGTAACCTTACTCTAACACTGCTCAATGCAGTCTGTTTTGCGGATAAAAGAACTTTGTTCCCTAGGGAATCTTCCCCATGCAAAAAATAAACAAAAACCTACAAGGAAGCTGAAAGAAGAAGTAAAAAGTATTTTATACCTCACAGGTCACACAGTATGTTTTGGGAAGATTCCCAATTCTTCCCAAAAAATCTGGGATTTCTTATGGCATCTTTCAATCGATTTTTCAGGACACATTATAGCATAAAGCAATAGTTTTAAAAAGTTTATTCATATTGCAGTTAGCAATAGTAGCAAATGTTGCAAATATACAGTAGGCTACAATTCTGTCTTGGTTAGATCACTGGTTGGAGAAGCGTTACCAAGAGATCTCACTTGTCCACCAGGTATTCAGATAGGCAAGAAAAGCCAAATGAGGAGGAGGAGGAGTGGAAAATACTAAAAACATTTTTCTTCCCTGATATGAGAGGGAGGGTATCTGGATGAACTGATTTGCTGCTAATCTGAGCACAAGTCACCATGCAATTCCCTCGCCTACCACACAGCCCATCTGGTAGAATACCAAGTTCTTTATGTATTTAGCTATTATCTAATTCAGCGTCCCTCAAATATTTATTACCACGGCCCCTTTCCTCTTCCCCAAAGCCTCTCGTGGCCCGGGAGAGGGTGTCCGTTGAAATGCCGCCGACTGCAAAGCTTTCGCTTCCAGCGGTACTTTGGCAGGACACAAATAGAACTTCCCATTTCCGTGGCGTCCCAGCCCGATCCCACGGCAGCCGGGGCACGTCCACCAAAACGCCGCAGAAAGTCCTGCGGCGCCGGGGTCTCGCACACCCCACTTTGAAGACCACTGATCTAATTTACTTAAACAACAAAAAGCAAATACTGCATGGAGACCAGAAATATATACAAATGTTCTCATTAACCAAATTATAGGGAACATTCTGCGCAAAACTGAAAATAGCTTTTTTGTTTCTTTATAAATTCAGAAATTGAACTTGCTGGCTGTGACGCCCTCATTCTGTGACATCAGCAGGGTCAAGTTGGGCCTGTTACAATGGCTTAGCAAATAAGTACTTTTTAAAAAAAAACGATGTCATTTAAGCGTAAAGTAAATGTTTACCTTTATGAACACAAAGATAACCTTAAACATGTGAAACTTGTGTTCGCTGAGAATGCAAACAAATGAAAACTGTATTTCTAAAAGGAGCGTAAGCTATCAATATTTTTGAAGGAATTTTTCATCTTTATTCACTGCCCAAAGCACTCAAGAAAGGAAGGTGATGATCATATTATCAGAATCTACAGAGCAGTGTCTCCTTTTGAAATCTCAAGCAGAATGAGTTTGGCATAGGAAGTGAACTTGAGAGAGTGTCATTACTTCCCCCTTCTTCATAAGAATGGCCCTTCTGGGTCAGACCAAAGGTCCATCCAGCCCAGTATCCCGTCTTCCAACAGTGGCCAGTGCCACGTACCCCAGAGGGAATGAACAAAACGGGTAATCAAGTGATCCATCCCGTTTTCCATTCCCAGCTTCTGGCAAATAGAGGGTAGGGACACCATTCCTGCCCATCCTGGCTAACAGACATTGATGGATCTAGCCTCCATGAATTTATCTAGTTCTCTTTTGAACTATGGTTATGGTCTCGGCCTTCACAACATCCTCTGACAAGGAGTTCCACACGTTGACTGTGCATTGGGTTAAGAAATATTTCCTTTTGTTTGTTTTAAACCAGCTGCCTATTAATTTCATTTGATGACCCCCTAGTTCTTGTGTTATGAGAAGTAGTAAAATACTTCCTTATCTTTTCTCTACACCAGTCATGATTTTATAGACCTAAGCCACATCTCCCTTTAGTCGTCTCTTTTCCAAGCTAAAAAGTCCCAGTCAATCTCTCCTCATACGGAAGCTATTCCATACCCCTAATCATTTTTGTTGCCATTTTCTGAACCTTTTCCAATTCCAATATCCCTTTTTTAAGATGAGGTGACCACATCTGCACACAGTATTCAAGATGTGGGCATATGGATTTATATAGACACAATAGGATATTTTCTGTCCTATTGCCTATGTTTCTTAATTATTCCCAGCATTCTGTTTGCTTTTTTGACTACTGCTACACACTGAATGGATGTTTGCCAGGAACTATCCACAATAACTTCAAGATCTCTTTCTTAAGTGGTAACAGCTAATTTAGACCCCATTGTTTTATATGTATAATTCACGTATAGCTCCTCAGTTAAATCCCTGGATATCACTGCTACCTTGGTATTATGCTGCAACAATTTTTAGGAGCTTAGCAAGCCCCTTTCTAAAAAATATTTGGTATAGTTTAGTTTTCTTTTAGTTGTGCTCCACTCTCCAGTAACAAGCTCTGAATTTATTCTAGCAAGTTCTTCATTTTTTGTGATCTGGAGCACATTCCAAGAAAACAAGCTTGTTTACAGTTGTTATATATTTTTCCCTCCCCTATAGTGGTGCTGCTTGAAAGTGGTGTTTGGAAATGAGACTCCTTCATACCACATTTAAAAATTTGTGATGCAGTCTTAAAAAAAAAAAAAACACAACTGAAGGGAGAGAAAGGAACAGAAAAAGAAGCTAGACACAGTAAAGCCAAGACTATGGGAGACTTTAATAATGCAGTGTCCTAACCTATTTCTGCTTCTCTCACACCAAAACAATTTGCATGCTTTATTACTGATTACTAGAGACTACATTTTTAAGAGGCAAGATGCACTTTCATACCTAATAATGTCAAACTTTGAGGCCCATTGAGTTTCTCATTTTCTATCACTCAGTATTCTTGGCTTCAGAGTAGCACTCTGGTGCTAGCTTGTCATACTATATTTGATCTACTTGAAAAACTCAGCAGATGCTAGTACAAAAATAAGTACACAGCCAATACATTTGAAAGCTATCAACAAGGGCATTTAGGGAAAATACATGGGAAAACCTCAGAACTCAATTAAATACATTACACCTCAGAGTGGGAAAACAATATTTAACCACAATAGTGACACTCTCTCCCAAGTAAAGAACTGGTGCGCTCACTCTGGAAAGGAGAGGGGGCATGAGCAGCTTCCACTTTCCCCTCAGAACGGAAGAGAGAAGAGGCAGGAAGCACAGTAATCCAGGAGTCTGGAAGCAATGGAAGAGCGAGAAAGCAGAGCAGAATAAGCTGGAACTGCCTCTGCTGCTACTCCCACAGCAGAAAAAAAGCAAGCAACACAGAGGCAGCCACAAAAGAATGGAGCTGTGTGAGGCCAAGAAACACCAGCATGTCCAAGACTGACCACAGCCTCAGAACATCCCTCCAAAAAGACAAGAAGCCCAATATTTCTTAAGTGATTGAAAGTGGGAAGAGAGCCCAGAATTCATTAATTTGGAGGGACCCAGGTTTAAAATTTTAAGTGTAAAGGAGAAACCCAAAATGTACTAAATGAACTACATATGGGAATAGGGTTTTGCAAAAGGAATATTTTTTGCAGGGGAGAATAAGATTTAGTACATAGAGGAATGGCACTGTTGATTTACTGGTGCGGGAATTAATGTGTGGCAATAGGCACACCTTTGGTTGGGAAATGGCACAGATACTTTTCACTCTGGCTAGTAGGCTTAGAATGTAACAACAATCAAATACTGTTTGAGCCCTGTGTAACTCTTATTCAGAACACGGTATCTGGTTAAAAGTGGTTTTGGAAGGTTAATTATGTTTTTCAAATGCTCACTATCTACCTGCTGCTGTCACTAGTCTTCAGAGCTCAAATCTCATTGCATTAAACTGGTTCAGTTCACAACCTGCAGAGCTGTTTGACTAATACAGCAATGCACCAGGTCATTTTTACACCTTGCAACCTGAGCATTACAAAGGCCAGTTAAATATATCACTCTAGCAAGGAGTTTGACCATCCTTTTCTACAGTGGGGGTGCACATCTATACAATATCCTTTGCCTCAGGTTTATGGGGTCTCCCTGCCTCCCCCACACACCATTTCGTCTCCTACATTATTAGCCAAGCTGTCTCTACTCAAACTAACAGGAAGCAAAACCACCTCCCCAATGTTGTCAATGTCACCTCTAATCTTCTAACATGCTTAGATATCAAAATTACAGAAATGTCAAATAAATTCCTCTGGTCCTTTTGTATATATATTTCGCTTTTTTGGGGGAAAAATTTCTGTACAAGATGGGAGATGTCTCAACATATAAAATCCCTAGAAACCAGGAAAGCTAGTTGCAAAGGGACAGGGTGCAAGTTGTGTGACTTTGTTTACATATTCCTGACCTAACCTCAAAAGTCGCTTTGAAAAAGCCACACCTGTACCTAAATTCACCCACATTACCTGGAGGTTCAGACTACAGGAGTGCAAACTGCAGTGCAAACCCACTGTAACTGCCCAACGTTTACGTCAGCACCATTCACATGGGCAGTTACAGCACAGCACTTGGGTGGTGGGGATGCTGCAATTCACATCCCTGTAGTCCAAACTGCGGCACAGTGCGAACATAGCTTAAGTGATGGAGTTCAGACTGAGAATGGCTTCGAACAGAGGGTGTGCCTCAGACGAATGAAACTAGAAAGCTTATTTTCTGTGGGAAGAATTCGGACTTGTTAGTAAGTTTTGTAAGAGGCTGCACATGTCCTACTATAAGCATCAGAATGCATTTTATTGCACAGTTGGATTTCCTTGGCCTGTTTCTGTGTATCTGAAAGACGATCACTGTGTTGTCCAGTAGTTTGTGTCTGCATAGTTGGCAGAAGGATTTTGCAGTGGAGCAAAATATTGTCTATTCAAGATACCAGTCTCATTTTAGGTAAGCAACTGTTAAGAAATCCTAAGATTTCCAACATAATCCTTTTGTAATAAGTGTACGGGGCACTCTTATTTTTAAAGACATGTTACCCCATTTACCTAAACCAGTTGTTTTGAATTACACCGGACTCTTGCTAGAACATGGGATTTGGGATTGATGCCAAGTCCTGTGTTCTAGCGGTGACCACATTACAATGAAAATTAATGACCATTACTAAATTTGGGATCCATGACCGCGTTCTATCGGAATTCGCGTTATGTAGATGCGCATTCTAGTGAGGGTCCGGTGTATTAAAAAGAGGAGTACAACTATTATTTGACTACATAGCCAAAGAAATAAGGGATTATAGGTGAGAGGGCCCACTCTAACAGTAACCTGTCTTTGATATCATGATGCTACTACATGTACATAGTTATTTATGCTAATGACTCAGATCTCCCTCTTCACTATCCTTCTGTCCAAACTAACATCGCTGCCTGTCTTCCTGACACGAATATAAGCTGATGCTTGGCCTCCAGAAAAGCGATGGAACAAGGCTTTTAACCTCTCACCTTCCTCAATCCCTCCCTCCCTCCGCCACTGTGGACATCATCATCCTTCCTGTCATGCAGAACTGTAATCAGTATACAATCTTAGACTCTGCTCTCTCTCTAGGAAAAAAAATAGAGGGGTTAACAGCTGCAAATTAACCCGAGTCATTAAGAGAGAGTCACAAAGAGGATTGCACCTGCACAAAGACAGCAGATAGGATTGGTACTGGCATGGAATAATCACTCAGCAATTAGTGGGTCTGGTGTCCAGTAACCCACAGCTAAAAAATGTTTTTAAAATATGGATCAACCTGACAATGTTTCACTAAATTATTCTAGAGGAAAACATCAAATATTTTACAGTTCATTTTGACTGACCCCTTAACCATGCTTCCACGTGTAACATACAAAGCCTACTTTTCTACAAGAGTGCATTCCAAGTTACCTGGACTTTGGCATAAGGACTTTAGTGTCAGTTTGCAGGTGAGAGGGACAAATGGTCCAGTTCATCATTTATTTAGACTGCTCGCTGGTGAAATGTTTAAGTTCACGTGAAAAGCTGAACTTATTCAACCTTCCCCCAGACAACTTCCTCCCTCCCACCACAAAAAAAAGATTTAAGAAAATCCCCTATGTATGATGAACATACCATACATTACCTTGATAATGAGTTTATTACTCCACACTGAGCAGCCTCCCTGACAGTCAAGCTAGTCTCACCCAATTTCCTCAAAGATGTATCACTATTTACCCAAGGAATAAATGTTCACAGTGCAACAGAATACATAAATTTTCCTACCATATTACAAAGCAGATTTTTTTCTTCCTAGCAGATCCTGAAGGTAGTCTGTTAGTCTCTTATATCTCGTATTGGTGTGAAACATAATCTGTTATCCAAGATATCCGTGAATTATTTCTACAGTTCAATCCAATGTGGACTAGGAGTGAAATAAACTGCTTCTTGGTATGTGTGTATGCCATAAAAAATTAAGAGTCAACATTGTTCTTGTATGAATTTAATGTTAGGTAATCTTGTTGATTAAAATACAAGCAATGAGGAAAACACATAAGCTGATGCTTAGTAGATGTATTTGCTTGTATTTCAACCACAAATGGGGATATCGGTAACACCACCCAAAAATAACAGAGCATCAGCAGAAGAGGCGAAGTGTACAAGGGTACGGCAGAACAGGAAATAATACGGAAGGCAGCATTAGATAAACTAAGATTATCTAAAGTTTATCTAAAGTTTAACTATGAAAGGAGATAGAGATTGATTACAGGAATTTTGAAAATCATAATATTAATTACTAGTCATTCCATCATAGACTATGGCGTAACCATAATTTCAACAAAAAACCTAAAAATGAAAAGGAAGTATCTACAGCAAAAAAATACATATTTAAACAGCACTATGCCACGATGTTAAAGATTACTTCAAATTCACTTACCCTTGCATTAAATATCCGAACTGGTGGCTTTGTACAGGATTGCTTTGTGCATGTGGAAGGTTACGAAGCCTCACTCCATCAGAGCTAGAGTTAATAGATGTAGACAAAGATTCCTGGCTTGTGGGTGATGGAGTTGTTGATCCAGAATGTTCTGAATTCTTAAAATAAAATAGTTTCCTTTAATATTTTCACCACACTTATAGGGTGATTCATTTCAATATTTGCATTAAAGGCATGTTTTTAAGTGTGCTGTCTAAAGTCTCATTATTTATATATGGTGTATACATATGCAACAAGAAACTTTTTTCTTTTAAAAAAGAAGCTGACAGTGAGCCAGATTTTCCAAAAAAGCATGCAACTGCCTATCCACCTGTAGAAGTAGGAAGCCAGGTTTATGTAAGCGCTCAGCACCCAGGAGCTCCCACAGAAAAAAATCTAAATGGGAGATGTTGGATAACGAGCTTTTTTTGTGTGTGTCTAGCTCAGTGGTCTTCAAACTGGGGTGCACGCACCTCCGGGGGTGCACGAGCCCACCCCATGGTGCGCGCGAGACCCTTGCGCTGCTGCCGAACCTGCCCAGGAGACGGCCGAACTCCCGGGCGGGCTATTTTAGTCCCGCCGAAATGCCGCTGCGCAAAGCAGAAGCTTCCGCTTTCTGCGGCAGCATTTCGGCGGACATACCCCTGGGGGGCGGCCAGACTTTTCCCTCCATGGAAAGAGGCCACGGGGGGAAAAGTTTGAAGACCCGTGGTCTAGCTCATAATAAATCCGCACTTAATTCTGATCAAACGTTTAATGGTGAAAGGAGATACTAATGGACATCACTAACAGAAGTAGTTGTCAGTGTCTCATTGTTTTTAAACAATTTGCAGGTCATGCCTGTCCTTTAAGTGCCCCCTGCTGGCTGAGCATGGCACTGTAGGAGTGCTCAGCCTCAATTTTTTTCCTTTGGACACCTCAGTAACTCCACACAGACACCAGTCAGTTTTGGCATGGGTGGCAGGTATAATAAGCCAGTGGAACGGCTGACGCTGGACGCCCAGTTGCAGATTTGGCGGGGGAAGTTTTAGCTTTATTATGCCCCATTCAGGTTCCGCGATGGTGGAGAAAGCAATATCTGCTATTCAGCTTCCTGGGTTCATCAGAAATCTCCCCGGACTCTAGAGATTGTTGATGAACCAAGGAAGCTGAGTAGCACAGGCTGCCTTCTCAGCCACTCCAAAATCTGAATGGGGCATATCTAAAGCTCAGATTCTTCTTGGGAGGAGATGCTGTGGCTTCTTCTGGGCAGTTTGGAGTCTGGGGAAGTGAAGAGGAGGCATGGTGCAGCTGGCCTGGGGCTCCTCCAGGCAAGTAGGGGGTGCACTCAGGCCTCCGGCCAGCCCAGCACTTCTCCAGCTGAAGGGGGGGATACTCGGGGCTTCTCTTGGTGGGAGGAGGGAGAAATTGGGGCTCCAGCTGGGGGCTCACTTTCCCCAAGTGGAGCTCTATCTGCCGCCCAGGAGTTCTAGTGATGTGGCTTAACACTCTGGCCATCTCACAAACAAATGTAAACCCTTCTGGGGTATCAAAAGTCCAAGTGAAGAGTCCCAACAAAGAAGAAGATTCTTCTACCCTTTGGGGGCTTCTCTTCAGCCTGCCCCCTGGGCTCTAGTTCCCATCCCCTTCTGGGCTACTTCTGAAAGGACCTTCTGCTCTAGAATAGAGCACTTGGCCAGCCAGTTCCCTGGAGTATGCAATCTTCCACAGATGCCTGTTCCCTGAGATTCTACACCACAGTGATCTCTCTGTGTCCTCTTATGAGGCCCAGCTGTCCATTAAGCTATCACGTGACCCCTCATTCCTGACCTCTCAGGCTGGAAAGCAGCTAATTAATTATGCCACAGATGCAGGTGCTCCCCCAAGTCTCCCTCCAAAAAGAGGCAGGCCAGCCAGTCACCGTGACAGACTTAGAAATGAAGATCAAAATGCAGAGTGGCATATTTTCTAGTATAACCAGCCACCTGGACTAGAATTTGGCTGACAAATACATTATTATATTAGCTTTCATAAACCCCAACTCCTAATACTAGCGTTTAAAGTACAGTGTTTAAATATTAGAAAAATCCATTCAAACTAAACTAGCTCTGAATAACAGAAATTAGAACAAGGTCAAATGTGCCACAGATATCAGTATGGGAGCAAACGTCTATACAATCCCATCTGCCCACAACAAAAAGCATACAAGAGATAGTTTTACCTACTAGAGTGACAACGGAAGAACGAAAGAAAGAAATATAAGTCCATCTGCTTTTTGATGGATGCTTTTTCTATTAGATTAGGAATCTGGCACTGTGTACTGACAGGATTTAAAATAATTACTCTGCAGACACACATACAGGTAGTTTATAATGCAAAGCAGTAAGAGTGGAAGCCAATTATTTCAAAAACTATAATATAAATGTAGACTTTTTGAAAAGAAGCATTTACAAAATCCCTCTGAATAATTCATTGCACTCAAATATTGCTCAGAGGTTGGCTTAAGTTATTCAGCTACATGGGGAAGTCCCAATCTGTATGCTGTCTAGTACAGATGTGTCAAAGAGGGGACAAACATGGCCCTCCAGTGAGGAGAGAATAAGGGACACAGCTGATCACTGCCAAAGTGCTGTTTTTGCTTACTGATAATCAACAGAACACAGGTGACGTATGCATATGTACCAGCTAACCCTCAACAGCCTCCTGGAAAAGACTTACATTCCCACCTAGAGGAGAGGAGGCAGGAGGCTCACCATAATGAAGGAGAAGATGATTCTTAGAACCATTTCTGCCTGCTATTCTATCACAGCCACATACAGTGAAGAAAACTCCCACTTTCAGGCTCCATAGAAGGATTTTTTAAATATAAAATACATAGCAGCTTTGAAGTCACAAATTTCATCTTCTAATGAAGACTAGAGATTTTAGAATTACAGTTAAAACCGGATTCATTTTTTTCCCTATTACAATTTTAATATTTGAAGCATTGCCCTCGAACACCCAAGTTTAATTGTACCAGATAGTTTACCTAAGGTGGTTTTTACACCACATTTTGCACTTTCATTGTATTGTTTTACAAACAGGTTTTAAAAACTAATGGGAAGTGCTGACAAAAAAGACCATGATCAAATGAGGAAATCTCCACTCCATATCTCAAAAAACAACTCACTGAGCTGCTGCTGGATGTCGATGCTCCATGACACACAGAATTGGTGCTTGGTTTTGGAGAACTTGGGGGGGTCCGCGAAGTACATACTAGATGAAACATATGATATTCATCTTGCTAAAATTAAAGAAATGAAAGAGTTTAAACAGTATCTGGGAAGTTTCTAAGTTAAATGGGATTAAAAACCTACTTTCAAAGTAAACTCACAATTAATAAGGCAGCATGATGCAAAATCTAATAGCCATACACATCAAACTTAAGCCTACTGTGACAGAGTTCCATATTTTGGATAAAGTATTTTCTTGCCAATTCACTGTATTACTATGAATAGCATACGTTCTGGCATATGCATTTCTCGTGTCCCTGCCTCTAGAACTGTAGGATGGTACAGTGGGTATGATACCAGAGTCAAACAGGAAACTACATTTTGTTTCTAGCTTTGCTACTAACTTACGGTATCAAATCATTTATTGTTCTGTGCCTTACCTTTCCCATCTGTGAAAGAGAAAATATACTCTTAAGTGGCTTTGAGATGTGTGAATGAGTGCTAAGTATAATTACTGCAGTCAAACAGTAAATATTCAGTACTTACATAGTATTGTTCAAAGTGTGTACAAACCTTAGTTCTGACTCACGAGGTACAGAAAGTATCTCCTTTATTTAGGGAAACTGAGGAAAAGTGCTATAGTGACTTCCCCAAAACCATAAGTCACTGGCATAGTCAGACTTGGAAATCAACAGTTCTTAATTTGTACAGAGTTGGATTCTCCAAGAACATGCTGTTTCTCAACAGGGATGTGATAAAGACTGTTCAACTTGCAGGTATCTATTATATTCCATACAAATAAATAGCTTAAATGGCTATGGCCACAGCTATTTCAAGTGTACTGTGACTATATTCAAATTGCACTAGGGGCTCTCTCAGTATTCACATAGAAGAGCCTGTCACAATTTTTAAGTCATGCTGCAGTGTACTCCATGGCACAAATAAAATGTGCAATTATTATTATAGTTATCAGGATACATTTAGAACAGTGGTTCTCAAATTCAAGGAGTCTGCGGCCCTTTTTCCGCTCCCCGCGGGCAGCCGCAACCCCTGCATGTCCACCGAGAAGCTGCTGAAGCGAACGTTTCCGCTTTCGGCGGCTTTTCATCGGACGCGCTCTGCGCTTCACAGTGTCTGCCAAAAAGCCACTGAAACCAGAAACGTTCAATTCAGTGGCTTTTTGGAGAACACTCTGAAGCACACGGCATGTCCACCGAAAAGCCGCCAAAGGCGGAAGCGTTTGGCACTGCGGCAGTTTGGCGGCGCATGGAGCTCGCAACCCCCCAGGAATTGCTCCACGACCACTGGTTTGAGAACCACTAGTTTAGAAGTATTTTATATTTAGTCAAGGCAAAAGCTTAGAACACTAAATAGCCAGATTTAATTCCTTAAAACAGGCAACAGAAAGGTTGCTTTTACACTATATTCTCCATTCCCATTTTTCCCCCCAATCAAGCAAACAACTCCGATGCTAAACCCCAACAAATGTCTAGAGAGATGAGGTTGGTGAAGTAATATATTTTACTGGACCAAATTCTGTTGGTGAGGGAGACAGCCTTTCGACTTTACAGAGAGCAACTTTTGACCTGAAGGAGAGCTCTGTGTAAGCCATCCTTCCCCTGCTATTCAGATTGGTCACGTTCAAAGAACAGTGGAATCTGACAAACCTAAAAAAATAATCTCGCATTGACTAATAAGGTCCCTCTCATACAGATGCAACTTACAGAATGCTTGACATTACAGAACCTTCTTTTAAGCTTAGTATCTGAGTGGCACTGACAAATGGCACTGGCATCACACGTTATGGCTTTACACACATGTACACAGGTTTTCAGTTTACATGTTCAAAGAGTTCCTAGACATCTCAACATGTATATAAGTACTATTTTGGACAACTGATGACACTCCATGTCAAGAGAGCAAAATGTCAGATGAAAATTTCAGTAGATATTCATAAAATCCTTAGCTGATATCGGAACAGATGGCTAGTCAGACAAAATACTAGAGAGACCATTAGCTAAAGATTCTTTTCTTCAAAATCTAAAACAATTGATGGCACAAAGATTTTTGGGAAGGACGACAGTGTGAACAAAAAAGAATAATTCTCTTCCTTTCTCTCCACTCCCTTGCATTACAATTTTTTTCTTAATTAGACTGATAAAGATGCCCCCAACTCAGTTCTGGGGTCATACAGAGAGGAAAAATTCTTTAAGTAAAAAAGTTTGATGTACAGTAGCTGAAGACAGTTATGAAAATGTTTGTAGGATCAGACAGGTCCACAGGGTGAGCGGGATTTATTTATATGGGCTCTTCCTCCAATAGATAAGCATGGCTTGTCTACTGGAGGAAGAATTTGTGTATCAGAGAAAACGGGGTATATTAACAGGACAATTCATCTATGCTGATCACAAAAATCCATAAACCATAGAGCTACTATAGTTTTTCTGAGCATGAAAACAACTGTATTTTTCTAAACTAATTCAGGCCTTTTCTTGTTACTAGTCAGCAATCCCAGAAAATAAGGTTTTGCACAAAGAGTAGATGCTAAAAATTTTATGAAACAAGAAAAAAAATGGAATAGAAGATTTATTGCCAGTAAAAAGAACTCCACATAATTTTCCACTGGCTCTAGTCATAATTTACTTAAGTTTGGTGGTATTGGATCAGATACAAGAGATGTGTACATTTAAAAATTACCTTAATCAGGAAAGAAACAATACTATGAAGCTGTTGAGATGTTTAAATTATATTGATAAACATTCTTTTGGAAAAATTTTCTATTTGTCAATAGATATTTCACCATAAAGTCATACTAATGATCACATCTCCAGATTTCAGTATTCCAATACCATGCTGCCCAAACTCATCTTCAAGTAACATGATGTCACACTGATCTAAAGGTTTAACAATTGAACACACATTATTGGACTAGTCATTGACTAGTCTTTTTTTAAAAAAAACAAAAACAAAACACCCTTATTTTTAAACCAGCTTCAAACTGAGAGTGTGGCTCTTCAGTTGCCTTTTCATAGTGCTTCTCACCAGTAGATCAAGGAATTTTACAAATGAAGCAAACATTATTATCCCTATCTGTTTTTCTGCATACCAGGCATATGCTTTTCAACTACAAGGGTTGATAAATATATTGATTTCAATACTTTAAAGAATTCCAGGCACAGATAGTTCATCCTCGCTGATGTTCAGGTATTGCATATTAAATGGTTTGCATGTTTTTGTTACACAACAGTGTATTTCTTTATCCAAACAAAATAGCTTCAGATTAAATCTTTACTGCTTTCTATGCATCCTAACCTCAGGATTGAGATTAAATTAAATGAATTATGGTTTCTACCAGAGGCAAAATTCAGAGATTTTACTTAGAGTTCCCGGTACAAAATAATCTCTCCAGTGCATCATTTTGCTCAGTGCACTAATCCTACACTATTGTCATTTGATCAAGTTCCTCCTGTCTGGTGGTACTAACACAGGCTATTGTCTCCAGACCAAGAACCACAAATTTTTTACGTTTAGATACTAAGTACTAAGGCAGCCTATGTTTTTTCTATTTGAAGCCCAAGTTCAAATTCAGTTCAGCCAGAGGAGCCTAAAACTAAACTAGGAAAACTAAATCAAATCTGTATGGTGAATCAGCAGGGAAAAAAAAAAAAAGGTGTACCAACCAAGTTAGTACTATCATGCCATCACAAGCAAAACATAGCTAGCAGCAGTTCAAAATGTTTAAAGGTTAAAACCAGGACAGGAATCAGGATCCTATGCAGAAAGACTTATTAAAACATGCAGATACACATTTCTATGTATGAACAGCCATGCACTACCGTTAATTTAAACGAAACACTCCCATTTCTGTCCAAGAGTTCTGCTGTGAATTGAGGGAAGCATATGACCCTATAAACATAATTGTTTTCAGATCAATACAAAACTCAGCACTGTAGTGAAGGTAAGCAGGATCCATGCTTCAAAACTACTGCAATTAAACTTATGCCATCACCCAACAGGGAAGTTAGTACTCAGGCCAGATGTCAAAAAACAGTCATTCTAGTCCTCATTCTACTAGCTAAGAATGCAAAATATTCTACCCTCTCCCAGTCCTTCAAAAAAATCTCTACTCCTCTGCAGAGGAACATGAACTTTCAAATTCATTTTCCTGAATACATTTAGTCTACATGTCTAATAAGATGCTCAATCTCAATATAAGAATGAAAAGTTGGAAGTTAGGACTCTAAATGTGCATTGTTGCTTATTTCCCCCACACAATGGTTTTGCTTAAAATATATGGCATTGATGTAAAGCTTACTTTTCTGAGAATATCTTTCAGCTGCAGATCATCAGGAAGCAGTCTGCCAGAATACACCAGTCTCTGATCCTTTGTAGACTAGGAGATGGGACAAAGAGAGGAATTTAGGTTTTTCCAGCTGTACAGATTTGCGGCTGGAAACAACATTTGTAGATTTAAAAAATCCCTTGCAAATTCCCACCACCTACTGTTAGTCTGCAAAACACATTTCAGTGGTTTTGTAATTTCAGCTGTTATGGAAAATTGCTGATTGTGCATAACAAAAGGTGGGGGGATCCAGATGTGGAAAGGGTTCAGTGTTGGGCAATCTGGGTACGGGTGGCTCAGTGGGGGATCTGGGTGTGGGGGAGATTTGGATGCACAGGGTCTTGCTGGGGGGGTTCTAGGTGCAATGGTAATGATACTCTGCAGGAGGGTCCAGGTGAATGTAGATGGCGCTCAGTAGTGGGGGCCTGAGTGTTGGGGCTCAGCAGTGGAGTCTCGGCGTGGGGAGCTCAGTAAGGAATCCAGATACAGCTGGTTCAGGCTTGGAGGGGTAGGGATCCAGGTGCAGCTGGTTCAGGCTTGGAGGGTTAGAGATCCAGGTGCAGCTGGTTGGGCACTGGGGTGGCTTACTGGGGTGGTCCAGGTGCAGGGGGATGAGGCTCAGCAGGAAGATCTGGATATGAGTGGATTGGGATCAATGTTCCCTCTAATTTTTGACAGCCTATGTGCGCAAGAAATTTCTTCTGTGCAAATTTTTGTGCTTCTGTGCAAATTTTTGGGCGCGCGGTGTTTAGGATCAGTGTGCGCACGCACACGCGCACAGCTTAGCGGGAACAGTGGTCTGGATGCAAAGGGGTTGGGTGGATGGGTGAGCAGCTCCTTCTATAGCAGTGGTTCTCAAACTGAGGTTGCGACCCCCTTGAAGGTTGTGGGCCAATTCCAGGTGGGTTGCAAGCTGCCGACGGCTTCGGCGGCATTTCGGCGGAAGCTGTAAAACAGTGAGCGTGTCCGCCGGAAAAACGCCGAAGTGAAAGCTTCCGCTGTCGGCGGCATTTCAGCGGACACAGAGACAAATGCTGCATGTCTGCCAAAATGCCACCAAAAGCGGAAGAGTTCAATCTGGTGGCATTTCGGCAGACATACCCGGGGTGCGTGAGGACGCGTCATAGGAAAAAAGGGTCACCGATCCGAGAAGATTGGCAACCACTGCTCTATAGGGATTCCTCCCCCTGTAGCTGCGAAGCGATGGGGAGGGGAGGAGAGGAGAGTGGGAGTTTGCAGCGTTTCCTACAGCCGGGGGAGGAATCTGGGGATGGGTCTGACACCCGCAGATGCCGTGCAAGGGAAGAGGGAGTCTCGTCCTCTCCAGCCGAGCAGGAACTAGCAGCTGAGCCTAGGACAGGGTAGGAACCACCGGCCAGGTCTTCCCTAGAACCATGGCCTTCCCCACAGTGATTTCTCTCTCTGCCAGCTGCCCGGGGCACATGAAACATACTGTTGGGGAGGGTTGCATGATCATGCTTGTGGCTTCCCTTTGTTTCCCCATCAGTCATTTTTCTACGAAGAAACTAAGAAATCTGGGGGGGACACATTCTATGCATGTGCAGAATTTCCCCAGGAATAGAGGATATATGTGGGAGACCAAGTTACACTACTACAGCACTCAATGTGATATTTATGTGTCACCACTTTATGCAGAAAGACACCATTTGGTCTTACCTTTGTTAGTAGGATCAAACTGTGTTAACTGAATTATTAAATCATACTGTAGTCTTGGTGAAGTTCACAGTATGGTTCCATTTATGAAGGCAAAATTCAAGTGTTTTAACAGTTTCAGGATACCACTACGTCCCTAAACAGCTTTTCTAGTTTAGATGGGCCCTGAAGCCTTTGCTAACTTCACTTGAACAAGCACAAGCAACATTAAAAATCCTGGGATAGAAAAGTTTACAACTGGCAAAGTTTTTCAGCACATCTAATTCAATATGGAGCAGCATATCAAATATAAGTTGCCTCAAAAAAGAAACCCATCAGTGACCGAGAAGGAAGGCAAAGTTTACTACAAGGGATATGGGTGAAGAACACTAGACATAAATGTACAAAACTAGTTTAGTCCTAGTGGTACTTAGAAGTACAACCCACAGGTGGAAACTGTACTGAAAAATAGTGACAAAACAAGTCCTAAATGCCCTCTTCACATTGCAGAGTCCATTTTAGGTTACTAGCAGAAGGCAGTAAGTTATACTGCCCAACTGGTTATTGGGAAGTGTGAACAATTTTTTCCTGCATTGTAGCTCACTGACTACCGTATACACTCGTTCATAAGCCAATTTTTTTAGTAAAAAAGGGATGCATCAGAGAAGGGGGTCGGTTTATGAACAGGTATAGAGAGGGGGACAGGTGAGACACAGCCCCTTTCCCCCAACAGAGGGGGCAAGGAGAGGCAGCACAGCCAGCAGAGCCAGAAGGGAAGAGGCTAGGCCAGAGTCTCTCTGCTTCTGGCCATCCTGCTCTACCCCAAGTCTCCGAAGCAGCTGCAGCCCTGTCCACTAGAGCAGGCTGCAGCCAGGCCAGAGACATCCTCCCCCTGGCGTGCCCCAGCTAAGGTGGGAAGGGAAGGGATGGGATGGGGAGAGTATGGGATCCCAGGACAGGGGTGGGGTCATGTGGGGGGTGGTCCCAGGGGTTACTCCACTGACCCCCAGATTCTCCCTCCACTTCTTCCCCCCCCCCCCCCCGCAAAAAATATTCCCCACCAGTTGCTGTCCCAGCCCATCAGTGTAAGCCGCTGGTAGGCCAGAACACTTTGTTTATTGAGGTTTATCTCCATGCTTGTGGACGCTCAATGTAAACAAACTGTCTTGGGCCGCCAGTGGCTTCTTCTGATGGCCCGGGAGCAAAGTTTGTCGACCCCTGAATTAGAGGGTTGGCTTATGAATGAGTCAAACATTTTCCATTTTTACTTATCCATCTTGGGGGGTGAGGGGGTCAGCTTATAAATACAGGCTTATGACAGAGTATATACGGTACATTCTTTCCACATTTCATTGCTAGAGTTAAATTTCTTTTAAGAAAATATTCATAATTTGTTAGTTTTCACTTTCCATACTTACAGTGCTCTTGGCTTTGAACCATCTTATTTAATTAACATTGTTTTGAACAGAGCTGAAAGAAAGGTGTTATATAAGAACTTCAGTGAATATAGCCTCCTACTGTGATCAAACCTCAGCTTTCAACATCACAAAAACAAGCATCACAGGAACAGAGTTAGCAACCACAGCAAAAATAGTACAAGAGACCATATTTTTGTATTTACTACAAGGTTTAAAAGTTCTTTGGAGACAGACAAAAAATCATATCACAAGGAAAATACCAGAGGATTTTTAAAGAGCCCAGAGGGCTTACCTCATAAGATTATAATGTAAGATTTTTTTTTACAAAAAAGTTGTTCTAAGTATACAGTATATAGCTTGGAGGGGTGGGGGGACTGAAATCCCTTAAAATGGATAGGAAGCCAGTACAAGTTTCTATGTTTCTTTCCTGCATGGTCAAATAATGACCTGCTTTGGTAACTTTACATAAGTTTAATACATGAAAAATTGTTTTACATCATCTAGTTATCAACTGCCTGCTCAAAAGCTATATAATTAACAATAATTGTCTGGCATAATCCTTAAATTGAGCAGATTCTTGAGAACAAAATGCCTAGAATATTTCCTGTCTAGTAAAAAAAAATCCAATAAATCCCCTTGCACGAACTTAAACATGTAACTCTACTTCTAATTAGCCTATGTCAGTAAAAACATTTACATCTTGAGAATGATATGAATATTTGCTAACCTGAAGTCTCTAGTTCAGTAGTTCCTAGTGTGGATTATGCCCTTCCAGTTTTGCTTCTCCAAAAGACATGCAAATATGTTTTGGCTCAGTTTATTTATACTAACAAAAGTAATATCTGAAGCACTATTACAGAGCTCAATTTCTCAACACTACTGTCTACTTTATATAAGTAGTAACCTACGGTAAAACCATTTCTGCATTATATGGTCAGAGTTATTTATGGCAAAGAGTAAAGTTAATTCTGAGGATAGCATCTATACAGAATTTGGTAATGGACTAAGTTTCCTAAAGGAAATTCCTGTTTCTCGTCAAGCACCTCTCTTTAGTGGGTGGTAGAAATTCATGTTTTTGACACACAAGTATGGTTTCTCCCATCCCATTTTTCCACAGAAATTTAAATAAAAGTCCTTCAAGTGTGACTATTAAGACAATATGGTCATCAACCTAATTTAAGTTTTGCCCATGTGCTCATAATTCATTCACTCCGAAAACAAGGTTAATTCACTCAAAAACTGCATTAAATGTCAAGTTAAGCTTAACATCCATTCCTAAATAACCACTAAAAAAAGATGACAACAAGCTTGAATTCTTTCACGAGCCTTAGAAATAACCTTTTTTATACACAAAATACCAATACAAAAGAACAGATGCACTTTGAACCTAGGATCTACCATACTAGAATCACTTTTTGAAAGCACAACTTTTTTTACTCCCAAGTATTTACATCTACGAGTAAACTTATCCCTTGAGGAACTTGAAATTCAAGTGACGTGTCTATAAAAACTGCATTAGTTTAAACTGTTTAAAATGCGCACACACAAATTAATGTAATCCTCACTTAAATCCATGTATCTGAATTAAACGAATTAACAATACTGTGTGGACTGATTCTAGCAATGGTTTCACTGGTTTAAGAGCACTTGCATTAGGAGTTTGCAATGATTTAACTGGAGCCTTTATAATAATGTAAATTAATACTACTATTCTAATACAGACAAATCCCTGAGTCTTCAGAATTCTGGGATCCTTTGTCAGTAATACAATCTCTTGCTCTTAGCTTCCCATTATGTTACCACATGAAAAAATACCAAAAAGTTAAAACATGGATTAGAAATGATATATTAAACTTATGACAAAAGACAACACTCTTGACTGTGAAACAATGTTGGCTAGTCTCACACTGATTACAAAATAAAAGTAACAAATCTTTCAGTGGCTGGTAAACCTAAGCAGGGGACAAAACATTTATCATTTTTAATAGACCATAAATAAGTGTACAAATTGACTAATGGTATAACAATGATCTATGCGGGTCATATAAAACAGCTTGAAAAGTTTACAGTTTATCAGTAAGTGAGGGCAAATGATTTCTCTCTTCCATCACTAATTGAAATTTAGGAGGAAAATGTTATGCTTATACATAGCACTTGTGAACGGGTGCATTCTTTTGTTGGCATTTTAACACATATTACATTTTATTTCTAAATCTGATTTCTCAAACTTCTACAGTCACTAAATTTCAACAAAACAGTATCAAGCATTTTTCTTTTTAAAAGTTTTAATCGTGCAAAAATTTAAATTGAACTTGGAAAAAATATTAAATTTCCAGAACTTATTAGTAAATGAAACCTTTCCAAGCATACATATAGCTAAGAAAAGTGTGCCAATTTTACCCAACTTTTATTGAGGGAAAGGGAGAAATAGCCTCTAAAACCCAAATACTTTCCATGCTGTTTTATAGGACGCTGATTTTTTTTTTTTAAAGGCTCCTTTAATTTCTGACCATCAGTCACAACCTAAAAAATATATGCAGTGAATCCCACTTCAACTGACACTTGAACTTGCTGAATTAGTCAACAGTAACTACATATGAGGTACAATGAAATTCTCCACACAAAAAAGCAAAACTGATTAATTAGCATTCACTCCATCTTCTTCAAATCAGCATGGAAACATATTTAATAGATCAGGCAAAATTAAGGCCTGGTTTACACCTAAAACTTAAGTTGACCTAGATTCAGAGGTGTAAAAAAAAAAAATCAAAGACCTGAGAGGTAGCTAAGCCAACCTAAGTAACAGTGTAAACAGTGCTAGGTTGACAGAATTCTTCGATTAACCTAGCAGCTGCATCTTGAGGTGGTGGACTTACTACAGAAACAGTCCTTTCATTCCTGTGCTAAGGCTGGGTCTACATTTAAAAATTACATTGACCTAGCTATGTCCTTCAGGGCTGTCAAAAATTTCACACCTTGAGCACCACTGTCAGGTCAGCCTAACCCCTGATGGTGTAGGTCTGGTTAGGCCTCAGGGAGATGGATTATCTACATGGACTGAAAAACCTCTTCTATGGGTGTTGGACAGTGGTTCTCAAACTTTTGTACTGGTGACACCTTTCACAATAGAAAGCCTCTGAAAGTGACCCTCCTTATAAATTAAACACACTTTTTTATATATTTAACACCATTATCAATGATGGAGGCAAAGCAAAGCTTGGGGTGGAGGCTGACAGCTCGCGACCGCTCATGTAAGAAACTTGTGACCTCCTGAGTGGTCCTGACCCCAAATCTGAGAACCCCTGGCATAGGAAGTGTCTACATTTAGAGCAGGTCTACACTACCACAGGGATCGATGCTTTGAAATCAATCCACCAGTGGTTGATTTAGCAGATCTAGTAAAGACCTGCCAAATGGACTGCAGATCGCTCTCCAGTCGATCCCTGTACTCTACCCCCGACTAGAAGAATAAGGTAAATTGATGAGAGATTTTCTCCTGTCAACCCTCTGCAGCATAGATTCCACGGTAACCTAAGCTATATCAACTCCAGATACATTATTCACACAAGAGCGCTACAATGGCATAGCTGCAGCTGTAGAGTATACATAGCTTAAGTCTCCTGGTAAGCAGAGACCCATTGAGAGGAAATTTATTACTCAACTAGGGTAAATGTTTTTCACTAATCTGCTCAGCCCCCTGAAAAAGTAATGATGCAATGCATATAAACTCTCTAATGCACAGAGTTGTTTCCTAAAGACTGATTCAAGTCTCTGCCTGTGTCAGATGAGGGAAAGATTTGTTGAACTGGTGTGTGAATACACATTTTAGAAAAAAGTGTTTTCTACTGATGAAAAAGTTTTAACCAATTGGAGGCGTTTGTTCATTTCCTTTAAAATGAACTTGCTCCTTTCATACAGCGTATAAATAGACAAATTCACAAGTTTTTCCCTCAGCGTATTTACTATTTCAACAAATGTCAGTGTAGCTTTATCAGTTACAATATAATCATATTGTAAGCTAGATAAAAATGATTGCACACATGACAAAGCATACACAACAGTTCTATTTTCCTTACAACTTTAATTCCTTCCCAAAAAAATAGATCCTCTTTTCAAACATGAAACTATACAATTTTACCGCTAATGCAAAATCCTACAATTGCATATTTTGAAGGAGACTGATAAAGCAGCTGATCATTTTATTACACTAGTTCTATGCTAGCTATTTGCAAAACAAACTGATCCTTTGGGTGCTACTGTAATACTGGTGAAAGAACAGAACAGATACTCCAATTAGGCCTAAGCCCCCACTGTGCTAACGCAATACAAAGATAAAATAAAATGGTTCATGCCTCAGAGAACTTAATCTATAAAAGTTTCATAGATTCACAGAGTTTAAGGCCAGAAGGGACCATCAGATCATCTAGTCCAGTGGTTCTCAAACTACTGAGAACCACGACCCTTTTCTGCTTTCTTCTTCGGCGCGGCGGACCCTTGCATGTCCGAAGAAAAACCGCCGAATTGATTACTTCCGCATTCCATGGCTATTTTCGGTGGACATGCCAGGCGCTCCCAAAACCGCTTGGCGCGTCCACTGAAAAGCCGCCAAATGCAGAACTAATCAATTTAGCAGCTTTTCAGCTGCGTAAGGGGCTCGCGACCCCTTGGGAGACGACCGGCGACCCCCACTTTGAAACCGCTGATCTAGTCTGACTTCCAATATACAACAGGCCCTTAAATTTCACTCAGAACTGAATCCTTTAACCCAGTGTTTCGCAAACTTTTTTGGCCACGGAACACTTTTTAGCCTGGTATACATTTATGGAACACTTATAATATTATTTTGTAGTCGTTTGGTTTTCAAATAAAAAATTGCATTATTTACGCTCAAATATATTTTATTTCATAAATTATAGTCATTCAAAAAGGGTTGTAAACTAGGCTTCAAATATGCCAAATTTAAAAATTAAAAAAAAAAATTAAAGACCCTTTTTTAAAATTATGATTCTTTCATGGAACATCTATTCACATCATTCAGAACACCAGTGTTGTGCGGAACACAGTTTGGGAAACACTGCTTTAATCTGTTTGCTAAAGCATTCAGTCTTGATCTGAAATCAGCAAGACATGGAGAATCCACCACTTCCTTTTGTAGTTTGTTCACACATTTAAACATCCTCACTTAAAAAAATGTATGCCTTATTTCTAATTTGAATCTGTCTGGTTCTTCTTATGCTTTTCTCTGATAGATAAAAAAGCCCTTCAGTACCCTGTACTTTTTCCACAGGAAAATACTTATACAGTGTAATCAACTCACCTCTCAATGTGACTTCCTGTGCTTTATAAATGGAAATTGAATAGCAAACAATTATTTTGTATGTATTAAGAATGCACTTAATGTATTTGAACCAATTTGTTTTTTCCTTAGCTCCATGGATGCTACAGTTCTTTTAATTTGCAAATATGGAATCTAATGAAGATCCAGTTCTTTCAATTTGCAAGTCACAAAATTTCTTCAGAAGACAGCAATAAATAAATTTCTAGTGTTAGTAAACATGGAAAGATACTATATCAGGACAACCATCATTCACTTTTGTCCCAGAAGTATTTGCAAGACCTGATAACACAGGAATGGCTTTCAGTGTTAGGAAGAGCTGATTTCTAAACCAAGGTTGGACAAGGAGAGAGAGAAGTTTGGCCATTATACTCTATTGTCTTCACATTGTTTAAGAATTCCTGCAGCCCATCCCTTCCATAGGAATAATATATTTTAAGTGAAACTTAGCAGTGACCTCCCCACACACAAACACACACACTTCAGAGGTCTTCTGTTTAGAGAAGTTTAGCCAAAAACACCTACTACTTCAGTTAGCCTAGAGATGCCCAATTGTAGTTAGGCATCTAACTAAATGCACTCTGCCTTGCTCAGACCATGCAAAAGGAGAAAGATACTGGTTATGCTTCCTGTTTCCCCAAAGCATAAACACAACTGCAAACTTTATTTGTCTTGCCAATTTTTCAGGGCAGGGACTCTTTGTACGTGTACCACACCCAGGACAATGGGGCCTGGATCACGGTCCCTAGAAGTCGCTGTAGTACAAAACCCATAGGACTGGGGCATGCTGCTGCGAGGCTGAGGCAGCGACTTACCGGCTTACTGGGATAGACTTTGGAGAGGTGAGTTTTCAGCTTGCCCACGGTCCAGTCCAGGAAGCAGCTGATGGTCTGGTCTGTGTATTTCTGGTTGGGCGCTTTGATGATGAGGGTCACCGGGTGACCCACCAGGCTGTGGTCCATGCTGCTCGCACGGGCTCGCTCTCTCCCCCGAGGGGCGAAGCCGCTGAAGCTCGGCGGCCGGGGCGGGAGGATCACTGGCCGGGGGCGAGTTTCACGAGGAGGCTCCGGCCGCCCATCCCCGCGGTCTCGGCGGGAGCCGCCCCTATGGGACAGGGAGGTGGGAAACAGGCGGGACCCCGCCGAGCCACGCCAGGGCAGTGTCCGCCTGCGGAGGGGGGAGGGGAGAAAGGGGCGTGTTTTAGGGGCGTCACACACCGACCCCCCCCCCGCGCACGCAACAAGGGCCGCGACACCCACCCCCACGATCTCCCACCAGCGCCCCCCCCCCCGGGCCGGTAACCTGGGGGGGATCCCAGTGACTGGGAGGGGGCGAGGCCTGGTCACACTCAACAACCCCGCCCCGCCCCGCCCTCCCGGGCGCGGCCTGCATCCCCCTCCCTGCGACGGCCGCAGCAGAAGGGCCCCGACCCGTCCGTACCGAGCCCGGCCGCGCGCTCCCGAGAACCCGGCGGCGGCTCGACCCGTCCCGGAGCGCTTCCGCTGGCGTAAAATGGAGACCGGAAGTAGCTCGCCGCCCTCCGCCCTGCGGCTCCCCGTGCGCGGCGCAAGGGGGCGCTGGGGTGGTGGCGGCGAACTGAGCATGCGCGATTTTCCCCCCGCCCCGCGCGGAGAGGCTGGGCAGCGGCCGCACCAGCCCTGCTGGGCCCAGGGGACCTCACCGTCACTCCGCCTCGGAGCCAAGGAAAGGGCGCCCCCTGCTGCTAGGTGGCAGCAGGGCCTCAGGGCGCTGTTCACACAGGCTGCATCATCCAAGGCCCCTGAGCACCGAGAACTAGCAGCCAGGCACCGCCCCTGGAGCTTTCTGAAGTGGGAGCTGCTCTGGGACA
Source organism: Dermatemys mawii (assembly GCA_007922305.1). Taxonomy (NCBI): domain Eukaryota; kingdom Metazoa; phylum Chordata; order Testudines; family Dermatemydidae; genus Dermatemys; species Dermatemys mawii. The sequence goes on from ML677349.1 coordinate 67,563,861, forward strand.
GGGTGGGAGAAAAGCCCCCGCTGGCTCCAGCCCCCAGAGCTCCTCTGCAATAAGTGTTTGGTCTCTGGCTAGTGCTCCGCACAGGGGGCTCCTAGGTGCTGTCATCAGACAAATAACAAAAGCTTTGAATCTGACAGAGCGTGTGTTGGGGTGCAAACTGCAGACCTTTGCACCAGCAAAGTTGTGTCCACTTAATTATTATGCCAATGCAAATGTCTCCAGCGCTCTGTGTGCAGGCTTTGCTGATGTGACCAATGTAACACATGAAAGTTTAGCAGAGTCCCCCTTACGCTGGTTGTAGGGTGACCAGACAGCAAATGTAAAAAATCAGGACTGGGCGTGGTGGGTAAAAGGAGCCTATATAAGACAAAGACCCAAAAATTGGGACTGTCCCTATAAAATCAGGACATCTGGTCACTCTAGCTGGTTGAAACCTTGCTTACACGAGGGCAGCACTTCTGTATTAGGGATTAGTCACATCCTTGTGAATACCTGTACCTTGATGTAGTTATACTGTTGCACATTTTGCTCGTGTAGACAGGGTTTGTGACACAGGATGTGAGTTGTCAGCAAACCTCATTGTTAGTATGCTGTTGAACAAAATGATTTCAAGAGTAGACTATATCAGGTGTTCTCAAACTTCCTTGCACCACACCCCCCTTTTGACCAAAAGATTACTACACGATTCCAGGAGGGGAGTCTAAAGTCTAAGCCCACCTGAGTCTTGCCGCCCCATGTTGGGGAGAAGGGAAGGTGCAAAGTCCAAGCACTGCCACCCTGGGTGGCTGGGCTAAAGCCAAAGCCCAAGGCTTTAGCCACAGGAACGGCGGCCTATAACCTGAGCCTCGCTACCCAGAACTGAAGTTGTTGGGCTTTGGTCCTGGGCAGTGGGGCTCAGGCTTCGATTCCAGGCCCCAGCAAGTCTAACACCAGCCCTGGTGACCCCATTAAAAGGGGGTGATAACTCTCTTTGGGGTTCTGGCCCTTGCTTTGAGAAGTCCAGATTATATTAAAGGGTGTCTTTTTCAAATAAAAGAATTCTACCTGTCAGAGTGTGATAGAATGTGCCCATGTCCACACCCTACCCACTATTGTAATAATCTTTGTACTAAGTATGCCTTATGAGGTATTATTTGAAAACTCATAATTTGCTAGTCATTATTTTCCTGGTAAAATGTGTGTGACAACATTGTATGTGATGTTAGAAGATTCCACTCTATGCTGTTATTAACACACATTCCAAACTGATGTTGGCAAACAGGTCTGTCTCAAACAAGCAAAGGAATGTATGCTCTGCTTAAGTTGCCTTTAAGCAGTAAACAGAGTCATCAAGCAGAATGGGAATCAAAGGAAGCTCAACCTGGTGTGGAAAAAGCAGCACGGAACTTCCTTTCCTTTATCTCCCAGTACCTAGCTGGAAATGTTTTTCAAGAAGGGCACTGAAAATACAAAAAGGAGGGACAAACACTCCAGTGTACAACCTCTCCGCCCATTGCATTCATGGCACCTCAAGTGACAAAGAAGCATTCACTGGATCCTGGAAGAAGGGGTCCTGACCTAAGAAGTCTGGTTAGTAAGACTGCTGAAAGCATATGTTGAGAAACCTTTGCTTTGACTTTAACACAGTTTGTTAAGTTAGGCACAAGTTGTATTTTATCTTTACGTTTCTTTTAAACATTCTGACATTGATGCCTCAGTACTTGTACTCACTTTAAAAAAATCTATCTTTGTAGTTAATAAACTTGTTTTATATAATCCAGTGTGTTTAAATTGAAGTGTTTTGGAAACTCCATTTGGGGTGGCAAGTTGTGTGCATATTATTTGTATTAAAGAAATAATGGACTTTATATAAACTTGTCCAGGAGAGGGCTTAGCAATACAGGACATACATTTTGGGGGAGTATTGGGGTCACCTTGCAATATACCAAGACTGGTGAGAGCCAGAGTGCAATCCAAGTGTGGCTGGCAGGCTGCAGTTGCACACTGACACTCAGGGTCTGGCTTGCATGCTGGAAGGCAGTTTGTAAATGGCCCAGGTGGGAACTCTTTCAGAAAATCATATAGCACCCAAGGTTACAGGGCAGGGGTGAAACTGCTGCTCATTAGTCTAGATTGTATCCTGGTATGTAACACAGACTTATACAGCTCCCATCACTGTGATCAGGTCACAGTCATACAATTATCTTCACCACATCCCTGTGAAGTGAGGATAACTATCATCCTTTTACAGATAGAGAATTGAGGCAGATAGAGTGTGACTTGCCAAAGTTCTCATAGTAAGTGTGTGGCACAAGCAGGGATTTTAACCCTCATTATGACACTAGGCCAGGGACTAGGGAAACAACTGGACCATCTTTTCTCCATTTCAGTTTCTGAGAGAGCATCCTTTAAATAATATGTCCTGATTTTAAAAAATTAAAAAGTTAATAGTTTTTGTGACCAGCCATTACTGTTGTTAAGGGACTCTACAATAAGAGACAACCAGACTGACTAGACAGGAAAACAGTGAATTGTCTATATGCAGAAGAGCTGTCAAATGCATACTATAAACAAACTAAGAGAAAGAAAGTTTTGTTAACTTTTTGCAGTTATAGTAACCTTCACTGTAACTAGAGAAGCTCCAATTTTTTCAACCAATATTTTCAATTGGCAGTGTCACTTTAATGCAAAGAAATTACATCTTTGATTAATCTGAACAGTATAAACAAGGACTGTAACAGAAAGGTTTGCTGACATAGAGGTGAGCTTCAGAAACTACAGTGCATACAGAAATAGATAAGAAAGGACCTAATGAAATAATGTAAACACCAGAGGCCCAATTCTCCCATTGAAATCAAACCTGGATCAAACCATCACTGACTTGAAGTTTTGCCAAAGAAAAGTAAATACATGTGCAACCTTATTTTTTACTTGACAAATTTCAAATCCATATGAAACACTATATTAAACATTGAGATTATACTAATAAATAGTCATCTACAGCACACACTGACCTTGTCTTCATTTATCATGCAGCTCACAGTCATAATGGGGGCCATAAGATATCTTAATGGCATTTTCAATTTTAAATATTTTCAAAGCATGACCTCTATTTGTACATCCACAATCATTTACACTTGCAATTTTAGATATACTATCACCAGTGAATGCAATTTACAAGCACCATTCAAGCATTTGTGCACAAAAGTTGTAGTATGCAAAGACAACTTGCTACATATGTATGTGCAAAGACGAATGCACAAAAATAAAGGCAAATTTTGGCTCAAACCTTGTTTAATATGGACATGTTGTTTGAAGATTGGCCACTCCGCATACATATTACACTCTGAGAACCTGAGGTTTAGGATGGTTAAAATGCCTTCTGAGCCACTACTAGAGACCAGTAAACTCTCCATGTAACTCCACTGGAAATTGTACACTTTGAGTGCCCAATCCTACAGTGAGCTGAATGTGGGCAGACCTCTGTGACAGCACAGAGCCCCACTGGACCAGGCTCACTTATGGGGAACTCAATGCAGGACTGGGGCACAGGACATTAGTCCAATAAAATAACATAAATATGAATGTACATGCCAGGCAACAGGCTACCAATATACATGATGTATTGTTATGAAGGTATATGTCAAAAGGCTATTTGATATTTTTATATACTATGGATTTACATAATTGTTCTTAATATGGATTTATACCTGGCAAATCTAAAGTCATATTGAACATTTGGGTAATATGTACTGTGTGTTAGTTCTTATGACATTACTATGGTCCAAAGGGAAACATATCCATTGAAATCAATTTTAAAATCTTAAATGGCTAATGTAAACACTTTTCTTTTTAAATTACTATTTAGACTAGAGAATTTCTATATTAAGAAAAATATGATATATGCATTTGCACAAAATGAGGAAGTCAAGAAGTTATTCCCTACTGAGTCTCTTTTCTATTCCATGTTTCTTTATACCCCTCTCATAGATTTAACATTCTGACAATTTGTGGACCATGGTGTGGCTTTTTTATTATACCTAAGAGTAAGTCAGGTTTCTCTCAACAGGACTTTTTAAAAACACAGACCACAGGGAATGACAGCAAGGATGCTCCTGCACCTACTTCACAGCAAATGCTTTGTGAAAATAAGGGTCAAAAATAACTCAAGGGATTTGTGTTCTACTCTTGATCTCATACATGAGACACTTGATTCTCTGCAGGACACTGAGTTACAGATCAAAGTATTTACATTTTGGTTAGTAATTTGAAAAGACTAAAAGGTGACTTTCATGGGTGGAAAAATGACTGTGTCCTTTTTTGCTTCTTTATGTTGGATAAAGAAAGCCTGAAAGATTTAGGTTTTAAAAAATATAAAAAAGGGGTAGGTGGTGTTCTGCTGGGATTTATAAATTCAGGTCTCATCTGCTCAGAAAAGGTCTATAGCAGTAGTTCTGAAATGTATTTGATCGCTCCCCTTCTTTTTGCCTGAAGTAGTTTTCCCCTTCCCCCTGTCACACAAGTACATATACTAACAACAACAACAACAATCATGCAACTCTGAATATTAAAAATAGTAAGGCATTGATTCAAAACAGAGCCATTTATGTATATAGTTATGTAGATTTTTAAATGAGATACTGCGTACTGGCATCACACCATTGTGTGGAGCAGAACAATTCCACAAATTGCACAAATGAGCCAGCAATCCACTGTAATAAGAGCCAAAGCAAAACTGTGATTGTGGTTGATGCTTACAATTAAATGTGCACACTGCATTGTAGCAAACAGATTAATGTACTGATGACAGTGACTTTGTATAATGCTATTCAAACTTAACAGAAATCTATCAAAATGCACAGTGCCATCTGAGGACCTGATGTGTCTGAAGCTTGATTTGGCTTCTTATTAATTGCTGTGAGTCAAATGTGTGCAGTAAGGTTTTTTTCCCTTAAGCTTTTCATGTCCACACAGCATACATTTTGCACGCCCCTCAGTTTGAAAACCTCTGGTTTATACCATAGCCTACAGCAAAGAATTTTACATACAAGAATTCCCTACTGTAAGCAAGGCTATAGACCCTTCCAGAGCACACAAAACCCGATTTTCTTTTTTAAAACAAAAGTCTTTCAGGCCTTGTTTATCCAACATAAAGCAGCAACAAAAAGTACACAAAGCAATTTTTCCATCCATGCAGGTCACATTTAAGTCAGAGCTCTTGGGTAGAAAAAGCTCTGGTGGCTTCCAGTGTTTTTATCACCACATTAGTAGGATTGACTAGCAAGTTCGGCTTATCAGAATCCACCAAAATGCCCAGAGAGAAGAAAACTTGACAATCCTGATCTTCCTATGATTAAAAAAAAAACAAAACCCAAAACAAACAAGCAGGCTCTGGCCTGGGGGTGCAGATTCCAGGGTGGGCCCAGAAATGAGGCGTTCAGGGTGCGGAGGGGACTCCAGGCTGAGGGGTTTGGAGTGCAGGAGGGAGCTCTGGGCTAGAGCAGGGCATTGGAGTGTGGGGATGTGTGAGGGCTCCGGCTGGGGGTGCGGGCTCTGGGGTGTAGGAGGGTGCTCCAGTCTGGGACTCGAGGGTAGGAGGGGAATCATGGCTGAGGTTGAGGCATGGTGAGGGGCCTCAGGGGTGCAGGCTCCAGGCAACGCTTACCTCAAGCAGCCCCGAGAAGCAGCAGCATGTCACCCCTCTAGCTCCTATACTGCCAACCAGACAGTCAACAGCCCAGTCAACACTGCTGACCGGAGCCACCAGGATCTCTTTCTAGGGTTTTTATGACACGTGACTAAGGTGGTCTCAGTTTACTAGTATAGGAACAAGACTGCTAGCTTCTTTTCATATCTAGAACGGTGAAGTAATGTTGAATTTCAGTCATTAGAATCTGAATTGGATTTTTAACCATTATTTGAATCATTCAATCTTTGTACCACTGGATTCAGAACCAGTTTCATTTTCTGTATACTTTTCCTTAATTCTCTTTTCCCTGCCTGATTTAAGATACTGTTGTGACCTAGGGAGTCCCTCGGGGGGCCTGACACACTCATTGACCCCAACTCACTGTGGTAATAATCTGTATTTGAAAGGTGTTACATAAGGTATCAGATACAAACCAATAACTGGTCACTAATATTATGTACAGGTAGCATATAAAGAACTATAGGTGTGTGCTGGAAATATGTTTTTGAAAGGTGTTTTGCAAGCAGTGCATAAACCCAGCCTATCCTAGATAAAGGAATGTTATTTTGCATGTTTTCCTGTGTCTCCAATGTAAAGTGAGCCAAGTAATACATCAGGGACAATGAAAAGTACATCTGCATAGGAGTTAAATAAAGCCATCATGCTAAACAAGTGGTGGGGGGCGGGGACTGCTTAATGCTCATGACTGGGGATGGAGCCTGCATCTTCAGGAAGCCTTCCTGGTTCTTCAAAAAAGACAGACTTTGGGAAATATAAGCAGAAAGAGAGCGCCATCTTGGCACCCATCACCTACCAGGAGAGAGGCAGAGGAGCACCTGTTGATAGGGTGACCAGACAGCTAGTGTGAAAAATCGGGACAAGGGGTGAGGGATAATAGGAACCTTTATAAGACAAAGCCCCAAATATCGGGACTGTCCCTATAAAATCAGGACATCTGGTCACCCTACCTGCTGAGCTAATGAAAAGTGGATTCTCTTGGCCTGAAAACCAAGAGTAACTGCAACTGACTATAGGTGAGAAAATCTTTGTCTGAGCAGATTTAACTTGCTGAATTTAAATTTTAGTCACTAGAAAGGGTGTTTTGTTTTACTTGTAGCTTATCTGTGTCTTCTATTCCTACCTATCACCTAAAACTTGTTTTTTATTAATAAACTCATAATTGTTATATTACAAAACCATCTCCATACTGTGTGTTAAACTGATGTATGATGTCGTCAGCTAAACTAACAGACTATCTCTGTGGAGGCAGTGAACTTTATAACTTCTGTGAGTATCCAGTGAGGAAGACTGGACACTGCAGAAAGACATCTGCTAGGGAACTCAGGAACTGGGGTTCACTGATTGTTACCTACAAGGCAAGGTTTAGAATGGCTGTGTCCTGAAGAGTTTTCTGGCAGGGCAGGCCAGACAAACTGGAGTATCAGGATACTAGCACCTAGCTTAGCAGCAGCAAAGTTCACTCCTGCTGAGTCAGAGAAGAAACACAGTAACTCTCACTCAGTTCCAAGCAACCCTGAGCAAGACATCACAACTACTGTGAAGGACACTGTATTTTGATATCAGACCAGGTTTTTAAAAAACTGTTTTCATATAGAGATGAAAAATCAGAGTACTGAAAAGCAACACTTCATTGGCTACAATTTTAGACAGGAAACAGCGACTGAAATAAATAATAAATCCATACACTTGCTGTGCTTAATCTTGTTATCCGGTAGATGTCTCTGTTGCTTCACAACATTTCGGGGAGAAAGTTTCCTTCAAATATGTGTTATTGCCAGGAAGGGAAGAGAGGTTTCTCACAGTTTAAACAGTAACTGCCATCTCATGAAAACCCTTGACTTTTTTAAGCTTTAGAAACAGTTTTGCTTACACAAGATTCTTTTCTGCATTTTTCCTTCCATTATTCTTTATTGCAGAGAATATTTGCAACAATTCTGGACTTTTGGTGAGTAGATCCCCCACCTGAAATTATAATTTATTTTTGATATCATCATAATTTTTAAAGCAACCAGTTGCGAAAGCATAAATAAGCCATTATGGAGGGAACTGGCTGGCTCAATGAATTAGCAATGGACTATGAGGCCTTTCATCTCTATGTTGTGGGCTCAGATCCAGCCCAAGTCAGTAGTCACTGAAAGTGGTTACTGCTGATTTTTTGTCTGGTGGTCGGTGTAAAATGAGGTTGGTGGTCTCCATCCAATTTGCAGTGCCCAAGTGTACACATCACAAAAACTGCCACTACAATTGTTTCCTTCATTAGCCTCAACAGAGAGTGAGAACTGAATGGGCATTTTGAGAGCAAATTAGTCTCTCCTTCCAAGAAGCAGTCACACCAAATTGGGGTTGAGAGATGTTGTCAGGGCATCCTAGCAAAGTTTGTGGTGTTATATTGTATCTAGCTGCACATAAATGAAGAACTTCCGTTACCAAGGTAGTCCATTCAGCAGTGCTCTCATGCATTAAATGTACACAAAAATATATAGCCTAAACATTCAGGCCAAAATGATGCAAGAAGAGCACAGTAGTTGATGAATTTGTATTGAGTATAAATAAATGTACTGAATGTAATGAAGAAAAAGATTGCTTTATTTTTGCAGTTGATATCAATTATTTGTAGTATGAGAATGTGTAGCAGATTTATGTGTTCAGAAGAATCAGTTTAACCTTGCCAGAGGCTCGCTGACCATATGTGAGAGGGTTTATATGCAGAAGGACTGACAGGAAGGGTGAATTAGACGATATTGGACTATAGACTCAATACAGGGGAAGCAGCCTATAAGACCTGATCCACAGCCCATTGAAGACAATGGGAGTGGTTTCATTGGCTTCAGTGGGCTTTGGATGAGCAGAGTTTCTAAGTGTCACACATCACAATAATCATGCAATGCATAGCCCTGTCTTGCTTGCCTGGATCTTCAGCCAGATCCTCAGCCCCCAGGAAGGCATCTATCTGCCTGTAGTTCTGTCTTTTGATCGCTAGGGGCAGCTGCTGCCCCCTTGAACATGTGACAAAGAGTCCTGTGGCACCTTAAAGACTAACTAAAGTATTAGAGCATAAACTTTCGTGGGCTAATACCCACTTCGTCAGATGCAAGCAGTGATGGCTACCTCTCTGACCCTTGAACATGTAATTCAACTCTCCCTGCTGGATGAGGGTCAGGATTCTGCAGCAGCAGGAGGCCCCAAGCTACCACCCTTGCAGCCAGCTGGACCAAACTCTTCTCAGTAGCAAACACTCAGCTGCCCTAGTTGCCCAAACGGCCCCCAGCATTTTCTGTTCCCATAGTCACAGCACCTTCTGTTCCTCCCTAGCACCCCCCTGCCAGTAATATCTCTACCCCCAAAAGTCCTTTTCCCTCAGTAGCTGCAAAACCCTCCACCACCACCTGTCACATAGCAGCCCTAGTACTCACCTACACCACCTGCAGTACCACCAGCCCCAGCAAATGCCCATCCAGCTACCCTCTCTCAGGCACCTGGAGCACCAGCCCAGCCAGTGCTCCCAAGTTTTGTGCTGCTCTCTTCCCTGCCCCTCCCACTGCTTGGAGTAGAGTGTATTGTTCATAAGATGAAGTTTTGATTATATGCTCATTGTTTGCAAACATGCATATTAGTTCATTAAATCATTTGCACAAAATGCCGAACAGAAAAAAACTTGGCAACGGTGGCTCAAGCCCACAGTGGGTATAAGGAAGAGAGCAGTAATAAAAGGATCAAAGGAACTGTAGCATCTAAACAGGTTTCAAGTATTCCATGTCACTGAAGATGACTACAAAAATGACTGCACATAGGGTGACCAAATGTTCCGATTTTATAGGGACAGTCCTGATTTTTGAGTCTTTTTCTTATATAGGCTCCTGTTACCCCCACTTCTACCCACTGTCCCAGTTTTTCACACTTGCTGTCTAATCATCCTAACTACACAGCTCAAAAAAATGAATGACCAAGCTGTGGATCAAGAGAGAAACAGAGAAGGATTTATATTATGACAACTTCACACTGTGCTCTATGGATAGTAATTTCTGTAAAAGGACTGAGCTAAGGAGACAAGAATTTGTCTTCAAAGGGCAACATTTAAGAGTTATGAAAGCACAGAAGGTTTGTAATTCAAACAAAATGACGAGCCAAGAGGGAGATTCAACCTCCCAGAGCTGTGCATGCTTGAATAAATTGTATTAGAGAACTTGTAAGGAGAGATGCTTAAAAGAAAGCATGACCCATTTTGCGGTATAAGACATTCTGATAGCTCACGTGGAGATGTATTTCATGCCATGTGTAAATGATAGCCTGTACTTGAAAATACAGTTGGAAATAGAATGTCTGAACCGGCTTCTGGAAGCCACCATATTCTGGAAAACTAACATCATTTGTAGTATTAGCATCTAAAGCTATAATGTAAGATCAGTTTCTCTCATGCTTTGATGCTTACCTAGCGGGCATGGGGGGGGAGGGGAAGAACACCATTACTCTTATTTTGAAATTTAAGTTATTGATTTCAGTTAATTAAGATAATCTTGTTGGGGCACTGGCCAGAAATTGATAACAGTATAATCCTTGCACATCCAAATCACTGGCTCAAATTAGGTGCAGATAAGTAGTGATCAAATGTGTTACCCACCATTTAATACCTGTTTAGCAATCTGCATCTCAGTACAGTTTTTAGTAAAGGGGTCAATATCACAAAATCCACCAATCACAATTAGCCCTTGCTAGGCGTGTCATAACAAAGGCCAACCAATCAAGGAACATGAACAACTTGCTCTCTTACCCACTCAGGGTGAACCATTCAGGATAAGGTAGAGGCATGTTACGAGGACATAGAATTTTGGAGGATTGCTGCCTGTGAAGTCCCTTGTCCTCTGGTTAAAAGACTTGAGTCATTCCAGATTTGCATTTCAGAGCACACTGCATCACAAAAATCATATATTGTTTGAAGTAGCAGGTTCTGGGGTCCAGCAGAAAGGTTGCCAGAAGTACCAGTCCTCTCTTGATGCCATTTTAACTCAGGAGTGTATGTGTGATAGGGTGGATAATTCAGGTACTTATATCGGAAAGGGAATTTTTGGCAGGGAAACATTTAAGGAACAGTTGGAAACAAATTCATCCTCTTGAAGTCTAAGCCAGAAGGAGGCACCACAGCCCCTCTGGTTAAGGGATGCAAAGATTAGTACAAGCAGTAAACTTTTAAAAATATAAATAATGTAGTATAAATAAGATGGTAAGGCGAAAGATTGGGACATTTGTGAAAATAAGCAAAAGCAAGTTAAAAGGATAATTACAGGACTGAAGATCATTGAATTCCAGACAACATTTCAACTAACAAAGAACCCTAAAATATGTTTATATTGGAAGCAGCCCAAAAACAACTAAAAATTGGTCCATGGGAGCATAACTGGTTTGACTGTCACAGCTATTTAAGAGCTGTTCAATGCTGAAAACCAGGGAATGACACTCACACAACTAAAATAAGACTGCTACATCCACAAGCAGCTAAGAACAGATATAGCAAAAGATTTGATTAGCCAGTGAGAGTTTGTTCTTAAAAACCTGACTGCAGAGTTTTGGTGCCTGGAGTTCACATGGAATCAGTCAGAATTGGAATTAACGATCTACAGTTTGCTCGTGAAGTTTAAATGAAACTCAGATTAATCTTTGTACTTTATTAACACCAGCTCTCATTCTAATTCACTTCAAGGTCCTCAAGTACATTTACTATCATACAACAAACTACTAGGAAATCAGACACAAAATTTATTTATTGAGAAATATCTAACAGGACCATATTTCAACCAGTACAATTAAAGCAATAATAAAAGAGAAAATGGTCATGACTTCATTTTCATTTTAGCATGTCTGCGAATAAAGTGCACATAATATAAGATTATACCACATACAGGATTCTTCTTTAATTAGTTATTATTAACATAGAAAATCATTACTTTGCAATTGTATGTGTGACCCCAGCCTGTCCTTCAGTGCCAAGCAGCAGAAGGGGCCTCCCATACTGAAACTCATATCATGCCTGATACACTCATTGCCCCAACAAACTGTTATCATAATATATCTCAATGGCGTCATGCCAGATATCACAGGTCAAGTGATTACATGTTGGTCCCAGAAAACACTGTATGATGTATGTATAGAATGTATACAGAGAATTATAGATGTTTGCTGAAAATATGTTTTTAACATGTATTTGGAAGACAGAGCATGAACCCAGCCTGGCAGACAAAGGTATGTGTCTGGTGAGAGGGGTGGGACACTGCAGAGAGGGGAACTTGGGAACTGACTGTTACCTGCAAGGCAAGGTTTGACAGACAGAGTCCTGCAGAGTTTGCTGGCAAGGCAGACAAGCTGATGTATAAGGGAGCTGACACATCACGTAGCAGCAGCAAGCCTTCACTTGCTGAACCAAGAGGGGTGACACAGGAGCTCACAATTCTAGGTACTCCAAGCAGGATGTCACAGAGTGCTATGACTGGACAAATTCCCAGATTCATCTTAGCACTAGTGAACATTACCATATTAATATTTACTGCTCTTCAGATAGCAGTTGTTCAGAAGAATGTGCCTGGATTTGCTGCTCATAAATATTTGGTTGTTGCCCTGTTCTCAGTAGAGAAGTTCATAATTCTTGGCTTTGAGCCTTATAACATGGGAGGGACACATGCTAGAAGACCATTCAAGTTTACAGTCAGAGTGGACATCCACCTGTTTTATGCTGGCTCCATTATAAAACATATTTCTGTGGGCGAGGCAAGCAACAGGGATATTTGGATGGCAACTGTAAGTGTACCAGCAGAAACCCTGGGGCACAGTATGCCTGCTGCAGTGCAGGATGCAAAGACTGTCAAGGACAAGACAAACAGACAGTATGAAGAAGCAGAACAGAGAATGAGACTAGACCAACTGGTTAATATCAAATGACTGCACCAATAAAACTTTCACTTTTCTCTTAAAACTAAGGCATAGAAACTGTGCAAAAAACAATGTTCACTGCAAAATTATGACAGGGCATTTAAATTCCTAGAAGCAAGGCTGAATTTGTAGTGCTGGCAGTAAAATTATTTTTCAACTTGTAAATTGAGCAAATTGAAATTATAATAACTGTTAAAATAATAATATCCAATTTATAAAATATTTAATTCCTATCCTGCTCTCAAAGTGCCTTTTAGAGAAATGTGGATAATAAAGTGCATATACAAACTGAGCAGTTTATCCCCCTCCAAAAATAAGAAAGAATCAACCCCCTCACATTTACAAACTTATCCCCTTCTCTCACACACAATTTACAGCTTATCCTCTCCAAAAATATGACAATCAACCTCTGCAATTTAAAAATATCCCATCCTCCCTGAGCATACCATTCCCATCCATCTCTAAAAAGCCTGAGAAAACAGATGAACTCTGTAGCATAACCCAGGAGGTCAACAAACTCTGACTATTACAGACCAGGGATATTTTGGAGTCAGATAGACAAACTTGGAACTCATGATGTGAGTTTTAGACATTCACTTTTCAAGCAATAACTGTACTTTAATAAACTATAGGGACAGTTCAGTGCTATGTTAAATCTAAACATACACACATTTAATATTTCCTAATTACAATTCTATTCAGTAGCAAGCAGACTGAAATCCCTATAACTGTCCTAGCTGTTTTGCGGACTTCCTTTATCTACATAAACATTTCCTGTTCTGCTTTCTTATCCTCCCACAGAGCCCAATAATGGCTTCCGATTATAATTTATTTACCATTTCTTTCACTTGAGTCCAACTTGTTTGTACTCTGGTGACAAGCCTTTCTATGACATTTCTTTGTTTAGACAGTATGTCCCTCCTTAACCTAATGGACATGTTTCCTCCTGTGTGGTTGAATTTATCCTTTTTATAAACTACATATCCTGGCATTTAACATTCTTGTCTGCTTTTTGACTTAATGTACTATAAACTGGGGTGTCTGAGAACTGGTTACGTTGCTGTGAGGAATGCCCATAACCTTTATATTAAAAAAATCACTGGGCTTTAAAATTAAAATTATTTCTCTTTTTACTACTCTGTTTTTTCAGACTATTATTATAGTATTTCAACCAAATCTGCGTCCCAAAAGGTTCTCCACAAGTAGTAATTTTATATCCTTTACTTGTTAACAGCTTCCCATTTATTATTTAGTGCATTTTTACAGTTTTGTATATTGTTCATATAGCTCCGTAGATATGCTTTATGCAGTATTATGTGCTTTATAAATAATCATAACTATTTATATAGAACCATGCATATGCAGAGAGCACTTCACAAACACTTAGAAAGACAAAGCCCCTACACTAAGGAGCTTGAAATCTAAATCAGAAAAATACAATTCAAATGGCACAAGATCAAGTGCAAGAATGAGTCTGCCTGAGCATAGGTGCCGACCCATGGGTGCTCCGGGGCTGGAGCACCCACCAGTACCTCTGCTCTGCCTCCTCCCCTGAGCATGCCTCCGTTTGCTGCTTCTCCCCTTTCCCTCCCAGCACTTACACCGCGAAACAGCTAGTTAGTGTGGCTGGGAGGGAGGGGGAACGGGGCGTACTCAGGGGACGAGGTGGGGCCAGGCAGGGGTTTGGGGAAGTGGTCCAATAGGGGCAGAGAGGGGGCAGATATGGGGCGGGGACTTTGGGGAAGAGGATGGAATGGAGGCAGGGAAGGGGTGGAGTTGGGGTGGGAGTGGGGAGGCGCAAGCATCCACTAGTGCTGGGGAAAGTTGGCGCTTGTGTGCCTGAGTGGAAGTCACTGTGGAAGATCAAGCAAAGAGGTGGGGTTATGGAGGTGGTTGGCTGGTTGATACATAGAATAAGGGAGACAGTGCCAAGTGTGGAGGATGCTGTGAAAAGGGTATAAAGTTAAGAGCAGAATGAGACAATGGAAGCGAAAGAAGAGAGAACTGAATGGAGCATGGGCTAGTGGTGGGCAGGAGAAAATGTGGTTAGTTCTCATTGTTACTTGTAGAAGTCCACTTAACATTGCTAGTGGCTATGAACATCTCTTCTTAGCCAGTTGTTTTCCTACCCAACACACACATCTACAAATTTCTTACTGTAGCAGTGCACTGGTTGTATGGGATTGCCTAAGGATGGAGTTGGGGTGACATCTGGTAAGCGTGCAGGTTCTTTTAGTGTTTTTAAAATGCTTTCTCTATAATGTTGTCACCTTAACAATAAAGGTGCTTGCTTATAAAGAGTTATGTGGTAACATATAACTGAAGGCAGTTACACTATTCAGAGCTGCTGGAGAGTAAGCAAAGTGCAGATGCTGGGCTTTTAGGCAGTCTGGCTTGCTGGGGACATCACCATGTACGCAGGAAACTGTGCAACCTGGAAAAATCCCAATCGAGAGAGAGAGAGAGAGAGAGAGGGAGAGAGAAACATGGGTATCTCCCCAAGAGAAATGATGGCTGAGAAGCCGGGAACCTAGAGTGGGTGCCCTTGATGTACCACAAAGGGGAAATACAGGTGCAGTTGCCCTTCACTATGACACTCATAATACTGATCTGGTAGTAACAATTGATACCCACAAATATTGTCAGCTCCTCCTCACACTCAGAATTAGCCATTCTCCTTACAGATCTTGACCTTATTAGCCACTTCTAAGATCTTTGCTCCTTGTTATTTATCTTTCAACCTATCTGTAAGATTTATGAAATAACCACTAACTACCATTGGCCCTGTCCTCCTTCCAAGTTTTACAGTTTCTTCTTCTTTTTCCATGCTATGATCCAACAACTCCTCAAAGCCGATTGGCAAGGAGATTACAGAAATGTCCTGATTCTGTTATGAACATTCTGCCTCAGCAATGAATGTCACAGGTGTTCTTAAATCAAAGCCAGGTCACACCTGTCATTAATACCATTGTGAAATGTACATACAGATACTATGGGAGGAGTTGAGTGTATAAACAGAAAATATGTTTTAAAGTCTGTATCAAGCAGAGTTGGCAAACTGGTTTTCTGTCAGACGAGGGATGTTTATTTACCTGTCTCCATTAACCTTAATAAAACTGCCAAGAGATAGATGCTCTTGTAATCGTATGTGGTTTTTGTGTATGGTTTCATGTGATCCAATGGGTTCTAGATCCAAAACAAACTCTGTTGAACTTAACTTATCTGGGCTGGGGCAGGGAGTTGGGGTACGGGAGAAGGTGAGGCGCTTACCTCAGGCGGCTCCCGAAAGCAATCTGTACACCGCTCTTGCAGTGGCTCCTAGGTGTGGGAAGAGGATTGGGGGTCTCCACATGCTACTGCCCACAGGTGCCAGCCTCACAGCTCCCATTGGCCTCAGTTCCAATGGCAGAGTCGGCGCTCATGGTGGGGGCAGCATGCAGCAACACCCTTCCCCAGGGACCGCAGGGATGTGCCAGCCGCTTCCAGGAGTGGCGCACTGTGTGGGCAGGCAGGAAGCCACTTTAGCCCCACTGCACTGCTGTCGGTGGCAGCAGGGGCAGGCCCTCTTAAATTGCCCAGGGGCAGCAGGCAGAGCCGGGTGAGAGACCCCGCCCTGAACATTGGTAGAGCTGGGCCCTCGTGCTCTGCATAGTCCTGGAGCATGGGCACCATGGGCCCATACAACTCACCACCTCTGCTGGGTGGGTGTCCATAAAAGGGAGCTACTCCCTGCCCCACCCCCCTTCATTTATCACACAAATGCAGATTTTTGAGTGTTAACTCAACAAGGAGTTGTGGGAATGAAGGTGGTGATATCTCTGGCGAATTTTTTATTGTTTTAGGATGTGGAGGACAGTGAAAAGAAACACTTCTTGGCATCATCCCAGCAACATTCAGTGTGCACACCATTGATCAGCAGTAGAGTGCAGTAATTGGGAAGCATGCAGCATTCCCCTGTTTCCACTTACTAGGTGACACTTTTATAATAAAGTGGCTGAAAATCCTATGACTGGGGAGATATTTTGCAACGAAAGAACACATTTGGGATTTTTTTTTTTTGCAGGAGAATTTGGGTTTTATTGGCGCTCAGGTGAGGAAATTTCCATCCTATACTATGGAATTTTGGAGGGGTGAGGAAGGTTGGTTTGTTGATGCTACTTGTGGTCAGTCTGGATTGCATTTTTAATAATTTGTCAAATGTGCTTAGCATCTGGGAGGAGCAATCATTTATGTTTTGCATGTTGAAACTGAAATAAATCAACTAAGGAAGGAGGGGCGATAATTGGCACATTTGTAAGATATGTGTGCTGTTACAATCTCACTGCCCTACAACAATAGTTTTTCAGAAAGAACCAGTAATGGAGGAAGTGGGGGAGATGAGATTCAGAATGCAGAAAGCTACATCCTCTGTCACAGTCCCCATCCAATTTTTACAAGGATGCAACAGTGAATCATTTTGACTATTTTTAACTTGACAAAGCAACTCTCTCATATTTTTATTTTCTACAGTGCACAAGAAAGAAACTGTAATTGTGGGAGACAGAAAGAAAGAGGACTTTTCCAGTGGTAAATTCTATATGTGCCTTGCTCCTGGTTCCAGAGAATAATAGAGTTATTGGAAATGGGGAGCTGGATAAACCTGTTTCACACCATCTTCAAACACTCATGCCCTCATTTTCAGTGCCAGGGTAAGTTAAAGGGAAGGTGGCATAGTTCCTATATATAGCAGAGAAACATTATGCTGGCTGGTGAAAAAATAATTCTGTCGTGTGACATGATGTCGTCAGAGAATCAGAGGCTTCTCTTTCCCTACAGCAAAATGTCTTACACCCAGCTCTCACTTCATTTTAACCAGTGGGGCTGGGGCAGGCAAATGAGGTAAAGTGAAATGTAGTTCAAGTAAAATCCTCTTGCCAAGGGGTGGAAAGGTTCAAACACAACAAATGCCTCAGCTAGAAAATATAAACTCCTAAAAGACAAATTGAAAGTGGCAAATTATTACCTTATGTTCTGGTTTTAATCTTTAATTATAAGATGGATTTCTAATGATGGGGGACATTTCTGGATAAAACTGTTGTGGATGGGAGGAAACACTCCCAGTAATTACAGACTCCTGCACTTTGGTGACAGCAGTTCCAAAACTGCTTCAGAAAATGCCATCATAGTGTTTGTTTTTGTGGAATAAAACAATACTTCACATTTGTTACAGTGTGCAATTTAAAGGAAACACCAGAATATATTAGCACTTCTACATTGCAGCATCTTTAGTACCTGTTAGAAGCAAGACCAAATTGTAGAAGGTGAGCTACTGTACAGCACCTAGTGCAATGGCACTACAATCCTGATTGTAGCAGCCCAAACAATTAATAATAATAGTTGATTTGTGTAAATAAGCAAGATGTAGAAGTGGTAGTTGTGTTAGAGAAGGGAAAGAGAACACAAACACAGACAAAAAGAACACAAAGTTGTAGAAAAACATTTTATAGCACTCAGGGGCAATGGAAGTTCCTTAAAAGTGGGGTGCCACAGGCACCCAAACCATGGCCCCAACTCCTGTGCCAGAAGGGCGTTCACTACAAGCTCCTTGGCCTTGCTTTCAGTGCAAGTGCTCAGACCTATACTCAACTCCAGGCCCAGCATGGCTCACGGCAATCCTGAACTGCAATTGCAGGGAGTGATACTTAGCCCCAGACTGGACCAATGCTCAGTGTGGACACACTCTTCAAGGAATTTAGCTGTTAAAATATAAGAAGTCTCTACTGAACATGTGCAAGCTGAAGTTTATAACTTGGCCACATTCGGGCTGATTTAAAGGGGATGGTAAAAGGCATATGCCTGGCACAAAGGCCACCATCCTGCCACATTTCAAGTCCCTCCTCCAAAGCATGGGGGCACTAGAGCTTTTCAAAGAAAAGGTTAACAGAATTTTTAATGTGGCCAAAACAATGTATGTTTCCTAGCCTCATTCTTGTAAACAGCCAGTGTTTAATTTATGACAGGGCTTGCCAAGCCTGAGCCCCAGTACCTCTAGGCTTGACAAATCATAGCCCTGGCACCTCTGGGCTTGCCTTCCTGCATCAGTTATGAATGTAAAAATATTACTTAAGCCTCAGTATCTTTCATTACAAATTAAGCGCTGTAAAAGGCTGAACAGATTGTAAACAAACCTCAGCTTGGTGCAAGGAAAATCTGTCTCAAAACAGTTAAAGTTCAGCAAAGTTATGAACAACTGAAAACTTGTTTTTATAAGGGGAAGTGTTGGGCAACGTTAATAATAGGCCTTGTTACCAGACCCTCTTATAAGCACAGTTACAAATCTCAAACAGAAATTGGGAAAAAGCAAACACCAGCTGGAATATCAGCAACAAAAAAACTAGCAAGATACTGTATGAATCAACTTTTTGCAAAACATGTATTCTACATATACAGGGCATATCAAGGACATTAAAGGAGAATGGAAGGTCTAGTGGTTAAAGCACTGGACTGAGAGCCAATAAATCTGGGTTTTGTTCCCAGCTCTGCCACAGACTCCCAATGTGACCTTAGGCAAGTCACTTGATCTTGTCTCTGCCTTAGTTTCTCCATCTAGAAAATGTGGATAATAATTCCTTCTTTTTCCCAAGTGTTATTTACCTTTTCTTGTCTATTTAGACTGTAAATTATTTTAGGAGCAGTAGCTGTCTCTTACTATGTGTATGTACAACACCTAGCACAATGGGGCCCTGACCTTGAGTGGATTATTTTATTATAAATAAATAATCTAAAGCATCTAAATTAAAATATTCCAAATTCACAGGTCACTTTTTGTCCTTGCAACAAGGAGGACAGTGCACAATGGAAGAAATAAATGGACATATATTACTTCAGTAAAACTCATCAGAAATTGAAAACAAAATTATTATTGTTCATCATAAAACAGGACAAAACACACACCTTTAGGGGAACATCTCATAGGAAAACCAAATTCCAGTTTGGGTCATAAACACCGGACATCAAAACTTCTTACAAAACAATCAACATTTGAAAGCAGAATGATCCAGTTATCTCAATATGCTGTATCTACATTAGACTTTTCATGCTCAAATTCCCTTTCTTGTAACTCCACCAGTGTGGTAATAACAAAACCACTAGCGTGGGTGCTGGTGTTTTAACTACTATGCTCTCTAATCCTACATAGAGCAGGTCTAGGTAATGCTGGTTAAAATACTGTCTGCCACAGGTGTGTCTTTTCTATACTCTTGCTATTGCCAGTGGAAAATGTGAGAAGAAAAAAAGTCTTAAATAGACATAGCCATATAGATTTAATTAAGAGCAATCTACACAGAAAAGGTTCTGCTGATAACCTATTGTACATAACCTTCGTTTTAGCCTCCTCCCCTGTTGTAATTATGAAAGATTCAGCCTGCTGTCTTTGTAATCTGGGAATGAGATATGTAGGAGAGGCATTACAACCACACCTGTGCCTGTCTTTAATTTTACATCTGTCTCCTTTCAGCTCTTTAATTAGCTAATTAAGAAAGCTGAATCTGCTCCCTGACAGAGTTTGTTCTGCTTTTTTCTGCACTTAGCTTTGGGACTAGGAAAGAATTTACCGGCTTTATTATTTTGTTTTGTTATGCTTAATAAAGAAGTAACTATAACTCTTTGGGAGTGGTTAATTCACTTGAATATTTAAATGATTAGTGCTCCTTATCCTATGAAATCCTTCTCCCTATTCACCATGTGCTTCTCATCTTGAGATGAATCACCGAAAGTGTGCTGCTCCCTTAAATTCCAAAATAATAACCTTAAGGTGGCTGGTGAATTAGATTCCAGGCAGAGTGATGCAGTCTAGAGGCCAGAGAAGGCAAGGCTCTTACTTCTGTAAAGAAAATGGTTGTGGGAGAAAAACTCAGAAGAGTGGTTGCTGTTTTGAGAGCAGGAGACGACTTACATTTTGTAACTCAATAAAGATACTTTACTGAGCTTTGGTTGTAATACAGCTTTACATTTGACTAGAGGAAATGGGAATATACATATTCTGAGCCTAATAAGCTTCTTTAATAAAAGACATACATCTAACTGAAGTCTTGAACTACAGTGAAAAGAAAGAAAAATATCCAAATGTATGTTTTCCTATTGAACATAAGAGAATTTTTTGTAAGTACTTTATACAGTACCATACACAGATGGCTTCCATCTTCCCAAATAAGGCATATTAGTATGTAATAAAAACAAAGTTTATATGAAGATCAGAAATTCCCTCAAAAGAATCTAGTTGGGATATGCAACTGGTCTGGACAATCGCAGAGAAGAAGCTATAATATAACAGCCTACAGTTCTATTGCTTTTCTTGAGGAAGTGACTGCTAATTATAAGGTCATTCCACAGAAATGAAATACTATCCCCATAGTCTCTAAAAAAAGGATGCAAGGGGGATTTCAGTGAAAGACATACATTTTCTAGCTAAAGCTCAGGAAGGTGCTAGTATTTGATTAGTGTGCCTGTCCCAGGGCCCATGCAAGGTTTCTACCCTCTCATGCCTGTGCTTGGGCTGGTTTAATGAAGAGTTCCACCACCTTCTTTAGCAGTTTCACCTTCTTTATTTACAGTGTTCTTGTGCAGCCCCAATTCCCTCCGCCCACCAGCCAGACCCTTCCTAGGGTCCTCTAGCCCTTAAGGCTCCCTCTAATGGATAAAAAAACAGCCCTCCTATCTCCTCAGTGAGCTTTGCCCAGGGCTTTTATAGCCTGCCCAGTCCTTAGCCCAGCTGTTCCCACTCTGCTCAGCTTGTTGCTCTGAGCTACCCCTCCTTAGGGCTTACAGCTGGGCTCCCTGCTGAGTGCCTGTGCCTCTCTACCTGGCCTGTTAGCATTTTAGCAGGGCCTTAAAGGGATTTACTCCAGTCCTGCCACAGTGCCCTATTCTATTTTTCTCATAGGAATATTATAGGAAGATATGAACAAAATAGAAATGAAATCAAGAGCCAAGTTTTTCTCATCTTTTTTTTGTTCAAACAGTGTCATTGAATTCAATGACCACATTTACATCAGCAAATTTTCTCTTAAAATTTTCTAGCACTGGAAACCGTGAGCTACTTTGTCAGCTAGACTTGCTCCAAACAAGGTTAGACTGTGTAGTGGTAAAATGCTGGTGCTTTATCTTAAAGCAAAATATTGCTGCCATCAGTGGAGCTATCCCCTAATAGCCACAGTGACAAGTTTTAGGGGGAAAAGTCTACTTTAGGCAAGGCCATGGGGATAGTTATGTGGATAAAGTGACTATCTCCCCCCCCCAATTCCCTCCCCACCCAGAGGATTTGCCCCCCCCCAGCAACCAAGTGAAGAATATTGTATGTCCTATAGATATAGGCAGAATTTGGATTTTGATATTTGCTTTTTTTAAAAATCTAGAATTCTGCCTAAAATCACAGAATTATGCGAAAGAAAACTGAAAGCACCTAGTAAATTAATTAAGGGGATCCTAAAGGTAGCAAGTAGTCCTTATACAATTGGATCCTACTATAATCAATAAAATGGATTTCAGAGGTTGAAGAGTGTTCTGGATGTGTATTGTCCTCTGACTTTCTAGCAAAAATTACATGTTCTTGCAGCTGCCAAAAACCAAGTCTTTGATTTAAAACTATATCTGATTACCGTAGAGACAGATTTTACTTCTGACTTTCCATTTTCTTGCTACTTTTGATTTAAATTTAGACATCAGCATCTTTGTTACATACTGAACTTATGAATAACCCCATCCATCTTGTAACCTTAAGCTTTGGCCAAGCAAACAATGACCTTTGCTGGCAACCATTAAGAGAGCACTGGAAGGCAGACGCCTAGCTGATGAATCATTCTTCCACAATTTGGTTGCTTTATCGTTTTCTGGTGCAGCTGGTGGGAAGATGTTTTCTGCTGATAGAAGTTAACAGGCACGTTCCCCTGCTTGGTAGAAGCAATAAGCTACAAGGATTTCCTGAGGAGTAACTTCCCTATGCAATATGTGAGGTTTTTCATCTCCTAACTATAGTCATTTCATTATCATCCTAACACAAAGCTTTAATAATTAACCCTCACTTTAATACTTATAACCTTCCCTGCTTTGATTTCAGACAAATCTCGCTGCCCCTTCCCATGCACATTTCATGTATTGGCCCTAGGGGAGAATTTTATCACCTCCCTGGCTACACAGAACTGCTTTGGGATAGAGAAGTACCAGGCCACATGAAATCTAAGGGAGATTGTCAACCATCACTACCTGGTGGACGTCTGACACAACCACCAGCTGGCCTCCACCACCTTCACTTATGTCCAGGTGGAGGACACGGCGCAATGCCCGTCTCTGTGTGCCACTGGTGGAGTTCCCCTTTGTGCACCTGAGGATGGTCTTGGCTGGTTCCACCAGACTTGGGAGACCTCCTGAATTACAATCAGAGGGACTGTGTGGACCCAGTGGTGCTCAGCCAATGCATGGGGCTGCCCACCCTACGTGTCATTGTTGTGTGCTCAAGGAGGTGAGGGCAGCCTTGCCTCCTGCTTCTCTCACTTTCCTCAAGAGGATCCTGTGAGGGAAGGAGGGTGCTCCCCGTCCAACCCCCACTCCTGGCCCTCTGGACCTTGTCATTAGGCTCCCATACCGCCCCCGACATACCATCTGAACTGGCTGAATAACATCCAGCCATTCTGCCTCTGACCCACACCCAGAGAATATCTGTACACATTCGTGCTTCACACCATCCACTTCTTTTCCCATGTGTTCCAGCCCAGTGTTAATGGGAGGATCTCATGTGATCAGCGGAAGGCAAGGAACCCTACTGGGCCAGTCCGTACTCCGCTCTGGTTCCACGGACCACAGAGAATATCAGTTGGCAGCCCCTCCATGGAACCGTAAGCATGGATGTATACCTGGCACAGTTCACTAATTCCTCTGATACCTATCCTTTCTGTTGCAAGAGGGAGATCCTGGTTCACATCAATAGAGGTTGCAGCCCCCACTTCAGCACTTTTCCCTGCACCTCCTGATTTTTGCACACCACATCCATGGCTCTGCAAAGTCACGGACTTCCTTGTCAGCCTCTTAGCACTGGCCAAGATTGCCATCCATTACTCCAACAGTAGGAAGCTGGATGGGGTTACTCTGTGACTCTGGAGGTCTATTTCTAGTCCCTTGTCTGCTCACACCTCTGGGCAGACTTCTTTCAGCAGTATAATGACTCATTAGATGTCTTTGAGAAGTGCTGGGAGCTGCCTCGGTGACCACTTCTGGTTCCCTGATTTTTTGACCTTTGACTTGATTCCTGTTCCTGTTTTCTCTTTTATAATCCCCCATAACCAACTGGATCCTGGCCTTAGTGGTTCCTCCCCTTAGTTCAGGGTGAGGCCCTTTACTTTTGGAAGGGTCTAGACCTGCTTGTCCCAGTACTTTAAGCAGTACACACTTCATTTCGTAAGACCCACAGAGGTTATGGGGTGGGGTGTGTGTGTGGAAGGGGGGAATATCGGGTCCTCAAGAGAAGAAATAGGAAATGAGTAGTGGGCATTGGAGAGCCATGGAAAGTGAGTAAAGAGTGAGGACATGACAAGTGCAAGGCCAGGTTAAACAATCTGAGGCCCTAAGCACACAACAACATGGGGATCCTGGTTGATTTCAATCACACATCCCAGCTCCTAACACCCATGGTTCCAATCCCCACTTGAGGAGGCAGTGGTAGGGAGACCATACCTTTCCAAAGGGGCAGGGGAAACAGCATCAGGCTCCCTTTGTTCCCCATCAGAAGCCTCAGCAGAGGTGCTTTCTCATCTTCAGAAGGGATAGGTGGCAGCCAGCAGCCCTCCCAGTACTTAGCCTAGCATCCAGGCAACATCTGCATTGAAAGGTGGGCTCAACCCACTACACTTTTCTCCTACTACACACAGAGTCCTCTGCTCAGAGGAGGCTGGCAGGCCCTCAAAGAGGAGAGGGCCTTGATTTTAACATCCCATTGAGGGCTGATCAGAGAGAGGTAAGAGTTGGGAACATTGTACCAGGGCCCCACGCTGAGGTGGGCTCTCACAACATCTCTAATGTCTGTGTAAATAAAGCAAAATGGGAGGGGATGAGGACCCAGCTAACATGATGAACTGTAGCCCCACATTTCTCTGGCTGGTCCTGATGCTGATGGGGCAGTTCACCTCTCTCAGAGCTATTGTTCCAGACTATCTGCAGATGTCACTGCATTAGTTACACTCAGGTCACATTTTTCAGGCTTTTCTTTACAACTGTGAGAGCTAGAAACTTTTCTTTCTTAAAGGAAATCTGAGCTGGTAATGTAGTTAGATTCCAGAAGCAAGAGCTCTAGGAACAGGCTTGTAGTGTTTATACCTTAACAGATTTTGAGGATAGAAGGGACTGTTATGATTATCCTCTGTGACCACCTGAATAACACATACAATAAGATTTCACCAAGTGATTCCCGCATGAAGGCTATATCAGCTGCCTTGCATTGATACCAACCATCAGCAAAACAAGTGTCTATATTAACTGGTTTAATGTTATTTACTTAACATTAATGTGCTTACAGCCTTTCTATTGTATCTTTTAATTAACAGGAGCAGGTGAAGCACCCTGGGTGTGGGTGGAGAATGGTCTCAAAATATCTGGTTAAATAAATGCAACTTTCTGTTAGATAAAAATGTTTTATTGTACAAAGCTAAGCATTTATTTTTCAAGAAGGTGTTCTGAGTTCTGCTTTATTCTGTGGGGAGAGAATGAGGCGGGGTATCAGGGAGAGCCAAGAGTAGCAAAATATCTCCTAAGCTGCTCCCTAAGTGGGGAGATGGGCAGCAGGTGGAACTGAGAGCAGGCCAACCTCTCACCTTCCTCTTTTTAAACTATTTGTATTAGAGTATCAGTCAAAGTCCAAAATCAGTACTGGGGTCCCATTGTGCTGGACACTATTCAAACAAATTAAATATAGTCCCTAATTCAAACAGTTTGCAGTCTAACTAAGAGCTTGCAGTCTAAGGCCCTGATCCTGCAATGAACTCTGCATAAGCAAACCCTTGCATGCAATGGAGTTCACTGTAGAACTGGAGCCTATCACTGAACTGATGAGAGAGGAGGGAGACTGAGATACGATGAAGCCAGTGCATCGAGCAGAAATGAAATAGAGGTGGAGAAGGCTTGATTAGCAGCGCCATCATAGCTGCACTTTTACTGAGAAACGAGCAAGAAATTCCCTCATGTAAACATACTTATTGTTTGCCAAAATTTTTCCTGACTTTTTTGATAGAAAGTCAGGAAGTGATAAAGTTTGCCAGACGAAATCATCAACTTGTTATTTTTTCAGTATCAAATTTGTATTTTTGGTCATTACTGTTGGAGAAAAACATTTTATGGCCTAATCTGTTTTTACTATTGTAAATCCATCGGTGATACACAACAAATGGAATTTGTGTATATAAAGATTCATTTCTTAAGAATTTTATTTCAGTCTAGGTGTGTGCTTTACCTGTAAGTATCTTATCATTACTACTTAGCACTCATTTGGCACTTTACTTGTTCCATGCTCAGTACAAACATTAGATTATTTTGTAACAAGTTTTCCAATCAAGTAATTATAGAAAAATGCAGAATTTTAATAAGCATTACTTTCATGGTGAGTGTCAGCAGGAGAGGTTCACAAACCACCACAGAACACACTAGGTAGTTCCCTATATAGATTAGCCCCTTTTGGTGGATCCTTTATTTCATTTTCTCAGGCCCAGATCCACAAAAGGACTTAAGCATTGCAATGCCTAACGTTTAGGCACCTAGAAAAATCACTGGAACAAAACACTGTGCTCCACAAAGCCTGAGTTAGGGGTGTAGGCTTCCTATGCAATGAGAGAAGCACCTGAAAATGTGAACCACAAAAGCCTATACTAACCAATATGAGATGCTGCCAAAAGGGGTGTATGTTAAGCCTCTCCCCTCTCACAGAGACTGGCACCATGTCCAGCCTGCAGGGAGGTGCCCATTTCTGCTTGGCAATCCACAGGAAGCTGTCTCCTGTAGTCAGGCAGTTTAGACACTTAAGTAATGACTTCGGGCTGGTTTACACTGGCATAACTATGTTGCTCAGGGGTGTGAAAATTCCACCCTTCAGCAACAAAGTTAAGCTGTCCTAACCCCAGGTGTAGACAGCAGTAGGTTGACAGAAGAATTCTTCCATCAGCCACCTATCCCTCTTAGGGAATTGGGAAAACTCCTCCTGTCGGCATACGTAGAGTCTGTATTGAAGCACTCCAGTAGTACAGCTTCAGCATTTCAACTGTAGACAATCTTTAGGTAACACAAAATAGCCAGAGGAAGAGATGCCACTGCTCCTCCAACATCTAGCTTAGTGAGTAAAGCATACACTTAGGCCAGAGGTGGGCAAACTACAGCCCGCGGGCCACATGTGGCCCGCTGGCCGTTTTCATCTGGCCCGTGAGCTCGGGCCGGGCTGGGCTGAGCAGGGGGAGCTGCGGGGCCCCGCCCTCCCTTGCCAGGCCCAGCAGCCCATGCCGCTGGGCCCCGTGCTCCCTGGCCGGGGGCTGGGTGGAGCATGGGAGCCACGAGGCCCCACACTCCCGGGCCGGGCTGCGATCCCTGGCTGGGGGCCGGGTCGAGCAGCACCTGGCTGATTAAGGTAAGCGGTGGGGGGGGGG
>ML677349.1:67598007-67735200 GCA_007922305.1 Dermatemys mawii
CCCCCAGAAGAAGCTTGACCCACTGCCCATGCTTATGTGGTTCCCCCACCAGCCTACTGGCTTTGTTCATCACATTCGTAGTAGCCTGTCTCTCCTCAGTGTTTATGGAGCCTATGTGCCTAACTCACGTTTTGTGGGTTTCTATGATTTTCTAAGTGCCTAAAAGTTAATCATTGAAACACTCAGTGTTGCCATGCCTAAGTCTCTTTGTGGATCCAGGCCAAAGTCGAGAGAGAGAGAGAGAGACAGAGTAAATTGCCCTAAAAATTAAAATTACAGCATTTATTATACTGTACACAGAATGCCTCAGTATTTTTTGTTTTTTCTCCTCAAAATGTACTATTTTTACCTATCTTCCTAATTATGCTCCTAATTATTGTGTGAAAAGAGAAAAAAATTGCTATTTGCAGCCCTTAAGAACCTGACATTAACCTCTCACAAAAACCAAGTGAGATTTAATGAGATTGGGTTCAGTCTTGCTTTACATTAAGTCAGTAGCAATTTTGCCTTTGATTTCAGAGAGAGCAGGATGGTGTATTCATTCCTCTACTTTTTTTTCACCAGTTAATCTTTCAAGCAATTTCTCACTTAAAAGAGCTATTCAAACAATTTATTCCCTTTTTAGAACATCTCCCAATAAATTACCTATTTTAGATATGATATGCAATGTGATATCACTGAAAAGACCATGAAAAAATGAAGTACAACAGCTTGAAACCCTTACAAGAGAAAAACAATTTTATTTTTCTTGTTTTGTCTTATTGTTTGTTCCAACGTCTTGTACCTTTTATGGACTAGTTGTTGGTGTACACTGTGTGTGCAACAAACAACTATTACGGCTATCAAATGCTTCTTTTTATTTAGCATTCAATTGACCACAAAAACCATGTACCTATAATTTAATGTCAGGGACACTGCCATCCAAAACATCTACAGTGAAAAGGATTGTTTCTTCTCATCTGTTATGAAAGATACAAACTTATGGTAGACAATATCGAGCAGCCTTGTGGCCAAAGATAATAAGAGTCTCTCTCTCTCTCTGGGGAATCTCAGAACCACTTTATATTGTAACTGTTCCAGCTTTTGAAGCAGGATTGAACCACAAAGAATGGTGATGCATATCTTCTCTAATATAAGTCTAAAGAGTATGTGACTTCAATGCTTTCACAAGAAGTGTTTGCTCACTATGTTATCATAATAAAATAAAAGTAACTAACTACCAGCTAGATGTATTTTTATACAGAGTGTGGGAAAGAAATAATATTGGGGTAGATAATGTGTTTCATCCATGTCTCTCTCATTGTTCATTTATACTTTCTTATAACACTAGCAATCGGAAACTAGGCCTTCTACAATAATGTATGATACTGAGCCATCACTGTTACAATTGTAAGGAAACTAGCTCCTTCTGTACTAACAGTAACAGTTTTTCACTTAAAAGTTCATTCTCAAAATGGCAGGAAATCAATTGCATTCAGACATAACACCCTAACAATTGTAAAGACTATGAATATTCCCTCTTTTCTGCTAGTTCTTTCCCCACTACAGTAGAGTACTAGTGGTGTCCCTAGCCTCTGTTTGTCAGAGGGGGGTGATGCATGGCAGAAGAGAGATCACTTGATCATTACCTGTTAGGTTCACTCACTCTGGGGCTCCTGGCATTGGCCACTGTCAATAGACAGGATACTGGGCTGGATGGACGTTTGGTCTGACCCAGTATGACCGTTCTTATGTTCTTAGGACACTAGGTGCTATTATTTATTATAATACAAATAAATAATAATATAATAGCTTGCAATTTCACACCACACACATAAACATTTAGGCCCAGATTTTCAAAAGTATATATGCTCCTAACTTCCATGAAATCAATGAAAGTTACAAGCCTAAATACCTTTGAGGATCTGGGCCTTTGTGCGTTCAGTGTTGGCACTGAAAGACATGATTTTGAAAAGTTCCAAGGCTTTTTGGCCCAAATATAAAAAACGGAATATCCTCAATTCTGAGATCAGTTTTCAAATGAGAGATGGAATTAGTTTGTCTGCCTTTACTCGTGTTCATTCTTCTCAGATATTGCTACTCCTTCCTTGCAAGGGATGGCATTTACCCTTGACTCATAAAGCTATTTCTGAAGAGCCAATTTACTGTCTTTGGAATGCACCAGAGTGAACTAAACAGCACATATTATCAGAACAGGGGGCAGATGGAACTCACCTTGAGTCTCCTGCAAAGATTTTATCTTCCTTCTGCAAATTGCTGCATACAAGCATGGTTTTACTTTGTTTGTTTTTGAAAGATTTCATTCACTGCTGGGACACACGATTCAAATTAATACTTGCTGATAACAGGAAAGGTTGGCCATTATTTACACTTCAGGAATTTGACAGAGGAAGATTGATCATTAAATATGCAAAAGCTCCACTTCTTAGACAGCTTCACTTAGTTCTTTCAAATCTTTTAGTTGTATTTACAATTATAGTTGAAGACGTTCATGTGGACTTAATTAGGAAAACCGTTTCTACACAAAATAAAATAGCCAGACACCAACTTATTTTCTCATGATGCTTTTCATAAGATGAGGGGTTTCCACAAACGTTCTTGGGCAAGATTCCCACTTCCTACCCCCCACAGTGTGGGGCGCTGTGGGTGTGTATTAGATTGCAGCTCTTTACCCCAGAGGGAACCGCTGTCCAGCAGGGCAGTATGTTTAGTGTGTAGAGTGGAAGAAGTGCGCTAGATGAATTAAAATACACAGCAGAGGGCAAGGCGTGTAGTGTACAGGAGCAGAGGGCGTGTTACGAGGCCATATATTTAGGGGCGGACAGGCGTGTTTGCACTTTGGTACTAAAGCGAAGGTCTCCCCCAGGCAAACTGTCGCGGGAGGCGGCGGCGCCTCCCTGCAAGCCCGGGTGAGCAGGAGATTACGACTGGGCCCAGACATCTCTGAAGAGAGTCACACGCAGCAGAGAGCGGGAGTCGCTCGCTCCTTAACACCCCCCACCCCCGCAGCAAGGGAGGGCAAGCGCAGGTGCGAAGCCGGCTGTGCCTGCTGCGCTAGGAGCCCGTCCCAGCCACGCCGGAGCCGCCCGCTTCACCTCCCCGTCCCGTCCTATTCACCCTCCTCCTCCCACTCGCTCCCCGCGCCCTTTCTCGCAGCCTCGGCCTCTTTTACGCTAATTGCGTAACTCGCGGACGCACGTTCACGGTGCTTGTGTTGTGTGTGGGGCGGCCTAGAACGTTTAACGCAGCGCTACGTTCGTTAGCTTCCACACGGCGTAGAGAGTAACGGCCCTACCAGAATAGCCGTGGAAAGGGTTGGAGTAGTCGCCTTGCAGAGCCCTGCTTGTCAGCCATCTTTGATTCGGGCAAGGCTCTCCTCCATGCTTTGCTATCGCCGTGGCTCAGTCCCGGGGGAGGAGGATTGCCTCCTGTTGCTGAGCCAAGCGAACGCCGCAGATGCAATGCCCCGTTTCCTCGGCCGGATTTGCCCGGATTCAAAATGGCCGCCGGGCACTTCCACGGGGCGGAGCAAGAGTCAAATCCCGTTCAGGGGACCAGCAGGAGGAGAAATCTCTCGAGAGAGTCCGAGATCTCAGGCCGCAAGGCCGGAAGCTGCTGCGTGCTAGGAGAGGCGTGGGGAAGTGAAGTCCGCCCGTTCGCTACTTCATGTGCGTAGCGGGCGGCGTGGTGCAGGGCGGCTACGCTGCGGAATCGGCGTAGGGGACGTTAGCGAATCGGCGGGGCGGAGGCAGCGGCAGTAGCAGGAGCTGGGGGTTGGCTGGTGGGGGGAGGGGGAAGCTCGGTCAGAGCCGCCGCGGCTGAGGTGGAGGAACGTCAACAGCAGCAGATCCCGTCGCCATGGGTGAGTGTCCAGCCCGCGGGGCCGCCCGGAGCCGGGACTGTGACAGTTGGAGCGGGAGGGGCGGCGGCGTTTCCTGTGGGCGGCGGTGGCGACGGCGACGGATCGGGGTCTCCATGACGGGCGCGGGTTGGGGGGGGGGTGTCGCTGCCGCCGCCGCCCGCGAGGCTATAACGCCGGGCATGGCCCAGCCGCCGCCCCCCTCAAGTCCGAGGCGCCGGGGCCACCCCGCCCTAGAGATCTCGCTCGCAGCCCGCCGCGGGACCCGCCCCGCTCCATCCTCAGAGCTGAGGGCTCCAGCCCCCCTTTTTCCTCCCTCCCAAAGTGACCCTCCCCCCCGCGACTGGTTCCAGCACCTCCTCCCCCTTCCTGCATTGATTTTTTTTAAACCGGTGTAAAATCGGAAATGTTCGAGAGATTCTGTTTTTTAACCCTCTCTTCTCTGGTTTGCGCCCAAATTTGGGAGGGAGGAATTTGCAGCCGGAATTAAAGCAGCAGAAATATGCAGGAGAGAAGCGGGTGGGATTGAAATCGCAGATCTGGGGAAGGAGAGGGGGGTGAATGTGTGTTCGGCGGCGTGAGATACGAGAGAAACTGCAGCATGTTTCCCTCCTAGTTACTGTGAGCGGTGGGTGTTTTAGTCAATAAATCTTTTTCATAGTCGATGCATATACACGTTTCTGTCCTCTTTCTTCGCATCCCATCCCCAAAGTCCCACTCCTGTATTGTGAATGAGAGCTCAGTTTCACTTGTGTTATCCAGTCACACCCCGAAAGAGTTTGTAGGATTGTTAGACTTCTGGGTCTCCTGGTGTATTTGATTCTTCGTAGTAATTGAAGTAATAGTAAATGCATTGCTCAGTATTATTTTAAAACTAGTCCACCAAAGTACTTTTTGTCCCTTGAAAGATTTTTTTAAAAATGTAAGATACACATCTTCTATTTTATTCATTTTAAAAAAAAAAGAGGTTGGGACAAAGTTTTAACTAACATTTTAGGATAGATGACCAAATAAATGTTGTGACAGGATATGCAAAACTTAATAGGCAACTTTGGGGGAAGTATAAGTTACTTTAAGATACTGTGACTTTATGTTGCAGTATGACTTCAGTCCATAGGAAAGGTATAAATGTGTAAAGTATAGGTTTAAGATTAACAGCTGTGTTAGTCTGTATCCATAAATAAGATGAGGAAGACTTTGTAGCACCTTAGAGACTAACCAGTTTATTTCAGCATAAGTTTTTGTGGACTATAGCCCATGAAGGCTTATGCTGAAATAAACTGGTTAATCTCTAAGGTGCTACAAAGTCTTCCTCATCTTATATATGTAAAGTATAACATTTATATACCTCTTGGATGTAGCCAGGGCAATCCCTACCCATGTGGGTACAGAATACAGCCTCAGGGTCCTTTCCCCCCCCCCCCACCCGGAGTCTGGTAGGCAGGAGCTGTGGGGGGGCACTTTTGGGGGCCCCACAGGCACAAAGTGGCCCGGTGGATTAATGGGGAGTTGGGAGGAGCTTGCTCTGCTACCCTTGCCCTGACCCCAGCTGTATTGCTTGGGGAAGGGATTCTCCCCTCCTTCTTCACTCACTTGCAGTGGTGGGAAAAGGAGCCGCCCAGCCTCCTCTACTCTGCCAGCTCCCAGCCAGGACACTCCGCTTCCCGCCACCAGTGAGAGCCAGGAGTGGTCCTTTCCCCAACCTGAGTGACATGGCTAGGGCAAGGGAAATGGAGTAGGTTGGGGCTGGTTGCTCCACTTCCTGCTGCTGGTGACTGCTGGATTGCTGAGGGAAGAGGTGGAATGGGGGTGGAGCGGGGGGCAAGGGTAAGAGGCAGGGCGGAGGGTGTTGTCTGGGGCCTCACCGCCCCATAGGGACTGCACTGCCCCTTGCAGTTCGTGCAGCCCGTGGCGGGTGGTGGTGGCTGGGGATAGGACTGGTCGCCGGGGCTAGTGCTGCTGTGTATGCAGCACGCAGCTGCTTAGGGCATCATGAAATTTGGGGCAATTTGGTGCCGCAAATTTCATGGTGCCTTATGTAGCTGTGTATGCTATGCATGCCTAAGGACAGCCCTGGACGTAGCTTTGGATATGGTTCCTTGGGAGGACACAGTAACTCAGTAAAAACAATGAAGAGTCCTTGTGGTACCTTAGATACTAACAAATTTATTTGGGCATAAGATTTCATGGGCAAGAACTCACTTTATCAGATGCATGGAGTGGAAAATACAGTAGGAGGTATAAATATACAGCACACAAAAGTATGGAACTTGCCTTACCAAGTGGGAGGTCAGTCGAATGAGAAAATTCAATTAACAATAGGATAGCAAGGGAGGAAACATCACTTATGTACTGGTGATGAGAGTGGCCCATTTGCAACAGTTGACAAGAAGGTGTGAGTAACAGGAAGGGGAAATTATTACGGAGGAAATTAGGTGTAAGTTTTGTAATGACCCAACCACTCCCAGCCTTTATTCAGGCCTAATTTGATGGTGTGCGGTTTGCAAATTAATTCCATTTCTGCAGTTTCACATTGGAGTCTGTTTTAGATTTCTTTTTGTTGAAGAATTGCCACTTTTAAGTCTGTTATTGAGTGTGACCAGGGAGACTGAAGTGCTCTCCTGCTGGTTTTTGAATGTTCTAATTCCTGATGTCAGATTTGTGTCCATTTATTTTTTTGCATAGAGTCTATCCAGTTTGGCCAATGTACATGGCAGAGGGGCATTGCTGGCACATGATGGCGTATATCACATTGATAGAGGGCTCACGGGAGTAATAGCTTATCTGAGAATGCTTATTTATAATTTGTTCTTTTATTACTGTCCTTTATGTCACAGTGCTTCTCAGATGGAGATTATATAGGTTCTCAATCATATAGTGCTTTATACTTGTAAGGTTAAGTTCACAGAGGAGATATATGCTTTTATACATTGAAAAGTCTAAGCTCTGTATTAATGTGTTTAGTGAAAACCCTATCCAATTAAAACAAAAAACAAGACTGAAATATCGTATTGGCTGTGTATATATGTGTACTCAAAACCTTTGAAAATTGGGTACGCCTCTTCGTTTCGCTGAAGGTAGTTAATATCTCTTTAATCTCTGTAACAATGCGTTATTGGTATTAAGTACCAGAATGTTTGCTGACTTATACAAACTGATTTTTTTCACTGGGGGCTATGAAGCTACAGTTATCATAAAAATAACGGGCACCAATTGAATCACTGTTGTTCATAGATGACAGTAGTAATTCAAATTTATTGTAAGGTATTTTAACATAGCCTGTTTGATATTCAGCCCTTTGCTCTCTACATTTACTCTCTTCCCAGTTAAGCCTGAATTAGAATCTAGCTGGAGTATAATATTTAAGTTAAAGAAAATCGGTCAAATGTCAGATGAGAGACACCATATATTAGGTTAATTGTTGTGGTAGTGAGGTGTGTGTTTTTTTTTTTTATAGTTTAGGCATATTACTTTATTCTAGGGAAGAAGGGAAACATAAGAATACTTCCCTTTTAACGTGTAACTCCCCCCTTAAAATATATGTAGGTGGGATTTACAGTATTTACTTGCTGAAAATATTAGCAGATGAATAGGATAGTTGTGTTTTGCGCTTTTTTTGTGCATATGTGAAATACTATGATTAACATTTTTGTAGTAACTTTCAATGTCTCTGTATTTTGTAACATTTTTGAATCACACTTCAGTATAAAATTAATCAGAAGATTTGGGGCTGATAGCATTGAAATCCAAAGCAGGGCATCATTTGTTTTCTAGCTTCTAGTAATATTATCTGCTTTTTTTGTAGCAAACACTTTAACAACCAGCACCAATAAATGAAAGTTCTGTGTGAATACAGGCTTTAAAAAATGGCTTAAAATAATATAATCCAGATATTGCATTTAGTGGTTGATAGGATATTTTAGGACCTCACTTTGAAAATATCTCTGTCCACTTAGATCATGTCAGAATCTACTACTTCTGCCTGAGTGAATCTTTATAATCCCTGAAACTGACAAACTGAGTACCTTTTAGCTCATCCTGTTATTGGGGTAACTATAGGCATGGCATGGCATGAATCACTCTGTATGTTGTCTTTTTTGGTCAAATTAAAAGACACCAGTAATTTTTGGATTGGTCACTTTAAACTGATCATCTCATACAGATGTCCCCAAAGGTAACTTCATTTTTGGATGCATGTAACTTGTTACTCAATTTATGCACTGCTACTGTAAACATGCAGGTGTTCTGTGATAAGGCTCAAGCATGTAATATGCATTGCCCATAGTATTGCTTGTTAATAAGTCCAACGCTTTTGTTTTATATCTGCTGCTGTAAAAAGAAGACTGGCAGATCATCCTCTTGGGACTGAGACAGATAGCAAAACTTTAAACTATGTTCTGATAAAACCCCACAGCATTTCCTTCAGTTTACCCACAAACCAAATAACTTCTCTTGTTTGAACTTGTCTCACTTAAAACGGTGCTTTAGATGTGTTCTTTATATGATTTTAATGGACCATCTTCAAAGAGCATACAAAAGCATCCATCAAACATGAAATCCTAAATAAAGAATAAGTGTTTTCATGGTAGCCCCAAGTTTGGATATTGATTGTATATGTCTGAAAACTTTGTTTGGATCATGCATTGTAGGTAAAAAGTTATGTTATCTTTAAAGCTGGCATACAGCTGTTGAGTTG
Source organism: Dermatemys mawii (assembly GCA_007922305.1). Classification (NCBI taxonomy): domain Eukaryota; kingdom Metazoa; phylum Chordata; order Testudines; family Dermatemydidae; genus Dermatemys; species Dermatemys mawii. Next base: position 67,606,563 of record ML677349.1, read on the forward strand.
ATAGTTTTTATTACCTGCTCTGGTTGGGGTCAGACTTGTCCTTTGTCACTGGGGCAGGTTATCAATATAGTAACTGAGATCACATAAATCATATGGTTATAATGTTAGAGAAATAAGTGGACATTTTAGCTCAAAGAGAGCAGCAGATCGTTGGTTACTGTACCTGTGAGGTCTGAATGGAGTGATACATATTTAGTTTTGTTTTGTTGTAATCATAAGGCCCACTCCTGCAAGTGCTACTCACAGAACTAGCTATAGGGAGAGGCTTTTAGCTTGATGTGATTAGGATTGTAGTTATTCTGGCATACATTTTTCACTTACATTTATTATGGGGCTTATGTCCACTTAAACCATTGAGACTACACAATCATGTGCATGTTACAGCTGTTCCTGACTCTTGAAATTGAGTTTATTCGCTCATGAATAACGCAAGCTATCTGCAAGTGTTCTCTCTGTAAGTAGTGGTATTTTAGTCATGACTTGAGTAGCTTCCCTGAGCAGTGTTTAAATTAGTAGTTGAATTTTGAGTAGTGTTGAACTGTGGGCTACTGTATAAATTGTACTCACCTAATGGTTTGTGGATACCTAGCCAGAGGTGGCTGCAGAAAGGTGTTGTGGGTGAGGAGTGTCAGCATTGGTAATGCGAAGCTTTTTCACAGCTGCAAGGGCTAGAAACTTAATTTTAATTAAAACTTAAATTCCGTAGAATCTAGTGGTTTTGGTAACCTCTCCTCCTCTTCCAACTTTCCTGGAGAACTTCCCATTTGCCAATGGTGAGTTGATCAGTACATTTTTTTTAAACCTTTATTTTAATCAGTTTTAAGAGTACTGTTTTTAATGTCATGTACTAGGACAGGAGAAGCACTTTTTTTTAGGTAGGGGATTTTTACATTACTAATATTTTTTCTGTATTTTGTAGCATCACTTTCAGAGTTAGGTTTTGCAAAGCATCTCACTTATCTTACTATGTTGATCAAGCATGAATGTGTGAAAAATTGCTGTTTAGGGCATTCTTAGCTATCCTTAAGAATAGAGTATGTAGATACCATACTGCTAAATATAGAAAATAGCACTTCTCAAGCAGAAAGTGGTCAGTTTGTCTGTAGTATATAAAAGAATGAACTTTGTTCTGACTCACATCCTGGCACTTCCATTTCATTCTTGAACCAGATTACTCTGCATACAACATAGTTTTTATCGTGCCACCATCGTCAAGTTTTTTCATACTGGCATTCTCTTCTTGGCTGTCACTACTATATCCTATTTGAAAGTCTGATAGAATCAGCTTGAGATCCCTGGATACTGGAAAACTGACATTCATATCACATGCTTGATGGAACACATTGGTGCTGTCAGACCAATATTCTGCATATTTTAGTCTCTCTAAATCACTTTATTCACGTGGGGGCGGGAGGAAGAGGGGAATGAGAATACACACTTGAGTTTGTTTCCTAGTGGTTTGGTTTTGACTCATTGTTCTTTTTCTAAATTTTCTCCTGAGAAAAATGCAGCTCTTGTTTCTTAAAGTGACAATGTTAAGGGCAAAAGTGAAAAATATTGTCCCAAGACAGATAAAGGCCTCAGATATCATGGAGAATGTTTTACATCTAGATGGGGAAAGTTTTGCATCTAAACAATAAAAATAATCAAAGATGATTAGCTTCTTTGTCTCAGCATAGAGTAAAAAATAGATTGACTTTACCTCAGTATAGTGCTTTGGTGAGACCAATACTGGAATAAAACGCCCAGTTTTGCTGTCAACATTTATAAAAGGATGTTGAAAAATTGAGGAGCATTCAGGGAAGAGCCCAAAATGATTTGAGGGCTGGAAAAAATACTCCACAATCAGACTACATACAAGGAGCTCAATCTGTTTATAAGAGAGATCAAGGTCACTTGATTAATGTTTAAGTACCTTGATGGAGAGAAAATACTGGGTACTAAAGCACTTTTCGTCTGGTAGAGAAAGGCATAATGAGAACCAGTACATGGAAAAGATAGACAAACTAGAAATAAGCCAAAAACTTTGAGTGCGATTAACTATTGAAACAAACTCCCAGTGGAAGAGTGGATTTCTTCACTTTGAAGTTGTCAAATCAAGACTGGCTGCCTTTCTGGGAGATATTTTAAGCATGATGAAATTTTATGGCTTGTTATACTGAAGGTCAGATTAGATTATATAATAGTCACCTCTGACCTTAAAATGTCTGAAATATCACCTTTTCCCCATACTGTTTTCGCTAGTCATTCCTTATTTATAGTTTTTTAAAGACACAAGTAAACATTTTTAATAATTAAAAATATCTGATGTAATGAGAGGGTCACAATTATCAAGAGCATTGAAGAACAACATTAAAGTCCCTGTAGGGCATCAGAGGAAAATCTAATATACCGGTGTTTGATTTAATGTGATCTTCTACCACACATCATGCAAGACTTTCAGAAAGTTTTAGTAGTCTCTTCCTGTACTTTGAGATCGGATACGTTCATTTTCCATTTTTTTAAGCTCTTTTTACCTCAGGAGATTCCACCCTAAGTACCTAATATTAGTTCTAATCCTGAATAATCACAGAAATTGATTCCATAGTGGAAAAGTGGAATCCAAAGAAACTTGGGGGTTGCAACAAACAGCTTTAGGGGTTTGTAGTCCATCTGCAAAGAGATCTCACAAACTGCAGCTACTAAGGGGGGTTGTTACTTGGAGTGCAACAAATGAGTTATTAAATACTTAGGTGTCCCTGGAGTTTTCAGGTCTTATAATGCCTACCCCAAAAAAGACAAACAGATAAAACCTAAGATTCAAGTTCAGTTGGCCCCCTTAAGCTAAATGAGACCTTAGAGTGGCGCAGCAGCAGCAATACAGGTGTACCACTGTAAGCTCTGTAGTGTACACGTAGCCTAAGACATCTCAAAGACAAAATAGACTCTCAAGCTTCAGTCCATACTATTGGTGGTTAAGCAGGTAATACTCTTCAGTCTGTCAGTACTGAAACTGTGGCCTAGTATGACATGGCAATATGCTACTGGAGATACTGTGTTTTTGAATAAGATGTAAAACTGAGAGCCTGACAAACTACATCTACTAAAGATCCCTTGCATTTTTCATAAGTGGAGAGTTAATCCTGGGCAGTTTGATAACATTCTGCCTACCGAAATTCACCTTGCAGTTGTTGTTTTGTTGTCTACTGTTAAATAACTGCTACGGAAGTTGGTGCATTTCGGTGATGGATAAAGCTTAAATCATTTGGAAAGCTTCTGGAATGAAAGTTTCTGTAAATGTATATTTATTTTTTTGATTTTTAAACTTTTAGGGTATGGTAGAATTCTGAGGTAAGGCTCAAACATTTATGCTTCAAATGCAGGCTTACATAGAACTAATTTTTGATTGGAACACTGGAAATTTCCAAAGTGGAAAGAGGCCAGGAAACCCATCTTGATTTTTCTGTCTCTGAAAATGCAAACAGCGTTTATTAATTTAGGAGCTAAATTCAGATACTCCTTAATAAAGCAAAGGAAAAAAAAACCCACAAAGACTTATATTTGTTGCCTTGTGGAGGCTTTGCCAAGTAATGTGAAATCAGGATTTGAAAAATCTACTGTCCCTAGGCACGTGAGAATTACTCCCTGGAAAATGAGAGAAATTACAGAATTAATCTCTGCCGGATATAATCTTGCATTTATGATTGAGAAGAACCTTACAAGAACAATTTGTATATTAATGAAGGACTGTCTTCCTACGTTACTGGCAGATAGTTCTGCTTTTTTAGTTGTACCAAGTACTGGGTTTCACTATTGCTGGTGCCAGAAGATTCTGAATAGCAAAAGTGTCAAGAATTTGTATGTTTCAAGCGGCTGTTATTGATATGTAAAGTAGAGGCAGGCAATATATTTTATTACTGCAGAAGGGAGTATAGTAGAAATCTGTCCTTCAGTCTTGTCTCAGAAGAGACAGAAAGCTGTCTTCTTTCATACAACTCAAGAAGAGTCCCCTTCAAACTTACCATCTATTAGCTGGGGTGGTCTGATGTCTGGAGACATCCCAGAAGTTCCCAGCATTCTCCCAGCTCCTAATAACTAGTGGCAAGGGAACTGGGCTATTAATCAAGGAGTTGCCCCAGGACTTTGCTTGTGTATTGCCTTCTTTTCTTGTCTTTGTATTTGCCTACAAGTAGTGCGTTAGGTATCTGGTGATTTTATTGATTATTCACATGAAACAGTTCTTTTGAGGCGTTCTGCTAGAATTCTAAAAGCAGCAAATCTTTACACATCTGAAATGTTCAATAAGTGATCTATATACACTACTATTTGGTTATTTAACTTTTAAAGTACACTTTTCTAATGTTTGGGTGTGTTTGGTCATTAGGGAGTCCTTAAATTTTTTATTATCCAAATGAATGTCTCACAACTATGAGTTGGTCTTGGGCAAACTTTGCAAATGACTGCAGTGATGATCCTGTAGAGAGAATCTCAGTTGGCAGGCTGATGCTTTGGTCCACCTGAATGGGTTTTTTTTTTTTTTGTAGTATTGCAGCTTTAGTCCTCTCACTCTGTTCAGCTTTTCCATCTGGAGCAATTGAGCTGCTGGTAATCAGTATACTGTTGGATGAATTCTTTCTGCTCACCATCTGGAATAGTAACAATTGCAACTAAAGTCAATTTTTAGCCCCAGAGTGAACAGCGTCAAAAATGGGCTAAATTTTAGTGGTTTGCAGCTTCCAGTACATAAATTATGTAGTTGTATGATCACAGTACTAGTAGTCATTGTCTAACAGTACATTTTATCATTTAGTTTAGTCTAGTTTGTGGTGTTAATATGGATTATACATCTATTAAATCTTGTAGACTACTTCTCTCCCATTTATACTGGCAAACATTTTGGCTACCTCAGTTGTTTGTTGACAAGGTTATTTTCAGTAAAATTTCTTATTTTGATGTCTTGTTGTAATTCTCCAGTTGAAAACAAGTACCACCAACGTGGTGTGTGGCCAGCCTCTGTGCTCGAGACCATTAGTGGTTCACAGACCATAGTTTGAGGGCATTTGGTCAAATTTTTCAAATTCATTGTCTAACTTTAGGGTTTTTAATTGACATCACTCCTAAAATGATTACTAATTCACAATTCCTCCTTTCTTCTAATAACCACCCACCAAATATGAGATGGGATAAAACTATAAGTCTTTTTGATAAAATTAGAAGTCTTCAGATGTTCAGGGGATAGCTTCCAAAGTCGTAAACTAGACTTAATTCAAAATTCTTTCCAGTAAAATGTAGAAACTTCTTAAATGCTGCTAATCCAATTGACATGTAACAAAGCATTTTTTTACTAGTAGATCCTGACAAATAGATAATCTAATGGAAACAGTTTTTGAAAGCAGTATTTAAAAGTAAAAAGTTAAGAAGCTTGTGATTTTTGGGTTTAGCTTTAGTGTCTAAAATGTATTGTACAGAGTAAAGAATAGGGGTTGTAGAAAACATAACCTGCTTCAAACAGAGAGTTTCTTAGCTAAACTAAGGTAGGAGTGGTTCGTATAAACCACAGTGTTAAAAGCACTCAGAACTGGTATGGAGAAAATAAGGGGAAAGATAAAGAAATAGGTAGTTTCAGCTTTGGGAACTACTGGTGGCCAAACATGGGGTCATAATAAATAGATTTCTTTAAAGAACTCTTCCATTGCATCCAATGAACTGGGTTATAGCCCATGAAAGCTTATGCTGAAATAAACTGGTTAGTTTCTAAGGTGCTACAAAGTCTTCCTCATCTTATTTATGGATACAGACTAACACGGTTGCTAATCTTAAGCCTTCCATTTTCAGTGATCTAAAATGAGAATTCATCTTGTTAACAGTAAGTATAAAAATGACCCATTCTTAAAATTATAGAAAAGAAAATTACGACTACTTTAAATATCAAAAGCAAAATAATGTTCAAGAATAAGTGGGCTAAACTCTTTAACAGTAGCTTCTCCAAGAGCTGTTTGTAGAAGTAATGTGAAGGCCTGTCAATATGTCAGTCATGCCTATGCTTGAAACATTTTTGTCTTTATTTTAGTGGATAAAGCCTTTGGAGAGGCTACAGAGTACAAGAGTATTTTTAAGAAAGATATTGCTCCTCTGCTGAGCTGTAGTAGATGTCAGGGCCTTGTATGATGGCTTACAGTCAGAAGACGCAACAAGGAGTCTGGGTATATTGTCAGTGAAGGTTTTGGGTTTTTTTTACACTTACATACCAATGGCAGTGGTCACAATCAGGATGCATGCAATTCCTCCCTTTCAGGGACATCAACTCAAACAATGTTGGCTGGCTTCCAGCAAGTTTCTCTTCCTCAAGAATTCTCTCAAATTAGAGAATTTAAGGTGGAAAACACTCTTATTGCTTGCCACAGTTCTTAGAAATTTGCAAGAGACAGTCACATTTTCTTCAAAGACTAAAACTTGCTTGCACTCTTAAGAATTTCTAAGGTAATAACACCATCTGATGACACCTGCTATAAAGGATGAATTAATCAACTGTATATTTTGAGGGGGAAATATTTTTCTGCTCACCTTGTGTAGATATGGAAAATATATTTTAAAATGGCATAAGTGAAATTTGGGACAAATTATCTTATCTGGGAAAAATCATCTTTCTTTTTTGAAGGAACTGCCAGCTTGTAATCCAGTTGATGTCATAAAAGGAGTTGAAAGCATTTGCATGTACTATTTGCTTCCAAATGGCCACATCTGTTTTTGTTCTAATCACGTGTCCCACACAACCTGAAGAAACTGAATTTGACAGTACTTGTGTGCATGCACCTTGCAAGATAACTGAAAGATAAGCTTCTCATGGGTTATAGTAATTTGAGTTTAATGCTGGCAGTTGCCTGACTGCCTGGCAAAATATCAGCTGTAGGTGAAAAGGTGGGAAGAAAGAAGTGTCTATTGGATAAATTATGTGAAATAAAATTGATATTTATGGACTTGCTGCTGTTTCGAATGTTGACAAACAACATACTACTTTCCCTTGCTTGCCTTATATTCTTCCCTATTTCTGTACTGAGCTCTTTTCCAATATTCTGCTGCTTTTCTTTTGTTGGTCTGCTTTTTTGACCTCAACATTTTCCTTTTTTTTACGGAGAAGAAAGTAAAATGGTTTATTCTGGAATCTTGTTCTTTAAATTATTCTTCTGTCACTTCGGAGAGAGGTGTTCTTGTAGCATCCACAGGAATCTCTAAGACGTGCATGAAATATTTGGACGGATTTGATTTTTTTTTTTAAAAAAAAGCTGTTGAATATTGCTTCAATGAGCAGTTTTGTACCAAACTCAATTTGTCCATTTCTAGTAAAGTGACAAACTTCTGTTCCAACGTAGTTTCCTTTATTAATTTATTTTGACAAACAATAGCTGGTTTATCAGTATTGGTGAGCAAAACTCATAGGTTATTGGTTGTCAAACTGGGGTGCACGCACCCCCAGAGGTGCGAGACCACAGCTGATCCTGCTCGGGAGACCGCCGAACTCCTGGGCGGGCTATTTTAGCACCGCCGAAATGCCGCCGTGGAAAGCGAAAGCTTTTGCTTTCTGCGGCGGCATTTTGGCGGACATACTGCTGAGGGCCGTGCAATGTTTTCCTCGGCAAGAAGGGGCCACCGAGGAAAAAGTCTGAAGACTCCTGCCATAGGTTATCGCTGTCTGGCATTGTAGCAAGAGGAGCAGCATTGAGTTGCTATGCTCCTCACAGCTTCCTGGCTTCCAGCTCTCTTTCCAAATCTAACTGGCCATAGATGACAACTGAGTCAACAGTGCATCAGATTTGCAAGTTTGCGACACAGTCAGCTGGACTCAGGGCATATTGTAGAAATTTCAGTAGAAATCTGCAGTTACCGTTATCTTACAAGGTGCTTTTCAATGAGTTCAGGTGGAAAAGTTAGCTTAATTTTCTTGTGCGGGCAGAGCCTTACATTTTTCTTTAAGGCCAAATTATCTTGCTTTCTTAAAAGCCTTATAATTTCTGCTGGCTGCAGATAACTCCCACTGGTGAGAGTAGCTCTACTGATTTCCTTTCTGTCCGTGTTAAAAAACCTTTGCTACCCTTGTTATAACCCATAACAGTTAGTTATTCATTATTGGTTTAGCAGATGTTTCTTCATTCAACTCTGAATACTGGAAGGAAAAATTCTTCCTGTTTGCAGAAGTTTTGGATAAGCATAATTTGATAAGACAGAAGAAATTGTTTTCTCTTTTATGCTATTTCTACTATATAGTTGTTCAGGATGAGTTTTGTTATGTAAATTTGGCCAATTTTTGTAGTGCTCATAAAAACAAGATTGATAGGACTGTGTAAAAGCAGATGCTAGGGCTTTACACAGTCCTGTTATGCTCCTTGGTATTAAATGACCCCACTCTAGTACTCCATACCTAATATCACTAACAGAAATTGCCAGTTGCAGAGCATGTGTGCAGGTATTTTCCTGGTCATTTATTTCTGGGCTATTTCAGGAGTGTAGGATGATAGTGAGAAGAAACAGTATTATACACACTATTAACAGCAGTATATATTTTTAGGTAAATTATGGCAATTTTGAGTAAAAACTTTTTATCAGTAGTTTTCATTGGTGCTTTGACTTGTGTCAAAAACTTAATCCCTAATGAAGCCTTGAGATTCCAGCAAGTGTGGGAGACTTCAAGGGACCACCAAAATCTTTTAACTCTGTAAAAATTGTAACTCTTCAAATATACCATAAGTAAACAAACTAGAATTGTAGTTTATTAATTTAACCTAACATAGCATGCTGGCAGAAGTCTATAGTGCTGAGATGGCCATAGTCACTTTTAACCTAAAACTAGAAATTCTACTAATTGACTTTATTCACAGCATCTTGGGCCTGTAGCCATCTGAGTAAAAACATAGAGGCAAATACTATATGTGGGATAGGGTTCTGAGGGGGAGCTGTTCAAACCTCTTTAACCTGTGTGTGTGTGGCAGAGGGGGAAATAGATACAGCAAGGACAGTTTCTTAAGGTGCCAAACTACAAGGTGTTTTTGGGGAAAAAAACAAAACAAAACCAAAAAAACCCCCCAAAACAAGCCTGGATTTCTGGATGTGCCACATTACATTCTATAAAATGTTCCCAAATGTGCATAAGGTTGCCTAATGCTTTCTATTTTCAAACCCTGCTTTCAGCTACTTATAACTATGCCAAATGTCAGTTGTTTGGGCTGAATTTTCCATGATAGGTTTTTGACTCAGACTGAACTTTTTGGGAAAGTTTCAGTTAAAATGGTACAGTACAGCCATTTGTTAGATTAAAGCCAAGGAAGATATTTTTGCCCATATTAGCGGCAGAATAAGACTTCCTTCCCCCCAACCCCTGCCCCAGCTTCTGCCACATTTTGGCAAGGGCATTGGAGGTTACCTGGGTGCTAAGGATGTCCCTTTTGCTAATTCCATGAAGATCTACACGCCAAGTTGCAAGTCTCTAAAAAATATGAATTTCACAATGCTCAGTGGAGATGTGTTAGAGACCGGCAGTTAAATTCTCCTAAGATTTTCAGCACTGAGCGTGCGTGTTAGTCAGACTGTGCATTTTCTGTCACTCACAGAGCAACTCAGTATGCTTTGTTTTAGGAGCGCCGGGACTGAGCATGACATTATTTGCAAATGCTCATATTTGCAACTGGGAAGTATGGGGAGCATTGTGATGCTGGGCAGCAGAACTGTGAACAAGGGAGACTTTCTTCTTTGCTCCTGCTGCTGGTCCCCAAGCAGTGTGGAAGAGGAAGCAGCTGACAATGAATGAATTGGGTATGAGAAGGGAGATGGGGCGACCGAGACTCAACTGGCAGTGGGTGGATAGGAGCAGAGAGTTACAGACAGGCTTGAGGGATGGCACAAAAGAGTTTATAACCAGTAAAGAACACTTCCTTCCAGAAGGTGCAGTTGAATCCAGATTCGTCATGTCAGCAGGTGTCTGGGAAAGCCACTAGCAAAGTGTGTCTCATTCCCCTCTAGACACTGGCTCATTTGGAGAGTGCTGCCAGTTACTTGAACTAAGTGAGTAGTTCCAAACCTGCTGCTTAATTCATGTGGAAGTCAGTAAGCTTCTGCATGATAGGTATTTTTCCCTACTTTATTTTTTAAAAAATGAAGAAATATAAAAACTAGATTAAAAAAAATTACAGTTGCCAAGCCAAGTCCTCAGAGGTTAGGAAATACTGGAATTGTGGTTGTTCATGGAGTTTCAGTTTGGCCCCCATGTGAATGTGCATTCTGATAGTATTTGATTATATAATTAAAGACTATTTTTTCCTCATACAGTGCACAGCACTGAGCATCATTTAGTTTAGGTTTGTATACGGAATAAAGGTGTTGTCTGTAGGACCCTGTCAGGATTGCCTCCCTACTCTGACCTCTAGGGTACAGATGTGGGGACCCTCATGAAAAGAAAGAAATAACTCATCCCCAAGCATATTTTACCAGCTTTGGTTAAAACTTACCCAAAACTCAAGCTTCTTCTCTGTTTGGAACAGTACACTGTGACCACCAAGCAAATACCCCTAGTTCTTGGGGTAGGGCCACTTGGAGCCCCCTCTCTTTCCAAGAATCCCACCAAACCTATACCTCCCTGGAAAGACTTGAGAAAAACCTCTCACTGATCCTGCTTGGTGCCTGATCCAAAAACCTGAATCTTACATAATGGAAACTAAGCAGTCAAATTCTTAAAAGAAGGATTTTAATTAAAGGAAAAAAGAAAGGAATAAATCCCTTATAAAAATCAGTGAAAGAGTGCTTACAGTCACAGAAAGCATCAAAAAGAAAAACACACCACAGATGAATTCCTCCTCCTGCTGAGTCTTTAAAGTTACAGAGAAAACACAGGAATATCTCCCAAAAATCTGAGAAACTCACAAGTGAATGAAACAAATACAAGATTTAAACTGCCTAGCCTGGCTAAACTTACTTACTGTTGCTGTTGAGAAACGTTATAGGTAGATTCTCCTGATAGTCCCAGAACGAATGAGAGAGGGAAAAAAAAGGACTTTCCTTCTCCATCAGGTTTGAAAGCATCTTCGGTCTCCATTGGTTCTTTTGGCCAGGTGCCTGACTCAGGTTTCTTTTAGCTTCTTAACCCCTTACAGGTAAACAGGAATTCTAGGCTACTTTATACTTATGACAGACCCCTATCTCGTTTGTTGCAGAGGTGTGCTGTAGACAGGGCAAGGAATGGCAGGAAGAGAAAGGATGCTCTTGTGGTCAAGGTACTTAAATGCCACCCTGGAGAAATGGATTCTATTTGTACCTCTGCCACAGAGTTGCTATGTGATGCTAGTTAGGTCACTTGCCAGAACTTTCACTTGTGGGCACTAATTGTGGTGTTCGTTTTCTGGGCACCTAATTCAAGATGATTGGAGATAGATTTACAGAAGTGCTGAGTGCTCAAACTGTAGTTGAAATTAATTGGAGCTGTTAATAGAACATAAAAAATATAATAAAAATGCTAAGTATTCTGAAAAATCAGACCATAGGTATCTCAGATTGGGAAGTCAAAAGTAATGGGCACTTTTGATCATTTTGGCCTTCATCGTTATGCTTCCATTCTCCCACTGTAAAACGGGGTGGTATCAATTAATCTTTCAGGGATTTTGTGAAGATATTGTTTGTATAGCACTTGAATACTAGTCAGAGTACTACAAAACAGATCATGAGGAAATCAATAATTTTGTAAAATGTGGGGTTTGGATGGTATCTGCTAAAAAGGCCTGGGTTGCACATTGAATGAGAGACACATTTGAAGAGCCCATCTATCTTATTCACTGAAAGAGGTGGTGGTCATATTGGAAAAAATATTGTGTGACCATGGACTAAGACTGCATCATAATCATAAGCTCCGGAAAGCCAAATTATGGTTGTAAGGATTTAGTATAGTCTGTACTATGAAGGAAGAAACATCTGGGGTGTTTAAAATCAAATTATAAGCAATTCTGTCTTGTAGACTATTAAAATGATTGTTGATCAAATGTAAGTAATTTTGTATTTTTCCTCTTCTTGCTTTGTGTTCTGCTGCATGCAACTGGACCTGTCATTGCAATGCTTGGAATTCATCACTTTTTACTGTTACCCTTGGATGTACTCTCTCAATATCTGGAACACTGGAATGATGGAAATATGTTATTTACAAAGTAGCTGTGAGTATCATTACTTTTATAATTACTCTTAGACTAAAAATAGTGTTGGTTTGTTAGAATATGTGTTGAACTAAAGCTTTACAGAATAGAGTTGGATGAAAATCAAGCTAAGGATAAAGTTAAGCTACTGTAGGTACTTAAAACTTGCCGTTCTGAGCTGGTATAATGATTCACAGTGTAGAAATAAATCAATGAAATAGTAGTAAAAACAGCTTTTAAAAACCGTTTGAGGAATTGAAAAGTTAAGAATTTAGTAAATTGCAGGAAAATAGCCATAAAATTAGAATGAGATTAATCATAATTTAAATCAGCAAGCAGGAAACCTTTATTTAAATTTGATTTTATCACTTCACATTTGGTTATTTTCCTGAAGAGAGGTTCATTTTCATTAATGTGTGTAACATTAAGATGTTGATTTATAATGACAGTTGCACTAAATTTGCTAATCAGGAGTATATACTGCATCTGTAGACTTATTTAAGCAATTATATAGTGAAGTCAAAGTTCCTCCAAGCCAGTGGCTCATCAGGCTGATGCAGTTTAGAGCACGTCAGTTTCATAGCCAGTGATGCACAAAAAAGTGATGTAGCCAGTATTACGCCTCACCATCTTTGACTACTCTAACCTGATGGTCAGGTGCCCATTTTACAACTGGGTGAACTGGAGATGACCTTCCAGTGTGAAAATGAGCAAGATGCAAATCTATGACTTTAAGGATTGAAGTTCAGCACCGTAACCACTCAGTCACTGTGCCTCAATCAGTTATATAGTTTAACATGCATTTACTCAGATAATTCTTTGTTTTATTATGTTAGAAAATGATGAATGAAGCATTTCTTTAGTAATTTTTACTCAGCATTTGTCAAGTTGCATTTGAATTGAAATTGGAATTCAGTAAAAATGTACAAAACCAGCATTTTAAAAATTTTTGTTAAATAAAACTACCTTAATGTACAGAATACATAAGAAATTTAGGAAAAAACCAGTTGTTTTACATTTAAAACTTACTAAGTTTACAGATATTTCTAGTCAGTATGTGACCAGACTTTTCAAAGGTGTTTAGGTGCCCTATTTAGGCGCCTAATCTGCTTGAACACTTTTGGGAGTCCCATTAGATACCTATATACCTTTGCAAATCTGGTCTTGTCACTTAAATTTTTAGAACTGGTAGATCTCATCCTCTCACCTAGTTTTTAATTCATAGTTTGGAAGAGGAAAACGTCTCAACTTCGAAATAGTTGAGGTGGAGGAAATATTCTTTGTATTCCAACTAATTTGAAACCAAAGATAATGAATGCAAAAGCTTTACTATGTAACTAACTGAAAGTATTTACATTTGGAAAAATATAAATACAAACATTCACTCCATTTTAAAGACTGAAAATAATATTTAATGCAGCCAGTAATGCTGTACTCTACCTATAAAGCTTGAGTTAACCTCAAAAGTTAGATATTCCCTTTCCTCCATTCTTTGTATAATGAAAAAAGCAGCACTGTTTAATTCATTAAAGGGGGTTTCATTGATGCACCTTATCTTTAAATGATTATAATAGATTATGAACAAGTTTATTTTTAAAAAGAAATGCACATAGTTTAAATAACTATCCACACTGATTAAAAAGACAACACTACATTTAATCAAAGCAAAGCTTATAAAGTAACTGGCTTTTTAAAGTAATTTATTCCTCCAGAGGTTCAAAATGTGTATGAGGTAAGTTTTTTTTTTTGTTTGTTTGTTTGTTACAGCAGTGATTATCACAGCAACACCTTTACTGAGTATAGACAATACTAATGAAAAGACACAAGTATGAAATGCACTATAGCAAAGCTTTTAATTTACATTCTCTTTAAAATATATCTATGAGAAATTATTTTCCTAAAATGAAAACTGATGGATCATAGTACAGGGTAATGGCTGTACTTCAGTTTAAAAAACCAAACCACACCCGTAATGTTTTACAAAATGTCTGCAGCACATGCACTGATGCATTCTTCTAGCAACTAAAGATTTTTAGCCTAGAGTCTTAGTGAAAAAGCATTGCAATGCTAATAAAATAGAACTGCTCTGAACTACATTAATTTGCAACTGTTCGTAAAAAATATTGTGCACAATATACTTGTGAGATAATGTAGATTTGGGCTAAATCCTCTTGTTTCACACACTTTAATTGTAGACTTATAGCTCAAACAGGGAAAGGGAAACTGAAAAAATAACCCTTACAGCATGACCTGAAATCAACAGATCTGGGTTCCGTTGGATCAGATGAGGAAGTGGGTTCTAGTGTTCCCACTAAAGTCTCCCTTTGCTGAGAAATCCATCATGAGCTTCTTTCCATTTAAATCGGGAAGCTTTATGCTTGAGTACTCTGAAACACTGCACATATTCACTTTACTAGTTGTTTTTCTTCTCAGGTATTGAAGACAGTATTACTCTCTGACCCACTGGTTATTCAGAAAACTAGTAGTCGGTAATAGTCCCATATAGGTTGTTTTTAATTTTTCTGAACTATTTTGGAGCAACACAGGATTCCTCCACTCTCTGTGGGAAATTACTGGAACATCTAGCTTTACTTCATAGCAGCAGGGCTGTCAAAGACTTTTTCACTGTGGCATGTAGAAGCTGTATTTGCACTGGGCCTAGTGGGAGTGGGGTCAGGATCAAGCAACTTCTCCTCTACGCTACAGTATAGCATGGGGTGAACACAGCAACTTACCATCATACTGTAACACCCCAGCACAGTGATGGAGCAGGCTCTTCCCCCTTTCCCTCTTCTCAAGACAAACAATTTAAAACCATTTAAAAACTTATCATAAAGGATTAAACTAAACTTTTTATCCCTTCAAAAAAAGCCCCACCCCTCACACATGTGAAATGGACAATCCTACAGTTCCCTTAAAGCAATAACAGGAGAGACACATGATGCTGCTGCTTACCAGCCATGTGAGTATTACTGGGTCTAGATCAGTGGTTCTTAACCTATTTACTGTTGTGGGCCTCACGTTATGTGGGCTGCATCCACACAATGTATATACTACTGTATAGCCCGGAGGATATCACATGGGCCACAGCTGATTTGGCTGCAACTGGCCCATGGGTTAAAAACCACTGATCTAGTTTGAAGAAGGGTTAGGATTAAGCACCTGCTAAAGCCTTTATTATTGTGTGACAAAATAGGTGCTGACAACACCCACATCTTTCTCAACTCTCCCCACAAAAGGCATCCTTCTGAACTACTGGTGAGAAAAAGGAGGCTCATGCCACATCTACAGTAGTCTTTTTTGGTACCAGTATAATTACACTGAACTAGCTCCACTAGTGATGATCCCATGTAGAAGTGGTGCACTAGTGTGACTTGCCTCAGTTTCAGATTGGGTTAAATTGCACCAATGAAAGGGCATGTCTATACTAGGAGTGCTTTGCTTGTTATGGGAATACAGGTCAAGTATATCAGCAAAGTGCTGGTGGTGGGGATGCAGATATACTGATAAAAAGTGCAGCTTTGCCAGTATCAAACCACCCCCACGAGCAAAATATTTTGTACCATTAAAAGTGCATCTTTTCTGATACAACTGCATCCACAGTAGGGACTTCTGTTGACACAGTTCTTTCAGTCATGGATCAAACCTGTTCACAATTGATCAACGTAGCATGCTGGCAGAAGTCTATAGTGCTGACATGGCCTTACATTGTTGCAGTGCCCTGTATACTGGGAGTCTGCGCCAGTACCACAACAATGGTATAGCTATACTTATGCAAAATACCATTGTAGACAATGGTTGACTATCCCTCACTCCAGTCTTCTGCCTGTTGCTGCAGTTTACTAAATTCTTACAATTTAATGAATAAACATCTTGACTTAATGAGGATTGGCATAACAGTTGTACAGATGTTAAAAGCTAACAAAAATTTAGTCTCAGGTGTATTAGAAAATTACAAATAAATTGACTATTTAAATGCTATTGTTTTTGTATTAGCAACAGAAGAACCTTGAAGGATATGTGGGGTTTGCAAATCTCCCAAATCAAGTGTACAGAAAGTCTGTGAAGAGAGGGTTTGAATTCACGCTCATGGTTGTAGGTGAGTTGTTTTCTTTATGCATTTAATTGGTGATTCACCTTCACCAAAAGAATTTGGAGTAACTGAAGTTTCAGCTATTCATATGTTTGCCTCATTTGTGTAAGCTAATTAAAATGTATATTATACAGCAGACCCTCGCTAGAATACGCGTCTATATAGTGTGAATTCAGATATAACGCAGTCGTGGCCACGGATCCCAAATTTAGTTCATGGATCCCAAATTTAGTTCATTTTAACGTGGTCCCGACTATAACGTGATACTTGGCAATGATCCCAAATCCTGTGTTCTAGCAAGGATCTGGTGCACTTATCTTTTTTTAAAAAATATTATACAATTCTAAAGTTGTTTCTTAGGGCATACAGTCCAGTTCAATATTCATTTATTGTCATCCTTTGCATAGGCAGATGAATAGAGATAGAAGATGGGGAAGATGAAGAATCTTCAGCAGTGTGGGGGTGTTGTGCTAGCCTCTGCAGGGACATTAATGTAGATCTATTGAAAAGTGATTGCATAAATGATGTAGTGGAAATCATTCAGGTCTAGAGCTCAGCATCATATGTGTTCAGTCTGACAACTAAAAAACATTTTTACTTGTAATAGAACAGTTTCAGCTGGGGATCTGAAAGTCTAATTGGATTCCTTCCTTCTTGCACATCTATAATCAGGACCCTGTGTATCTTGTTTGTGGCACCAAAATTTTGCTACAGAATCCAAGCCTTCAAGTAAAGAAACATTTATTGTTTGCATGACGGCAAACAAAAACAATACTTTATAAGTAGGTAGTGTATTTTCCCATTACTTCAGAGATCTTGAAACAGCCGCAGATATGTGACTAATCCTGCTCATCACAGTGGGATGTTAAAATTAACAGTTGTTCTTAGGCATACGAGTTAACTTTGTTGGTCACTTTAGATGGATGTTTCCGCTACTGAGTTTAATCCCATAATGCTAAATTACCATCCATGCTGTTTAGGTATAAAACTTTCATATATGATGTAGCTGTGTAATCAAAGTGAAAAAATCTGCAGTATCTTGGAAATTAAATATGAGGTTAGTGTGAAGTTGGGTGGCTTTTTAAAAGATCAAAATAAATAAAACAAGGAGTGCTGAACTGATTATATTTTAATGTATATATAAAAATCCCAGCTCGCAAATTTAATTAAAGCTGTCTCACAACAGGTGGTTTGCTACAGAAACCATTGATCGTGCCCCATTGTTTTGTTAATTTGATAGAAGATCGTGTTGCTTTTCGTTTTAGATTTGAATCAAATTCCTGTCTTAACTGTTGGAGGTGTAACTGAGTTAACAAGGCAGGTACATTTAAAAAAAAAAAAGAAAAAAGTATGCTTTAGTGATGGGCAGCTGAGTCCTGCCCTCATTTCTTGAACTTGGAATCCTGAAGTAAATCAAAAATTACTTAGCTTGCTTGGATTTTGCTCATGTTTTTGTAATTTTGTGATGAACAATATAATGATTAGAAATTTTAAAATAGGCACATCCTATAATAGCCAACTGTCCTTGGTCATCAATACTTCCATCTAACTTGTAGTTTGATTACATAAAACTGAGACACTTATTGGTTAATCAATTGAACTGCTAGCCGGTGTAATCATTGTGTCTCTATAAGAGACTGTGCACAAGTATAGTACCCATTGGTTAAGTTACAAATCTAGGTCAAATTGAGTCTAACTCATTACAAATCACTGTTCAGGGAAATGAAGAACGTGAGTTGGAATAAAATTGTCTGAGTTTGGGGCTTATTTAAAAGTTCTTTTATAGACTTGCACTCAGCTGAATTATATGTCATGAAGTACAAAACCCCATTTGGCATTAGCCCCTTTACCAACCAAAAAATTACTCATTTTTCAACATGTAAAGTTAAGAATCGCACAGTCCTTAAACAAGGATGAGTTCAGAAAATAATCAGTCGATACAGAGACTGTGTTCATAAGTTTGTAGTTGCTCAGAGGTGAAAATTGGCTTATTCATTTAACAAAATGGGATATGCTTATTTTGTAGTCACTATTTTAAAACTATAACTTTTAAATCTCATGGAAAAGAAATCTCTAAGAACCGGCAAGCTCTACTTTGTTAGTACCTATCACTATTCCTCATATCTTGAAATCTTCAGCATCTAAAGCAGTTTTCAGTGCAGATGCATTTAGAGGAGTGCTAAAAAAAATATTGGTGGTTAGTTAGGAAACTGTAATCTAAAAATTAGATTGAAATAGGAGGTTGACCTGACCTAAGAATTAAAGCCTTGCAATTACTGGCTTTGTTTTTAGTATCAAATCTATGTACTTCCTAGTATGAACTCGTGTTCCATTCTGGCAAATGATCAGAACTTCCATTTGCAGGAAATTACTACATTATTGTGCACAGAGCGTAAATGCTTTCTGAACATTTGAATTATTTCCTCGATGAGAGGTATTTTTAAAAAAATTACCAGGTGTTTCATAGATTTAATTTAGTCCGAATATCAGAAGTTAATCTTCGATTGGATGAACATATTCCTTATAACAGTAGGTCAGTGTTTAATGTGTAATAGTACACAAACCCATATGGTACAGCTACAGCATATTTTCCACTTTATTTCCTGCCATGTTTGACTCAATGTAGTAGAAAACAATTTGAGCCTTTTAAGAGAGACTGCTGAAACAGAATGTTTTTAAATTTTTGTTAACAATAGAATAGGAGGTTTTTAGACAAGTGGTAGAAAGATAAAGCTGCTTTTTTTCCTACAGTTCTAGTTGCAAATAAAATTAGGAGTACTTAACTGCTTTAAGAAGCATTGTAACAACTGTGAAATGCATTAAGCCATTTAAATAGACTATGAGGTGGAGAGGAATTAATTCTGAGATTTCCAAATAATACATTTGGAAAGCTTTTGATTTGAGAGAAATTCCCTTGGATCTTCCAAATATGAAGGATTCCAAGTATCTCTTTTAAACATAAAGATGATTATGAATCCGTTGCAACATCTCATTTTGTTTTATAACTCAACTATGACAGACTCCAATAATCTTGAAATATGGATTATCTAATGGGGGGGAGCACTGCCTTGATTTGAAGCATACTACAATGTAAATGATTGATAGTAAAGTCAGAATCCAACATATTCCATTGATAGATTTTTTTTAAACATGAGCAACTCATGTTACTTGCCTATATTTAGATCTGTTTGTGGCCAAGTGTTAGCTGATACATTTGGAAAATATATAGTATGTGTTGCATAATGCTATCTTCTTATTTGGAATGGCCCTCTGGAAGCTTAACTAAAATATTTCCTAAGTTTTTCCTCTCTCATAGATGCATGCTGATTTGTTACATTGCGGTTGCACATAAGTGTTGGCCTGCTGGCTATTATTTTATTTATAGATGCTTCAAAGTCGGTGTGGTGTTCATTTGTTCTGGGGTGAAAAATGCAATGTAGACTTGCCAAACAAATGCAAGGACATAAAGTAGGTCATGTTTGGGGTTACAAATCTTGAGTGTCTAATGACTATTTTCATATGTTCCATAGATTTGAAAGCGTGGATTGTGATTTCCTGTTAAAATTATTTTCCAATTGTTCAGATAGTCTGGAATGAAGTGTTAATCTTATAAATTTGATCTCCGCACCAAGACAGTTAAAACTAATCATTTTTCAATATTAACTACATTATTTTGAGGAAGAAGAGCAAATGTTTCAGGTGTTTGGCAGTTAGGTTAGTTTCTGATTGATTGTGTGGTAGAAAAGATCTAGCTTAGTTTAACTGGAAGTGATATGTCAATTTGTCATACATTCAAAATGAAAGACATTTAAAAATTTAAATCACTATATTCTAATGATCTTGAACTCTATTTGCCCAGCATGGGTAGGAATCTTTTGCTAAGTTAGTGCTATAAACTTCTGCAGACTCTCATCTTTCATCTAAAATGTTGGCATACTTACAGTTGCGAAGAAAACCTTCCAAATATGAACTGAGTGTAAACCATGGAACAATATCATCATAAACCTGTAAAGTTAGCTCTGTTGTCAGGATGATGAGGCTGTCATTCCTGTGTATGAGCTTGTCATAAGTGTGAAGTAGCCTAGAATTAGTGTTTACCTGTAAGGGGTTAAGCTAAAGGTAACCTGAGAGGTGGACAACTGACCAATGAGAAATTCCTCAGGAGACAAAGGATTTTAAGTTTCAGTTTCTCTCTGGGTCTCTCGAAGATAGAGAGACCCAGAGAGAAACTGAAACTTAAAATCCTTTGTCTCCTGAGGAATTTCTCATTGGTCAGTTGTCCACCTCTCAGGTTACCTTTAGCTTAACCCCTTACAGGTAAACACTAATTCTAGGCTACTTCACACTTTTGACAGAGCTCTTAATTTGCTGACTGCTGTTGAAATGATTGTACATGTGGGGTGTGTATAGGTACTGAGTGTTAAGTTTAGAGTCCTCTGCTCTCTTGCATCTCCTAAAACAGGGTGCCTGCGGGCTCCCCAGTCTTCCCATCAAAGGGGTCTGTAATCTCTTGTTTAAGGCCAGGTAGTCTACACTTAAGCTATCAGTTGCAACACTACCTTAGGGGCAGGTGGGCCTTTCATCCATTCTGTTGTCAGTTCACCCTACTCCATGACCTAGCCATGCCCGGTTTCAGGGTTGGATATGACAGGATACTTCTCCAGGCTCCTACACCAGACAGCAGTCTGGTACTTAGCGCATAAAACATGAAGTTAGTGGAAGTCTTTCCATGGAGACAGCTAGCCAGATTCAGCATCTCCCTTCTTAGCATGGAACAGCTAGTATCTTAGCTCATTCCCCTCTGTGATATTTGACCAAACTGCATATTTTCTGTAGGTGAATTTTTGAAGGAGAGAGATCTGCAGGCAAGACCCAGTGTTGCCCTAGCTCTGCCAGTGCTCTCTGAAAGTTTTTCTGGTAATCAACTTTAGGCCAGTCATCTCCCTACATTCTGCTGAATGTGCTAACTGAATCACATCCAGTGAATGCATGCGTTCCTAACATGGGTGTTGAGACATTCTAGTGTTCCAAGGTTGCTTGCTTCTATATACTTCATGCACTTTTTTTGATACCATATCTTATGTAGATTTTGCTGATGTCTCTGAAGAGCGTAAGAGTAAGAATTACCACATCAGTGTTCTTAGATACAGTAACAACTCATTAATGGTTCTTTGATGCACCCTTTGCATGTAACATAATCAGAGAGTCTCTCTCTTCTTGTGAAGACTATAAATTCAGAAAGTTTGATGCCCTTCTCTGGTTAAACTTGTTACAATCTTTCTGGCATGTCACACTGTTTTCTCACCTAATTTCTCCAGGAAATAGGGCTTTTTCAATTCATCACACAAGAACTCAATGAGAGCAGTCTTGCTGGTACAACATCCAAGAATGCAGTGCCTCCACTATTGGATATTGTAACCAAATATAATGTTGTTCAGTAGTCCTCCAGGACCAGACCTTCTGTTTTCCCTCCCTGAGTTTTAATGCAGATATGATCTTTGATGCATACAATAATATCTATGCTGTTGCTGTCCATTCCGGTCTTCAAGACTGACAGACATGCGCTGACAGATGATTGTTTTGTTCTCAACATTTATTTTCCATTTATGATACAGGCAGAATGACTAGGTATTGTCAGCTGTAATTATTCTCCTCCTCCTCTCCCCCCGCCCCCAGTTTCCTTGGCAGGGCTGCTTTGTCTTCCTCATGGTGCTGTCAAAGTTGGAGAGAGCCCAGGGCAATGGTCCTAAGGAGTGTTGCAACACTTCTCTCATGTCCAGACTTCTCCTTGCTGCTACCAAAAGCATATGGCCAAAAAAATCTTGTGATCTGCCTTTAATATAATCTTCTCTGAGGCTTTTGTTTTGCTGGATTTCTGTCATTGCATGTTTTTCAGTTTTTGCTTTGGCAGACAGTGCAGCCAACCCAAAACATCTATGACAGTTTCTAGTAAGTTACATGTCAGTGTTGTGTGTGCATCTTCTCCTTTCTCATTTGCATGTAACAGATCCTCTCAAATGCCTGAAGGAGCTACAGAATCAATGGAGACTCATTTGTCTCTGAAAAGGGATTGACCCCATCTTCTCCAGTATATCCATCCATGACTGTACATCTTTTTCATCTCTCCATATGTCTGATGGTTCTGCATGAGATATGCCAGATGTCTAGATCTCAATCATTTGTCTTAGTTTTCTCAAACAAGTACTTTTGCACCCTGCTCCAACTCTAAGACTGAATCCTTTGGTTTCGCCTGCTGTCTCTGCACCCTTATTGACAGTCTCTTCAGTGGCTTGATCAACAGTGGTTTAATAACCTCATCTGTATAGAGAAGCCTCCGTTTTTTTCCATACATTTCAGGATGTTCTATTTCTGCCATGTCATTTGTGTGTGGTATACTAACGTATCTTGCATAATTCTGCTTGTTGTAAGCAAAGCACCCATGGTATCATTGCTCTTACCATTGCTAGGTGAAGAAGCCAGTCACCTTCTCTGGGTGCTCAAATGTGCCCAAGATCCACCTCAACCATATCCATGTCCTTTGTCCAGAATGCTGATAGCTTGCCATTTTCATGCTTCAAGAATTTCAGGTGTGTGTTGAAAGCTGAAAGATCATCAAACCATCTGTCCTGTGTTTGGACATCATTCAGCTGTTCCCATGTAGTGTTGCTGCACAGCTTTTCCATTTGGTTTATTGTCATTGAGGCTTTAAGTGAACCAGGCGGCATTCATACAGATATAAAAGCAGGGCCTCATACACTGATTTATGTAGTCTGACTGTTCAGTTGTGCTTTTGTCCATCCAGTACTGCTGATGGAACCTTCAGCAATAATACTGAACTCAACTGAAAGGCCAACATCCTGGAATATTTTCCCAGTGATCAGAGACGTATTGCATATTTGTGCAGTGTTCCTATTCTGATTATGGACTTGATTTTGTCATCCTTCCAGAGTATTTCTGCAGCCTTGGCATACAGTGCCTGGTGAGGCACACGTTATATCTGTAAAATTAAGTTTTTCCAGTGTTTTCAGTCTTCAGGATTTCATACACCATAGATACTTCCACTGTTGGCACATTTCTGGTTCCCAAATACCCAACACTGATCTGAGTCTCACTGTGCATGCGTGACTGTTAAGCCAGTCCAGGAGTGGACCATCTGGTCGTTTGTTTGCCTGACCAGAGATCATATGTGGTTCTTAATTTGAGCATTGTGAATGGGCTTTTCATAATCTGTCCTCACTGGTTCCATCCCATGAGGGTCAGCTTAGTTATAAATGTTATCAGGAGGGAGTATTAGTGGTGGAGGAAGGGATGCTATGTTTTTATTATTATTATTATTATTTTTTATTTTATACTTTCTCTGCATGTGTAAGCTTATTGGGTTGTCCAGTAGTTGGTACTGAGGCTGCACTGCAATACCATTCATTCTGTGTGATGTCCCTGCACCACTGAGTGTCTTCAAGTCTATTGATGTTGTATGCCAAAGGTGTGGATGCAGGACAGAACATTGGATGGTATTGACACACCTGCCTTGTCCTCATTGGCCAGTTTCTGTAGACAGAGTGCAGTGTCCATTTCCTCCAGCCAGACATAGGATATCTCATTGCCTGTGAGATATTTCACTTACTCGGTAACAGGATTTTCTGGGCAGGTTTCTGCACACCTTCACTAATGGCATACATATGATCTTAGGGGAAAGGACAGTATGACTCTTTGAATTTATGAACATGGTGTGCTCCTTTGAGTTCCCTGGTAATGCCATCTTGAAGCCTGTGATATTCTGGCATGGAATGTAATCATTTTCAAGCCTCTCTGACTGTGGAGGCCATGGGGGATCATTTTTGGATATTTTCAGATTTGACCCATAACCGTGGCACATGGCTTCAAGACCTGATCTGAGTCTTCTGAGAAAAGTGTAGCCAGCTCAAAGACCATTCTTAGATTCTCTGAGACTAGAATTGCCTTAGGTTGTCTGGTATCACCACAAGTTTGCCATTATCTAATATGATCTACAGGTTGTTACTGAATTCTGCTTTCAGTTTTCACTGACTGTTTCTTTGTAGCATGATTTCTTTCCCATCAACCCCCAGTACCAAGAGAGCTCATATTGGCCACCGTTTTCTCTGTGAAGTTCACAACTGATACAGCACAAGGCTCTGAAAACAAATCATTATGAATCTAGCTAAATAGCCTAAATATGCTGATTTTACTTTCAGAGAATATGTTACTGTTATCATATTCACTTGATGGCACTTGTATTTTTTCTGTTGATCGTGTATAGGCTCTATAACAGTGGTTCTTAACCTATTTACCCCCACATCACTGTAATAGTATTTTTCAATTTACCCAGTACAAGTACTGTAGTGCAATCTTTATATCATGAAAGTTGAACTTACAAATGTAGAATTAAGTACAAAAAAAATTGCATTTAAAAATAAAATGATGTAAAACTTCAGAGCAGCGGTGTCCAATATGTTCGCCACTAGACACAGATGGCGAATAGGCTATTGAATTGCGGCTAATGCATAAGAATGCGTTGGTGTATTGAGGACAGCAGTACTGGAAGACAGGTTGCTTGCTTTGATATACAGCTAGTTAATGTGGCTAGGATATAGTGCAAGAGAGACAACAGCATAGACGACAGTGGATGTGTTCTTTGCAAACATTTGATGGATGAGTCGTGGAAAGGTTTTGCAACAATTTGCTTTTGTTAACTCCAATCTGAGATTTCCTTGCTATGACAGAAATGCTTGTTAAATATTCTATAATTGAATATGAAAAGTGGCAATGTGACTTGCGTTTTCTCACTGACATTCCATTACACAGGAACAAACTGAATCTGAAACTTCAAGGAAAGGGGAAGCTAATTTGTGAGCTGGCTAGTTTTGTGTGGGAATTTATATGTAAACTTAAACTTTATCTGACATGAACAATCAAGATTTTACACACTTTCCAAATACGGACCAGTATGCAGGAAACATTAATTTTAATAGACAGCGCTATGTATGTTTGTTGCAGAATCTGCAGAAAATATTTGAAGAACGCTTTTGCGATTTTGAAGAATTCAGACCTGCCTTTCAATTTATGCAAAATCCACTTTGATTTAACATCAGTAATTCTGAGTTCTCTCAAGAGATCATAAGTCTGCTTTGTTTGGACAGGGCAGTTTTGAAACAGATATGCTTTTGCTTCAAAGCCAAATTGATTGTCCTGTAAATGAGAAGTCTATTTCCTTTTAAAAGGAAATGAGTTTTTTGGTACTCAGCTATTTCGAAGCTGTTATTTATGTTTGGAACCACATGGGTCTGTAAATCAACTTTTTCTGCTGTACATTTTGTAAAATCCAGGTACAGATGAAGTATTATGGATGAAAATCTGGAGGCTGAGTTAAGATGCATGGTCGGTATGAATTATATACCAGATTTCAGGGTTATGGTACAAGAAAAAGAATGCAAAGTGTCACACTGAAGTAGTTGTGTTAGTACCTATTAATTTTTTTGGTAATATCGACTTGTTTTTTATATTAAAATAATATGAAATGTAATTTCTTGTATGGTTTTTAATCCTTTTTTATAATGTGGTAAATAAGAAAAATTCAAAACCACAAGTGTGGATAGCATAGAATTTCTATTGGACACCACTGCTTTAGAGCCTACATGTCCACTGAGACGTACTTCAGCCAGTGGCTTAGACAAACAAGTTTGGTTACAATTTGCAGGACATACTGCTGCCTGATTCTTATTTACAGTGTCACCTGAAAGTGAGAACAGGTGTTCGCATGGCACTGTTGTAGCCATCATTGCAAGATATTTACATGCCAGATGTGATGGAGTTATTTCCCTTATGTTTCAACCACCATTCCAGAGGATATGCGCCCATGCCGATGACAGGTTCTGCTTGATAACAGTACAAAACAGAGCAGACTGACACATATTCGTTTTCATCATCTGAGTCAAATGCTACCAGCAGAAGGCTGTTTTTTCTTTTTTGGTGGTTTGGGTTGTGTTTCCGCATCTGAGTGTTGCTCTCTTAAGACTTCTAAAAGGATGCTCCACACCTCGTCCCTTTCAGTTTTTGGACGACACTTCAGATTCTTAAACCTTGGGTTGAGAGCTGTAGCTATTTTTAGACATTTCACATAGATAACTTATTTGTATTTTGTGTAATCTGCAGTCAAAGTGTTCTTAAAATGAACATATGCTGGGTCATCATCCAAGATTGCCATAACATAAAATAAATGGGAGAAAGTGGGTAAAACAAAACAGGAGACATACAATTCTTTCCCAAGGAGTTCAGTCACAAATTTAATTAACACTTTTTTTTTTTTAACCAGCATCAGCATGGAAGCATGTCCTCTGGAACGGTGGCTGAAGTATGAAAGGGCATACAAATGATTGGCATATCTAGCGCATAAATACCTTGCAATGCCAGCTACAAAAGTGCCATGGGAACTCCTGTTCTCACTTTCAGGTGACATTGTAAATAAGAAGCAGGCAGCAGTACCTCCCATAAATGTAAACAAATTTAGTTGTCTTAATGACTGACTGAACAAGAAGTAGGCCTGAGTGGACTTGTAGGCGCTAAAGTTTTACATTGTTTTGTTTTTGAGTGCAGTTATGTAATCAAAAAAAATAAAAATAAAAAAATCTATATTTAAGTTACACTTTCACAATAAAGAGATTGCACTACGTTACTTGTATGAGGTGAATTGAGAAATGCTATTTCTCTTATCATTTTTACAGTGCAAATATTTGTAATAAACAAAAGTGAAGTGAGCACTATACTCATATTCCGTACTGTAATAGAAATCAATATAGTTGAAAATGTAGAAAACATCCCAAAATATTTAATAAATTGCAATTGGTATTCTATTGTTTAACAGCGTGATTAATCGCAATTAATTTTTTAACTAAAAAAAAAATTTAATCCCGATTAATTGCATGAGTTAACTGCGATTAAACGACAACCCTAATTGCAGTATATTTTCCTTTTACTTGTAGCTATGAGCAACAAAATCTTGGCTTCATAGTTCTTTCCAGTGCTAGAAGCACCTCTTGCTTAGAGTTTCATTATGACTTGTTCTCTGGTTTAGCTGCATGTGCAATTGTAAATGTTAGATGTTCAGACTTGGTGAGTTTGGATGGTTTGTGGCTTGGGCTCTTACATATCTTTGCAGCTATGAGCATATGTGTTGTAAATTGCTCTCTGCACATATTCAGGTGACTTGCTGCAAGTACTTTCTTTGCAGTTCCTGTTTTCTGTAGCTTTTGTCTATTAACTCTAAACGCTCGCTTCAAATCTCAACCTGTGTGTCTCCCTCTTGTATTACTTCGCATTTGTGCTTATGCTAGCTTTGTGGATAATTTTTGAGTTCAGGCTTGTGGGAAAGATGATGTACCCCATATTGTGGATATTGACTATAAAAATTAAATGAAGCTCAAAGTCACAAACTTAAATTTACTATTTTAGGCTTAGACTCTGCACATGTTCTTTTGTATACGACTTGAAAAGAGCTGAAGTACAAATGGCCTGTTTAAAAATAAAGACTGTAATTTTAACTATCTTTTTAATGGAAGATGCATAGTTGCTGTAAGTTTAGATAGGTTCTTCTGGTACCTAGCCATATTTCAGTTAAAATTGCCCTCTCAAATTGTTTGCCTGTGTGTGTCACTTCATTAATGGAAGCCAGCAAGTGTATCAAAGGAGCTATTACACCAAGAAATGAGTGTAACAAAGGTCTCAAGCTAAGCCCAATTAAAAGGAATTTTAACCTATCTATTTAAATTTGGGTCAACTTATCATTTAAACACTGATCAGGGTTTAGCTAGGCCAGTCACCTTCAGAGTGTTTTAAACAAAAGATCTTTAAATTGCTGAAATATTTTTTGAAAATTAGCAGTTGGTTAGTCATTTCATAGTATTATTTAACAAAATTTACATTGAAATTCATTCACTTTCCATGTCCCTCTACACCAAACTCTAACACTTGACCATTTTAAAATACTTTCAAAAACCCAGGTTTTAAAATGGTTCTTATAACATTGTTAAAGGCCCAGTGTGAAGAGCTTCATTGAGCTTGTTTGGGAATAAGTGAATGGGAAATAGTTTTTACTCTTTCTATTATTTGTGCTGTTGTAGCAGTTTTAGTCCTGAGACAGGATCCTGCTGTGCTAGGTGCTTTTACAAAGATAGTCGCTACCACAGCCTATGTCTAGGCTCATGTGATCAGGACTTCTGCGTGATGCATCAAAGCTGGAAGAAATGGAGGACTGAGATCCTTGTGCTGGTTTTCTGCTTCTGATGTGTTGCTGGTGCCCACATAGAATAATTCTAAATCTAAAAACAAAACCATTTAAAACATTTCTGGGGATGGTGAAGAGGATTAATCATGTGGGAAAATAGTCTACGAGGAGGATAGTAGTAGATAGGGCACTGGATTGGGGGTTCTGTTCCGACCTCTGCCACTGATCCATTGTGACTTTGGGCAAGTCACTCCGCTTCAGTCTTTCTTGGGGTTTATATCGCCTGCCGTCACTATAGTATCTGAGCATCCCTCCATGCTGCTTTCTCCCCTCCCATCCTTTTTCTGTCTTTTTGGTTTAGACTGTAAAGTTTAGACTTTTTGGTCTAGACTGGTTTAGACTCTTTAGGGCAGGATTTCTTACTTTATGTACATGCCTAACACAATGGGACTCTTGTTTGGAGGCCTCTGGACCCTACTGCAATAAAAACAAAAGCAAAAATTAAAAAAATATTTACAAACAAGTTTTATTGAATTTATAAGGAAGGTATCAGAACTGATTCCATATTCTTGTGCTTGAGAATACTTCATTTTGTTACATTAGGCCCTATGCTGCTGTGTTGTTATCTTGCCCCTTGTCTACATAGGGCATTACATTTGCACTGACACACCCACTAGTTGGTGCACAGTACGTAAGTGATAGTAATTGCATGCACATGACTCAGCCATGCCCCTCTTTCAGTTTGCCCCATTGTGTGTGCACAGTAGATCTGGGGCACTCTAAGCAGATGGCATTCTGGGATAGTATACTGTGGGACTTCAATGCTGAACAGTGTGTATTCTGGATTTTTTCTCACTGCATGCTGTGGCATATATAGTGGAAGTCAAGTGGAAGCTAGTGGAATTCTAGGTTTTGGGGTCAAATTTTAAAAATCCCATGATTCTGCTTTCTCCATCCCATGCTGGTCGGTGACACAACCTTATGTACCAAGTGTCCCTAAACCTCTGACTGCCAGAAGCTGGGACTGAATAAGGAATGAATCATTTTGATAACTGCTCTGTTCTGCTCATGATCTTTGAAGCATAAGGCACGATGACTGTTGGAAAATAGGAGAGTGGGCTAGATGCGCCATTGTTCTGATCCAGTGTGACCAGACTTATCCTTCTTTTTTTGTGTGTGGGGGGAGAACTACTGCCATTTTTGAATTGTTGTCAGCCAGCATGGACCCAACAATGCTCTGTGTTGCTGTGTTTGCAACTGTAAATAGGCGGAGTCTGTTTGGGCTTTATTTCAGCTCTTGGAGCCGAGTGGTTTTGGTTTAAACTTCACCCACTGCGCCACCAAGCAGATGAGGCAGTAACAGCAGTGGAGTGAGGAAAAGGAGAACACCATGCAACTGCTATTGCAGGAGCTTTTCATGTATCCGCTTCATACAATGCAGCACTGTTTCTTGGTTCAGAAAATGAGCATTGATTGGCAGGATTCTGCAGACCTGGGGTGATTGGCTGTTGCGAGAGACCTTCAGGAAGGCAAAGACAACCTTTCTTGAGCTGTGTGCTGAACTAGCCCTGGAGCTGTAGTGGTAGCGTGCCAACGTGCAGTGCCTCTTATCTGCAGAGAAGTGGGTCATCATTGCATTCTGGAAGCTGGCTGCTCCCGAATGTTACTGGTTCGTAGCCGTAGCCATAGGTTATGCCATGCATTAGGACTCAGCATTTCTCAGATGCAGCTACTGTGGCCGCATGAGGCCACCAGAGGCTTTTCTTGCAGCCACAGCATCCTGGGCTGTGATGTGAGGAAGGGGACAAAGTAGCAGCCCTTCCCTCTCCTTGTTTCTGGAGGTACTGCCTTGGTGTTGGCTACTGGGGCCACCAGCAAGCGTTGGGTCCTGTCTACCTCTGGAGACACCTGGGGCACAAAGCGGGAAGACCAGGTAGCCAGTGAGTTCTCCACCTTACCAGGGGCAGCGGGGTCCAGGCGTTGGGCTTCAGCCCTAGAATGGCAGGCTTTGGCTGAGGGGCATCAGACTTTATTCCCAGGCTTCAGCTGCATGGTGGCAGGCCTCAGGCTCTGGATGCAGTGCTTTGGGCTCTGGTTTCTGTGCTCCAGGGTCCAAGCCCCTGCTGACTCCCCAGATCCACCATCCAGGGCTTAATTTGTCCCCAGGCTTGGCAGAGCTGAGTAATTCTGTGAAAAGTGATACTTGGTTGTTTCTTAATCACTTTTCACAGCAGACTTACTAGTTAGCAATAAATGAATTACAATAATTTGGACATATGTATATCCATATTTTCCTAAAGCTAATTACCTATTTTAGGAAAGAGTGTGAGAGCGGCCACTAGCAAGAGTTGGTGGCCATAAAGTGTGACCACCAAAATTTTTTTCCTTAGAACCCCATCATTAGGTACTGTTGCACTGAGTTTTAAAGCTTTCTATTGATTTTTGCATGCAGGGAGGCCATAAACTGTATTAGAGCAATCGATGAAACTAATCTGCCTATCATTTGTCTCGTGTATCAGGGCTCTGATTTTATAAACGGAAAAGAATATTTCTCTGTGGTGATCCAAAGCATGACTGACCACTGTGGTAGGTTCATAGACAAAAATACCGGGTGGTTTGGAAAGTTTCTCAATGCTAGGGTCTTTCCAAAGGTGTCTGCACCTCCATTTGAAAATTTTTAGGGGTCTACAAAAGAAAATAGGTTGAAAACCACTGCTTTACAGAGTCTTTGGTCATGGCAACGCTGTCTGGCTACACCAATGCGCTCTTTAGGTAGCTCGCTGTCATTCCCTCTCAAACCTCAAATACAACCTCCAGCTGTCTGCTTTTTCAGGATTTTTTGGGGAATCTGTAGTGAGTCTGGGTATGTGTTTGAGGATTGCTAGATTGGGATTTTTTCGGTATGCACTGTATGCTTTTAGGTGTGCAGTGGTGCCTGGCAGACTGGTGTTGGGAATTGTGTTACTGGTCTGCCGTTGCAGTTTTGATATGCCTTGGGATGTGCTTATATGAGGTTGGAGGGTTAGTGGAGGGCATCTGGGGTGAGCTGTAAAGTAATCCTGTCTACGTCCACTGTGCTGTCCTGACTCTTGATGATGTTACATTGATGCGAGTGACTAGGAGGCAGAGAATGGCCTTATTTAAAAAGGCAAACCATAGACCAGAGAAAGAGATGCTGTGAAGTTATTCATCAAGCTGGTACACCCTGTAATGCAGCAGGAGTGAATTGTGAGCTATACCAAGGCAGTGACTGTGCAGCTATCCCACATAATGTCTAAACCAAAATCAAGCAATTTCTCAAACTTAGGTTCTTTATCTTCCCTGAAGATGTGCTGAAAGTGCAAAGAAAGATAGGGTTCTGCACTGGTTATTTAAAGCCTTAACTGCATCCAGTCTTTCTATGTAAGTCTCTGAAAAACCATTAAGAGCTGCATGGCTCTTCTTTCTTTAAAGTAAGCATCTTTTCATGTACGAATGTGTGCTACAGCGCATGTATGCTTCATCTGTAACCTTAGTACCTTTATGGGCAAGTAATGTCCATGTTTACCTCGTGTAAACTGAAAATAGTAACAAAACTTTTCCTGTAACTACCAGCTCAATAAACAGTTGAATTTAACACAACATGATGTTTTTTCATTATTCAAATGTGCTGCAAGAGGACAGGTGGGGTGGAAATTGCAGCTGTTCCTTGATGTCGTATACCGTTTGGAACAGGTTGATAGTGTTGTGGGGCATGGGGATGACATTTGGCAAGCAGGAGAGATGCAGGGAGGTGAAAGAGAAATAGATATGTAGATGGGCATGTGTCCTCTATAGCAGCAGCTTATAAACAATTGATGGTTGGGGCTTTAGCACAGGCATGGGCAAACATTTTGGCCCGAGGGCCACACTGGGGTTGCAAAATTGTATGGAGGGCCGGGTAGGGAAGTCTGTGCCACCCCAAACAGCCTGGCCCCTGCCTCCATCCAACCCCCTCCCACTTGCCGCCCCCAGACTGCCCCCCTCAGAACTCTGATCCATCCAGTGAAGGTGGAACAGTTTAGACCTAAGGGAGGCAAGAATTGGAGACTGTCTCCTAGCTCATATCTGCCAAAGATGGCTGCAGTAGCGGGGCACCTGGAACAGAAGTTAGCACAGCAGCATAATATAATAAATTGTAAAGATAGATACTTGAACTGAGGTTCCCTTCATAGGATCTGCCTCTGAAGTCCTGGGCTAGGCTGGGCTGGAAATTGGGCTTGATTCTTGTACAGCAGGCCTCTGTGTTGTTAATCCCAAAGATATCCTGGCTTTCCAGGGAGAGATGTTAATTTAGGGTGACCGGAAGTCCTGGTTTTATAGGGACAGTCCTGACTTTTGGGTCTTTCTTATATAGGCTTCTATTCCCCTCCACCCCATCCCAATTTTTCATATTTGTTATCTGGTCACCTTATGTTCATTACTCTCCTCATATTCCACTTCTGACTCTTGCTACTCAACCTAAAGGGAGATGTGGGTAGGGAGTTGCAGGATCCCCACCTCCCTAGGTTCTGTAGTGATATAATTCCTCACAATCCTGTCCAGTGCCTCAGCAAAAAGATAGTCTGGCAACGGAAATACAATTTCCTGACATTCCTGGTTTTAGTATAAAAACTTCCTGTATCTTTGAAATAACCCAGCAAGCAAAACCTGCAAAAGATATTACACCTATGTCTTGTAGATACAGCACACTTTTCCAGCAATGACCTCATAGCACATTAAAATTGGCCACTGTTAGCATCTCAGTAGGACAAGAGTATAAAGACACATAGTTTGTGCACACAGATACGTTGGTCAAGAAAGGCAAAGGAAAAGGAGACTGGAGACTTACAGTAGTGACTTAGGAGGTATTGAATAGGAGAGAGACAGTTTAGTCTTATTTTCTCTAGGCTTGAGAGTACTGTGGAGGTATCACATACCCATGGAAGGACCCTGTTTTGCTTTAATGACATCTGACTAAAGGCGCACCATTGCCTTTTTGGAGGAGGGGGTACTGTAGTATAGGTTCTCTGTGAGGGGGCAGAACAGATGAACTTGGAAGACATCCCTTATGCTGAAATAAACTGGTTAGTCTCTGAGGTGCGACAAGTATTCCTCGTTTTCTGTCTGAAAAGGGGAAGCAGTAAGGGACTTAGCCTCCTTTCTGCTACTGTGAATCTTTCCTTTAAGTCCTCTTTCATTCTGTTTGGGAATTCTGGGGAAAGAATAGAACTGTGCAAAATCTGAAGGATAGTGCAAGAAGAAAATTTTAGGATGGGTGTTTGAGTTTTCAGATGTCAGTCAAATGTCATCGTTAATTGGATTAGTAATCCAGAGAAACTCAGGATTGTTTCCATTTCTTCTTGCCATGCTGACTACATTTTAAAAAGTGAATGTGCCACTTGAAAGAACAGACTTCCCTTTTCACTTTGTTCTACCTCATTCTATTTTAAAATCCTAGCTCACTTCCCTATCACAGCCTACGCTGCAGCTCTATCTCTACATCTGTGAAAGCTCAGACATACCCTAATGCAAACATTTCAGTGCTCAAATTCAAAAATATTTAAAGACTGCAAACAAAAGGTATAAGTTAACAATATAACAGAGGCATTTAAAATACATTCATAAAATATTTTTCTATGAGAAGAAAGAAATCAACTTTTACTGTTTTCTAAACTGAGGTTTTATATCATAGCATCTCTAGAATACATGGTTGCTTTTGATGCTGCAATAACAGATTAGGTATACCTCCTAATTATAAAAATAATTAAACAGCCTCATTCTGCACACAATTATATCTCCTGGATCTCATTGGGATCTGTGTATGTATATTTGGTCCTTTTAACTTGTTTACTACTTACACAGAAAAGCCAAGACTTTCCGCATCTTCATGTCAGACTTAATTTGTTTACTTCTTTCGTCCCCTTACCTTGATTGAGATTCCTTTAGGTAAAAATTAATTCACATTCATTTGATAGTTCGTAGCTTTTCTTGGCTTTTAGCTTTTTAGGCTTCTCTGGTGTGGGTGGAAACTTCCTTCGTTTTCAGTCATCCCGATGTAGGCAAAAAAAAATCGAATAAGTGAAGTGCCTAAAGGGAAAGTGTTTAGCCTGCATAAAAGAAAATTACATTCATTTAGATTTTGTAGTTTCAAAGGAATGAGACATTTTTCTTCAGTTCCTAAAACCAATTTTTTAACTCTTCATTTTAAGATGGAAGTTTTTAAAATTGTCTTTAGTGTGGCTTGAAATAGATTTGATTTCAATTCTTAAGTGTTTCATTACTTGCGGGTAACTTTCTATAAATCTTATAGTTGGGGCTTTAATGCTTTCTCAAAACTTTCTTTAATAGACTTGCATTTTTAACTTTTATACTGATATCAAACTTGTAAGGAAGTATGTATAAAGAGTAAACTACAGTATCTCTTCTTGCCAACACATCACCAGAGTAAGGAGGCAAAAGTCTGTGGTAAATTCCATATCATCTGGACACAATAAGGTGACCAATTGTCCCAATTTTACAGGGACAATCCTGATTTTGGGGGCTTTTTAATATTTTTTTATATTTTTTTCTATTACCCCCGCACCTCTGTCCCGATTTTTTTTTTATACTTGCTATCTTGTCGCCCTAGGACACACATTTGTGTATCCTGTGTCCTAATTCTAGATAACTACAGTGAACTTGAAGTATATAGCTGTGTATAAGTATTGTATATAAATATTGTATAGATAACTTAAAAGGAAGATGAAAAAGGGTTTTAAAAGTTTGGGTGTGATATTAAACTCTGTGATATGTAGATATGTGATATGTAACTACTACTTTTTAAATATAGCTGCTACTTTTGAGATCATACAGTATTTCCAATTTTCTGTATTTTAAATATACCTTTTTGTCAGGCTTCTTGGTAATGGGTTTCCAAAACATAAATTGACACTGACCTTCATGACTGCAAACTAATGGTAGCTAACTGAAATGTTGGCAGCAAGCTACTTGTAGTTCACTTGTTTTTCAGTTCAGGTAGAAAACAAGTGAAAATATTCTCCTTTTTAAAACTTGTTTTCTTTCTTTGTCCACTTGAGTTGTCAACTCTGACTACACTAATTCTCAGTGGCCTCATGAGAAGCAGTATAAATTGCCTCACCGTTTTGCAGATTTTGAACTGGAGAACTGATTCTGGGAGTGTCACAGAAAGCAACTTCATAAAAATTAAAGCCCTACATAATGTGGATAGGTATTTCTCCACATGCACCAATATTTAATACAACTAGTTTTGTGCTTTTACCTATAAAATTGTAGTTTGAACATCAGCAATGTTACTTTACACTACCTGCTGTCTTTAGTGCAATAGTTTATACTGTACCACTTTCCCATATGTAAGTATATGCTTTTCTACATGGTCTCCTGAGCTACTTCACTAATGAATCATTCAGTGAACTGTTAGATGAAATAAAGTGAGAAAGGAGGGTGTGTTGTCTATACTGGTTGCTACTGAATATACAACGTCCTTTTGGTTGCTATGATAAAACTAATATTTGAATCTGGCATCAGTTCCTTTTGGATACATGCTTACAGATGCTTTATTTCAATGTAAGTTAAAAATGTCAACAACCACAATGTCTTTTTGATCCACGTTTGGCTAATGAATAATTGAGGTATTTCATACTGTACAGCTCCATGACTAAAGGCCAGGCATTCTTTCCAAACTGTTTTAAAGATTTTTCATGTTTCTCTTTTCCAAAACTGAACAACCTACCAAGTAACTAGATATTGTCGTGTCTGTCTGTGCTATAATGGAAAGCCATTCACCATATGTAACAGACTAATCACGTTGTTTCAGGCATAAAGTTTGGTGTTTCAGACATCAAATCGATTAATCTTCTGTGTGCAGATGTGGTTGCTCCATCTCAGATAGATATATTGGAATTGGAAAAGGTTCGGAAAAGGGCAACAAAAATGATTAGGGGTAAGGAACAGCTTCTGTATGAGGAGAGATTGATAATATTGGGACTTTTCAGCTTGGAAAAGAAATGGGTAAGGGGAGATATGATTGAGGTCTATAAAATCATGACTACTGTAGAGAAAGTAGGTAAGGAAGTGTTGTTTACTGTTTCTCATAACAAAAGGACTAGGAATCACCAAATGAAATTAATAGGCAGCAGGTTTAAAACAAATAGAAGAAAGTATTTCTTCACACAGTGCACACTCAACCTGTGGAACTCCTTGTCAGAGGATGTTGTGAAGGCCAAGACTATAACATGGTTCAAAAAAGAACTAGATAAATTTATGGAGTATAGGTCCATGAATGGATATTAGCCAGGATGGACAGGAATGGAATCCTTAGCCTCTGTTTGCCAGAAGCTGGGAATGAGCGATGGAGGATGAATCACATGATTACTTGTTCTGTTTATTCCCTCTGGGGCACCTGACACCTGCTGCTATCAGAAGACAGGATATTGGGCTAGATGGACCTTTGGTCTAACCCAGTGTGGGGGCATTCTTATGTTTTTAATGCAGTATCCCTGCTTGAGAATCACATGGATATGTGCACCTTTGGGGGTACACACAGGTTTTCCGGGGGGTACATCAGCGTATCCAGATCAGTCAACCTAGGTGCTGTGACCCCTACCCCCAAGGAGGTTGCAAGTGCAGGTCTGGTGTTCGGGAGTGGCAAGCAGGAGAGTTGCCCAGGGCCACATGAAGCTAAGTTACATGCTTCAGGTGTGGGCCTCAGGTTTCAGATTTCTGAAGGAGGTACAGTTGTCCGGAAATTTTGAGAACCACTAGCCTATAAACATGCATCTTAAAGCAGGTGCTTTAACTAGTACGTGTCTCTTATTGATTTATTTTCTATTTGTACCACTTGCTGGCTGGTTGCACACCAGAAACATTCTTGTGCTTCTTGTTCCTATTTTGCCAAACTCCGAAGTCTGATTTTGCTTTCATATTTTACGCACAGTCATCGGTCTGAAAGCCAATTTTGTAGAGTCACATTTGTTAAAAGGTTAGGAAACAAGCTTGTTGCAGATTAGATAGAAACTCTACGTCCCCCTGCAGTGTCAAGGAATGTTAATAAACAAAATTGTATCATTAGAATAGATTATTTTGTATCCTGGTTCAATATTCATGGGGGTACTGTTTGTGGTCTAATCTTTCTGTTGTTGTAAAGCCACACTGAGCTCTTAAATATGAGCTGTGCCTCTGATTCAGTAAACAGAGGCTTCTCCCTTGTAACGTTAGGAATGCACATCGATCTAAATTGTGAATCCATTCATTGCTCTCGTTGAACATAGCTCATGTGGCCTGCTTTCTCTTCTCTCCTACATAGGCTAGCTCATATAGAAAGAAACTAATATCTCTATCTTGGTGTCCCTTCAGTATGGTGCAGGAACATGAACTTTTCTCATTTCAGTGCTTCTGGATAGTCTGCTCAGTGTATCGGGGTTTGAGTATAAATACTGGCACCTCGGACTTCCTACTGTAATCTAATTATCTACATTAAGGAATATCCCAGATAGGTCCTGGGAAATTATATAAGATTTTAGTCTTAAGTCATTTTTTAGAAGAATATGCATGTCACCTTTAATTTGTTTAATTTTTCTATTTCCCTTTATGACCCCTTCTGTTTCTTTGGTTGCATTCTGCAGAGTGAGAGAGCATTCTCTCAGAACATGCAGATTTCCCAGCAATTGGGAAGAGTCCTTTCTCCAGTCTCGCTAAAGCTGCTGGCTGTGTCCTTGGTTTTCTCCACATCTCCTTTCCCCACATTTCTCCATGTTTCTCTCTTACTTACTAACCCCTTGGCCCATCTTCTTTGCGGCAGGTAATTCAGCTACACTAGGAGTGTATATATACACTTTATTGGGTGAAGTTACTCCATGTGTAATAGTGTCTTAATTTTAGGTTACTGGAAACAAGATTTCTAATAATTTGTGAGCTTGAATGTAGTAACCAGTCAGCTTGGCTTCTTTTGATGAATTTAAAGTTTAGCCTTCCTCCTTACTTTGACAATATTTTATGGGCCCAAACCAGCAAGTGAATGTCAACATAGCTCCAAAGGAGTCACTAACACTATTCCAATTTACATAATGAAGGCTTTGACCCTAAATATCCATCTGTCATGATTTTGATAAAAATTATGCTGTGAAGCACATGACTGAATGCTCTTTGCAAGGATAGTAGAGAAACAATGTGGGTGAGGAAATATCTGATATTGGACCAACTACTGGAGATGAGAGACAAGCTTTCAAGCTACACAGATGTCGTCTTCAGGTCTGGGAAAGAAAAGGTACCTTCCCAGGTGTAGCTCAACAACAGAAGTTGGTCCAGTAAAAGATGTTACCTCACCCACCTTTTCTCTCTAACATCTTGAGACCAACACGGCTGCAGCAACACTGCAGACTTCACAAGGACAGACTCTTCAGAAGAGTGAAAAAAAAATAGGACTTGTGACAATTTATTAAACCATCAAAACTTTTCAGAAAAAGAAATGACATGAATTATAGAATACAATTAAACAAGTAAAATGCAAAGTGTGGTAAGTCATTTTAAGAGCATGTGCTAGTCATAGCAGGTATGCTTGTGGTTTTCACTTGTGTGCACATGGAACAAGGCTGTTTTATATCAGGTGACAGCCTGCTTATTTGAAAAGAATCTGAAGCATTCCCAGATCTCCAGTCTCTAATTGTGAATTGAAATGCTTTTTAAAAATAGTTGCAATCTCCAATCATTAAACAAATAAATACATAGATAGGAATGTTTTAAATTTTTTATGTACCAGCACTGGAGCTCAGGCTCCTTCTAGTCCTGGTGACATGAACTTCAACTGTTGTTCGTTTTTTTTCAAAAGACTAGTATGAAAACATTCACAAACACGCTTATGGAACAAGACTTGAAAGCTGAATAAGACACTACCAAGTACCAGTTTCAAATGGTAAACTGTCAAATGAACCAGTGTTCAAAGTATTTCAACTGCAGTATAGACACTTCAGCTCCCTAGAGAAGAGTGACGTTTGTATGACAATGAAAAACTACCTGAAGTAAGAAGGGTGTTGGTTTGGACTCATAGTATCACTGGTGCCTTACATCAAGCTAGCCAAGTGTTCAGGTGAACAACAAAAGTGGCTTTTGTTGTGATGATACACATTGTTTGCTATCAAGTTTATTAGAAAAGTGTAGTAGACCTTTCAGTAACCTGGCTTGTTCTAATCTTCATATATTTAATATAGGCACAAGATATATTCAGGATTAAAGTTTATGACTGTCTTCAACAGGCCTGGAATAGCAATATAGTTTGTTCTTCTAAGCTTGGACAACCCTAAGCTGGCTTATTTGCTCTGCCTAGTCAAATGTGTCATCATTTGGTAGGTTATAACACTTGTGTTTCACTGGTCCTGAATATGCGGCCAGACTTTTAAATTCTCAGAACAGTCTATAATTCTGGGATGAATAGGGTGATCACAGGAATATTCTGGGGTGGTCTTCACAAAGATTTAAGGGATTCTGGTTTAAGGTTTGGTCAGTCAGCTTCTTTCACATGTAAATCTCAGAGGCCTGGAGAGGATATGAGTAATGAATTGAAAAGAACTTCCAATCTTACTTACAGACTTTTCCCATTCTGAGTTGCTGTTAGAACTGATCACACACTTCAGCACAGGATTATTTATTATGAGATTTTTAAAACTTGAATTTGACTTGAAAGTCAGTGCTTTCTCACCCTTCTACTAGTTTTACAGAATTAAACCAGAAGGGTGCAGCATAGTTTCTGTTACTCACATCTCTTATCTTTGTCAGTATATTCCCGATTCAGCAGTTGCATTTCATGTTCATAACTCTGGAGCTGTTTTTCCAGAAGACATTCCACTCCCAATGCCCTTTGACCACTTCAGCCATTATCCTGAAGTATAAACAGCAGACTTGAAAGTCAAAAGTTTTCATTGACCATTATGATAGATTCTACAAATAAGAATTTGAAGAGGAACTTTAAGTAGAGTTTGCTTTTTAAAATCTTCATTGAGACTGTCACTTTAGTTTTTGGTGGGTTTTTAAAATTATAATATGCCACCTACCCTTTATCTTAATTTATATTTTCCTCCTCTCCTCAGTTCACCAACTTATGATACACTATAATTCCCTACTCCTGAGTGATACAGGTATACTGACCTACCACCTCTGTAGACCATGTTATGTCAACGGGAGGGCATCTCACATTGACATAACTACCCCCCACGCCTTGGGAAAGTGCTCCCATGAGTATGGATAAGGTCTTCACACAGTGCTACAATGACGCAGCTGCACTGCTGCAGCGGGGTAAGTGTAGACAAGCCCTTAGAACAGGGGTGGGCAAACTACGGCCCGTGAGCCAATTCTTTCTGGCCTCCAAGCTACTGTCTGGGGAGGCTAGCTCCTCCCCACCCGCAGCCTCAGCATGCCGCGGGAGCAGCGCTCTGCGGGGTGGGACTGCGTGCTCCGGCAGATCAGCGCTGCAGCATGTCTGGTTTCAGGCCAGACACACTGTTCTGAGTGGCATGGTAAGGGGGCCGGGGGTTGTCTAAGGGCAGAGGGTCTCAGGGGGTCGTCAGGGGATAGGGAAGAGGGGGGTTGGATAGGGCGTAGGAGTCCCAGGGGGCCTGTTAGGGGGTGGGGGTGTGGCTAGGGGTCAGGGCAGTCAGGGGACAGGGAGAAAAGGGGTTGAGTGGGGTCCTGGGGTTGATTGGGGCGGGGAGGTCTCTGGAGGGAGCAGTGAAGGGACAAGGAGCGGGGGGGCGGGGTTAGATGGGTTGGGAATTCTGAGGGGGACAGTCAAGGGATGGGCAGTGGGAGGGGGTCAGATAGGGAGTGGGGCCAATCTGGGGAGGCACAGCCTTCCCTATCCAGCCCTCCATACAATTTTGAACCCTGATGTGGCCCTCAGGCCAAAAAGTTTGCCCACCCCTGCCTTAGAATCATAGTGGCAAAATATAATCTCAGAACATCTTCAGATTTACCTAAAACAGGGATAGTCAATTGTTTTTTGTTAAGGTCCAAATTTCTCTGTCAATGTATAGTCAAGGTCCAGAATCCAGAGAAACATTTTTCATACCACAATAACAATAATTATAAGTAAATAAAAAGATTTCCTGGACCATTCAGAAGCATCTGGCAGTCTAGATTTGGCCTGTGGTCTGCCTATTGACTAGCCTTGACCTAAAGTGTTAATTTCCATTGTATTCCATTTTTCTGTAAATTGTTTTAGCTTGTGAATAACCTTTCTTTCCTTTCCTTGCTTACAGCTCTGAATTATGAGGTTTTTCTATTAACATATCAAATTTGGTGATTATTCATCAGTCTGAAAGTCCAAAGGACAATTCACATAGTATGATACTCTCTTATATTGAAAGAAATACAGCTTGAAACAAAAAATGCTAACCACTGAGTGTAAAACTTTTCCAGCTAACACAATTTAGCAAATGCAGAACTCAATCTAGAAATACAACTTGTGTCCGAGCCACAATGATTTGTGGGGTGTTCAGGCCTGCACATACAAATGTTAACTAACTTAAAGTAACTGACAGTCAGCTAAGGAAACCTAGCGTAGACAGAGATGCTTACTATAGTCTGTCTCATCTCTCTTCTCCTCCTGCCTCTTGCAAATAGATAGAATACAAATGGATAACTATTGTCACATGACAGTCTCAAAATAATAAATGCATAATGCTCAAGGAAACAACTATGATAAAGGGACTCCAGGCTTGGGAATGTCCAAGACTGTTAAACTTCTGGATTGAAACAGAATTATTTCAAGGATATGTTCTCTCTTTTTCCACCCTCCCTGGGATAGAGAAATGTTCTAATTAGCTGAAGTTGAACAAAAATATGTGTTCTAGTGACTGCAGCCAATTGACGGATTTCATCAATACATTTGACAAAAATTGAATTTACTACTTACTATGCATGTTACATTCATTATTAAATTTTTCTTCATTATTAGATTAAGTGATTCATTTGATTAAAGATGGACCAAGTGGCATGAACTGGTTAAAAATAAAATCACTAATATAAATCATTAGGCTGTGCTTCTTGTAATGCGTAAGTTTTTATACAATTGAATTTAGATTTCTCTTTTTACTGTTCAGTGCATATATTCACATGGTTCACAGTTATGTATTGTTAATAAAGTTGTTAAAAATAGCTGTTCATATGGTGAACTCACAAAAGCAAAGAAATTGGGAGTTGAGGCTAAAATCTGGTCTGATAATCCAGTCTTAAATTGTCATAGTTCTTCTTATCTAATACAAGGATCTGTGCATGTGATCCTGTGTACCATATGTGCTATTGCACTGTGGTGTGAATTAAGGATGGTTCTGCTAAGGTTTTTATCCTCAACTCTGTCATCTGACATAAGTCCTCAGACACAATTAAATTCAGATGTTAAAATAATTAAGGAGAGAGCTCAAGAGGGCATTTTGCAACTGTTGATAAGCATACTTTTTTAAAAAGGGATTCTTAAGGCTTAAATTGTAACTTGCTAAAAACTAATTTTAGAAGTACATGTAATAGAAAGTTGTAAAGTGTCTGCATAAGCATAGTTTGTTTACAGTAATTACAATGCATCTTATACCACTGTACAATTAGAGAAGATGAAAGTGTACCAGTCAAAATACAGAAAACTATGTAACCAATTTGCTTCTAACAGTAAGCCAACTCTGCCACAAAGCCTTTGCATATACTGGCTAGACAAAGTGTTGATAAGTCTTTTTAAAGATCTGTTTTCACATGGCTCTTTGCTAGGAAGATAATGAAGTTATCTGCTGGGTTTGTTAGAAGTAAGATACTCCTAGAGCCTGTTTAAAATTGTGTTGCAACTGCTCTTGAAAGCATATGTGCTTATCAGTGTGTTTTGAGATGGGGTAGACTTGATTATCCTTTATACTGTATTTGGAAAGAAAATGAAATCCTATTTTTTAGCTACATCCACTTAGCCAATTAATAGCTAAAATAACATGGACCAATGGGAGGAATGCTAGAAAAATAGCAGCACTCCTGATGCTCATCTTGTAGCTTCAATGCATATTTGTGCCAGTCTGCAAAGGTGTGACATTTCAGTTCCCATTATTACTACTTGTGTATCCATGTGCTGTGGAAATGTTGTACCACTGAGTGTGGCTTTTCTGGATAACTCAACAAGCAGTAAACCTGGATTTATATCTATTTTAATCATGTTTTGCATTCAGATATTCTAGTTACTTTCTAAAGAGAGGTTGATTTTCACTGGTTGGTAACCATTAACGCATGATGGTTTGCAACCAAATATATGGTTTGCACTAAATGTAGCACTTGTTGGCTAGCCAGGAGAATGCATTTATGCACATTAAGCAATTACATAACTTACAAAGTAAAAATCTGAATAAATGTTTGTAATAGTGATGCATTTCTTAGATTATCCATCCAATTATAGCTTTACACAAATAAAAAAAAAATTGACAAAAATTCACAAAAAGCATTTTAATTATTAAATAACTGGAAAATGTGTTGGACACAAGTATGTTTATCAATATTTTACATTTAAATCTTATTTTAAATTATGGAAGCCTCTGTAATTAAGGCTATGATTTAGTCATGGATATTTTTAGTAAGTCACAGACAGGTCACAGAGAATAACCAGAAAGTTGTAGCCAGTGATCTTCCCATGACTTTTACTAAAAATACCCCTACCTATATCTTGTTGAGGGGTAGGGGGGATGGTGCTGCAGTGGATGCTGCTGCTTGGCGGGGTTTGGCCCAGTTCTGCCACCACTGCTGCTTCTGGTGAGGGAAGGGAGAAAGGGGTTGGCCAAGGGCCTCACTGCTGCTGCTCCTCCAGTCTGGGGAGCAGGCCGGTTTTCCACCACCATTCCCAGGCCACTGCTCCAGGACAGGACCCAGCACCAGTTGCCTGGGGCCACACCAGGTGCTGGGGCGGTCCTGAGGTCAGCTGCTGCAGCTGTGGAAGTCATGGAGGTCCTGGAAAATCATGGAGTCTATGACTTTCATGACCTTTGTGAAAGATTCATAGCCTTATCTGTAATTAGTGAATGGATTATTTCTGGCCACTGTGTCCCTCAAGATTTTAGAACTAATAAAGCTCATCCTCTCACACCATGGGTCCTCAATAACTGTGCTATAGATCAGTTTGAAAATCATTTAATTTTGTTTTCTTGGAGCTTACTTGACACATGCTTTGT
The DNA here is from genome assembly GCA_007922305.1 of Dermatemys mawii. Taxonomy (NCBI): domain Eukaryota; kingdom Metazoa; phylum Chordata; order Testudines; family Dermatemydidae; genus Dermatemys; species Dermatemys mawii. Next base: position 67,651,233 of record ML677349.1, read on the forward strand.
ATTGCATTTACACCATTTCTTTATTGCTCATGGACATGCAAGATTTTTGTCCAGAGTACCCATCTATTGCAAGAGAAAACATTGTTTGCTGTAGTCTGGTACTTGTTTGAATCCTGAACTTGTGTCAGAAAAACACAACTAGACTGAGGAACCAGCAAAAGAGTTTTTGATTTTTGTAATCTAAATATATCATGACTTTACACTATTTGAAAATTGAGACTTCAAAACTGAGACTGCTGAGCTTCAGTAATTTCATTATTATGTAGTTTTCTCTTGACCATGTGGAATTTCGGACACGTCAGTTTCCCTCTCAAGAAATTCTAGAGGTATAAGCTTGGAATCAAAGCTTTCAAATAGCACAAGAAATTATGTTCCAACTCTAAAGTTTGTAAAGAATGCTAAAATTTCCTGAACCAACGAGCTGGAAAACATCAGTGTGGTTAAGGATTTTTTGGTGTTTGGGTTATGTGGTGTGTGTTTTTTTTGTTTTTGACAGTTTCAAGAGCTTCAAGTAATTCATAACCGTCACCCAGGTATAGAAGTGGATTGATTAAAACAGTGATTTTAATCTTGTTTTAAATGGTTGACTTTAATTTTCTTTTGCAATTGTACTTAAGTTATTTCCATAAAGCTGTGGTTCTCATCCAGGGATCCAGGACCTCCTGGGAGGGCTGCCAAGCATGGCTGGCATTAGACTTGCTAGGGACCAGGGCGGAAAGCAAGTCCTACCACATGGAACTGTTGCCTGGAGCCCCAAACCCCACCACACAGAGCCTGAGCAACTTAGCTTTGCAGTGCCCCCTAGGTGCGAGGGGGTCCCGGGCAACTGTCCTCCTTGCTACCCCCAAACACCGGCCCTAGTTTTTATATGCAGAAAAACAGTTGTGGCATAGCTGAGCTGTGGAGTTTTTATAGCATGGGGGAGGGGGGGCGGGTCTCAGAAAGAAAAGGGTTGAGAACCCCTGGCCTAAAGTAAGGCTGATACTCATTGGTTGATATAAATTGATACTGTTTGATAACCAGGAAGATAATTTATCACTACACATTTATTTAAGCAATTGTAGCCTATCGTACACAGGTCAGATTCTTAATTTTTATGTTTTAGAAAATGATGAGTGATGCTTTTCTTCAGTTAATTAATATTTTAGCCATGATTATGTGAAGCTGCATTTGGATGAAAATTGGAATTCAATTAATGCACAAACAACAAATAAATTAAATAAAGTTACCTTAAATGTGCTAGATACTTTTTTTCCTTGCATAAATAGCAATATGTTTAAAAATAATTGAAATATTACCTGTAGTTGGTGAATTGAAGTGATTGTTTCTGATCACTATGATCTTCGAGATTTTACAACTCCTCATCTTTGCTCTTCATTTTTATTCATAGAAGCAGGAAAGCTCTTCCTTTTCCAGCTCCTAGTTGGTTTCTCAGCTTTGACTGAAAATCGTTGAGCTGAACCAGTTGAGTAAACAAACGAAGAAAATATTTTCTTCTGTACCTCTTGTCCAAAAACTGGTTTAGCCCTTCAGTAAACTCCTGGTTTTACATGTTTTGTTGATTTCCCACTAGTTCAGTGGTTTGACTTTCTTTAAAATTTTAGCAACAAACATTTACTGCTTGAATATTAGGTTACTTATACTTGCCCGATTTTAATAAATTACAGTAAACTTGGATCTTAACATGGATTGTCATATTTTCAAATTTAATTTTAAATAGCGTTATTTTAAAGCAAGATGCATTAACTGATTTAAATAAATCCAGATTTATTTTTTTAATTCTGTTTCTCCACCCTGTCCAGGAAAGACATGGACACTAAAGCCACTGAATAGGTTCTAATAAAAATAGGGGCAGCTGGAATAGCTTGACAGTTCATTTGGCACTAGGGGCTTTGTCTTCCATAGTCTGTAGTTAATTCTTAACCCTCTGGTGTTTAGAAATCTGCTGCAACTCCCAAGCCTTTAGTTGGGTCCAGTGGTAGGAAGAAAACTATTGAAAGGACAAGTTAGAGGTACGTTATAGAAAAGAGGTGTGTGTGTGTGTGTGTAAAAGAGCAAATAAGGGTGGATATAGATGGAAGAGGGAGCATGGAGAGAGGAAGCTCAGCTCAAAACTCTGGGAGAAAAATGATACTAGGAGAAGGAGTGAAGACAGGAAGAGAAAGTTGCAAAGGATAAAGTAGCTTGGTCAAATACTTCACAAGTATATTTTACAGATATTTATAAAATTTACTCAAGACTGCTTTGTGGTGTTCAACCAACTCCCTAGCCAACCAGTATTAATCAGCAAACATATTACATTAATAGCAGAACTTGTCAAATATATTCAGCCAGTACTTTTCTGTAATTTGACTTGGCGTATGAAGTAACATTTTTAAAAATGTGTTAAATAAAAAGCTGATATGCCATAAATAGTTGCAATTTAAAGAAACGAGGTAGGACAGCAAGGGGTCATGGCTTGGGGGTGGGGTAAAAAAGGAGGTGTAGCAACTGTGATAGCACTGGTGTTTTTATTCCTTAGGCTAGTAAGAACTGCATACAATTTTCCAGCCTTGAAATCTTTATAAACTAACTCACTGAACCAAAACACTAGATGCACTAGTGGCTCAAGCGAGTGTAGAATCATTTCCTTTCCTTCATCCCTCCCTCAGTCTCTTCCTGAGTTATCCTCTGATGATTTAGTCTTTGTTCTTTTGGAAGGGAATCTACAGAACAAGTTCAGTGAATGTGAAGTTCCTCTTTAGTACGTGCGTAAAATTTCATGGATCTTTTTAGAACTTTGTTTTTCCCTGAATGATTAAATTCTTTAACTCACAGATTTCATTATACTTAGAAAGTAGGATATTATAATACATATCCTTACTGTGGAACTTCAGTTCTGTGAAGGTCCAGTATCTTAACAAATATGCAGTGAGAAGTTGTAAGACGGCAGCCTCTATTTTTTGTGTGTAAAATACCTTTTATTTCCAGAATAATAAGGCTGGCTGTTGATATAGTAGCTATAGGCAACCAGAATTTCTGCAGCTATACTATAAAATTGGGCCACTTCTTGCTGTTTCTGGAAAGGAGTTTTTTTAATGAAATTCTGCAGACCTCTCATATCAGTAAACTGAAATTACTGTAGAGATCCTCTAAATGGCATTTAATTGTAAAAGTTTGAGCTCTTAGCACTCCTCAGTCATGAGCTTAAGACCTCCCAGTACCACAGAAAAGGAAAGTTATGAAATTGTAACTCCAACAGAAAGGTGGAAATACTGCACACAGTGATGCTAACACTAAATTTAAGGTGGCACACTAGAATTAATGCTGTTTTTCATTCTCTTCCCCTCTCCTGCAATTTTTAAAGTTTCTAGAATATTTTGGGAATAATACTAGCCTTCTTTCATGCACAATATTTATTTATACCTGCTATATAAAATCAATTTCCCAGTAAACTCGCATATTACACTGAACACTTCACTATATATAATAGGGCTAGGCAACCTATGGCGCAAGTGCCACAGACGGTACATGAGCTGATTTTCAATGGCACTCACGCTGCCCAGGTCCTGGCCACCTGACTAGGGGGCTCTGCATTTCTATTTAATTTTAAATGAAGCTTCTTAAACATTTTAAAAACCTTATTTACTTTGCATACAAGAATAGTTTATTTTTATATTAAAGACTTAAGGAAAGAGACCTTCTAAAAACATTAAAATGTATTACTGGCGCGTGGAACCTTAAATTACAGTGAATAAATGAAAACTCGGCACACTACTACTAAAAGGTTGACAACCCCTGATCTATAATATACTATATAGGTAGTATTATAATATATACTACCTATAATAAAATAAGTTCTGATCCAAACAGAAGACTTACATAAGCATAGCTACATCTTTCAGGGTGTGAAAAATCCACAAGCCTGAGACCCACAGCTATGCTGACCTAACTCTCAGTGTAGATGGTACTAAGTATAGAATCATAGAATATCAGGTTTGGAAGGGACCTCAGGAGGTCATCTAGTCCAGCCTCCTGCTCAAAGCAGGACCTAATTCCCAGCTAAACCATTCCAGCTAAGGCTTCGTCAAGTTTGACCTTAAAAATTCCTAAGGAAGGAGATTACACCACCTCCCAAGGTAACCCATACAGTACTTCACCACCCTCCTCGTGAGAGGGTTTTTTTCTAATATCCAACCTAAACCTCCCCCACTGCAACTTGAGACCATTACTCCTTGTTCTATCATCTGGTACCACTGAGAAAAGTCTAGATTCATCCTCTTTGGAACCCCCTTCAGGTGGTTGAAAGCAGCTATTAAATCCCTCTTCATTTTTCTCATCTGCAGACTGAATTATCCCAGTTCTCTCAGCCTCTTCTCATAAGTCATGTGCTCCAGTCCCTAATTGTTTTTGTTGCCCTCCGCTGGACTCTTTACAATTTTTCTACATCCTTCTTGTAGTGTGAGGCCCAAAACTGGACACAGTACTCCAGATGAGGCCTCACCAATGCTGAATGGAGGGGAATGATCACATCCCTTGATCTTCTGGCAGTGCCCTTATTTATATAGCCCAAAATGCTGTTAGCTTTCTTGGCAGCAATGGCACACTGTTGGCTAATATCCAGCTTCTTGACCACTGTAACCGCTAGTCCTTTTCTGCAGAACTGCTGCCTAGCCACTCGGTCCCTAGTCTTTAGCAGTGCATGGGATTCTTCCGTCCTAAGTGCAGGACTCTGAACTTATCCTTGTTGAACTGCATCAGATTTCTTTTGGCCTAATCCTCTAATTTGTTTAGGTCCCTCTGTACCCTATCCCTACCCTCCAGCGTATCTACCACTCCTCTCAGTTTAGTGTCATCTGCAAACTTGCTGAGGGTACAATCCATACCATCTTCCAAATCATTAATGAAGATCTTGAACAAAACTGGACCCTGGACCAACACTTGGGGCACTCCACTTGATATCAGCTGCCAACTAGACATGGAGCCATTGATAATTACCTGTTGAGCCCAATGATCTAGTCAGCTTTCTATCCACCTTATAATCAATTCATCTAGCCGAGAGGTGGGCAAACTATGACCTGCAGGCCAATTCTGTCTGGCCCCCTGAGCTCCCGGCAGGGGAGGCTAGCTCCTCCCCCTTTCCCTCTGTCTCCCCCATCCCCACACCACAGCCTCAGTGCGCTGCATGAGCAGTGCTCTGGGAGAGCGGGGCTGCATGACATCCTGTCTGGCTCCGGGCCAGACATGGTGTACGCTCCAGGGATCAATGTGGCAGCGTGTCTGGCTCCAGGCCAGACACATGGTTCTGAGCAGTGTGGGAAGGGGGCCGGGGTGGGAGGTTGGATAAGGGCCAGAGGCTCTCGGGGGGCAGTCAAGGAACAGGGAGGGGGGTTGGATAGAGCGTGGGAGTCCCAAGGGGCCTGTCAGGGGGCAGGGATGTAGCTAGGGGTCAAGGCAGTCAGGGGACAGGGAGCAGGGGGGTTGGATAGGGGATGGGGTCTGAAGAGGTCACAACACTAAATGAGATGACTATTTAGTTTGAGGGAGATAACTAGTCTGAGTATCCCATAGTTTCATGTAATTGACATAAACTGTTAGATTGAACTTGATCAGAATAGTTCCTTGTTCACTGAGAAATGCTCAATTCATTGGCCTGTCAATTAGAATTATCACAGGTCTGTCAGTTGTAACAGAGCAGCAGCTCTTTTGGCTCTTAATAAATTGGTAATACGGTTATAGTTTTCATATGGAAACGTTTGCTGCACAATAGCATTTAGGCATGTAGTGTAGATAGGTGTGTTGTTTGCTTTTTTGCTATGCAAAACCAGCAGTACTTCTGCTTTTTCCTTTATTGTGGGTTGTGGGTTTTTAATCTTCCTTATTTGTTCCTGTTCATGACATGAAAGATGGCCATTGTAGCACAGTGAGTTCTGCTGGGAAATATGGAAAATCCATAATAGAATCTGCAACTGTTCCAAATGTTCACCCATTACAGACCAGTAAGGGAACAGAACCCATGGTATGCAAGACAGTTACATTGGTTCTCTCAAGAATAAGGAGTGTATATGAAATTCATAGCTTAAGTCTGACCAGTACAGAATAGATTAGTGACTTGAAGAAAAAGCCAAACTGCGTCCTTGTTTTTACTTGTACAAATTCATTTACTTCGGTATGGTAGCATGTGTGACACTGAGGGAAAATTTGGCATGGTGTTACCCTGCTTGGTAAAATTTCTTGCAGCAACAAAATAGACACATCTGTAACTAGCATTGCTTTGATTTGTGATTAGCTTTTGGATGTTTTTTTCTTAAACAAAATTACCAAAGTCTCTTTCCACATGTATTTTCTGGAAATGCAGTCAACCCTGTATTGTGACTGGGACTGTAGAAGGAATGTCATACAGGAGCTGAACTTCAATGGTAATGGAAGGGTTGGGTTTAAAGGGACACTGAATTTAAATCTTAAATTGACTGCTCTTGACTATTTGATAGAATACTCTCTTAAATAGTGTGCATTTAGCAAGACTGGTCAATCAATAAGCATGTTAATTACATACAGCTGTTTAGAAAGGTTTTTATACATAGAGGCAGGCAAGGATGGTGATAGGATGTTAGTTACACTCTAAAATGAGCAGTCAGGTGACTCTGAAGGCAAGAGGAAAGAGTTCCTCTTTCTCTTCCAGCAGTTAAAAGGATTAGGAGCATGGGTGTGGATAGGTATGTCTGAAATTTATCACACCTAATAGCCAGCTGTTTAACTGAAACACAGCACTCCCAGGCAAGATACTAATGTAGCACTGTGGTAGAAACTGCAACTCTCCCTAGCAGATTAATGTTATATTGGGGATAGGCTTCCCATCAGAGTGTTGCCCTGTGAACCTTGCCAGTGGAAGACTCCTCTTCTACTTAATCAGTCTCAGGCAAAGTGTCATTCAGGAGCATTTTAAAAAATGACTAATTTATTTTCTTACATCTGTAAGTCATTCTTACTTTATTACCTGAACCACATCTGAAGCAATTTAGATGCAACTTGTTTAGCTCAAAATAGAGGAATTATTTTCTTTTGTTTCTGTCCAGTAGAAATGATTTCTAAGGTAGTAGAGAAAATCAAGCTTAGCGTGTAACTAATGTCAATACTATAGGTGTGTATGAAACTCAGTTTATAGTTGCATGTAAAAGGTAGCTTACGTTGACTTAAAGTGTATGTTTAAAGGAGGCTATCACATAGCATTAGGTTCCAGATTTAAGGTGAGTGTATTTTTGGAAGGGTTATTCTAGAGAAGTCAAAAGGCTTATTGATATATTTTAAAATGTCAATTTAATGTAGCTGAGAGAGAAACATTTTGCTGAAATCTAAATCTTGCCTAAAACCTTTTTCCACAGTATTCCAATTGATTTTCTGTGGAATCATTTAACTTTAGCATAATTGATTACCACGATAAGTAGTGCTACTCTGTGTGTAACAACCAACTTAGAGCACTGTCAGTTGTCTGCTCTTGTTTTCCCTGTTGCATGTCTTAGACCAGACCTACACTAAAGTTAGGTCGATACAGCCACGTTGCTGAGAGGGGTGAAAAATCCACACCCTGAGCAATGTAGAGAAGTCTGCCTAGCCCTCAGTGTAGAAAGTGCTACACACTTTTTTTTTTTTTAAAGGGATGAGTTTTCTTGTCTAAGTCTGTAGAGGGTCTGGCACAACAAGGCCCAATCCTGACTGGGGCTCTCTGGGCAAAACTGAGAGGAGACTGGGAGCATGCTGAGAAGCTAAGGAAGTATAAGGACTGATTGGACAGAGAATAGCATATGCAGGAAAGGATGTTATATGTCATGCAGAAACAGTAGTGCTTATGTCTTACACCCCAGCCTAACCTTGTCCTGCAGCCTCTTGAGACCTTAGGGTACTAGGAGCCCCCTTTCTCTCCCCTAACTGCAAGGGACAGACCGTTCCCATGCCATTTCACCCTAGGGTGACCAGACAGCAAATATGAAAAATCGGGACGGGGTGAGAGCTAATAGGAGCCTATATAAGAAAAAGACCCCAAAATTAGGACTGCCCCTATAAAATTAGGACATCTGGTCACCCTGTTTCATTTCCTAGACAAGAACAGCTACAATCCCACCTGCATGTTTTTGTGCCCCCCATTTGCACAAACCTGTTCTTGCTATACTTTGGGTATTTCGTTACCATTTTAATTTTTAAGTTCATCAGTAACGTTGTTTACAATGTCAAATATGTTATTTACAACTGTACATGGTTGAAAAGTCTCATTGTTACAGCTCTAACACATTCCTAAAAACAAGATCAACTCGCCAAGTATGTGCATTATGTTGTATTCATTTAAATTTAATTTCATTTGTTACATTATTCATTTCCCTTTCCTATATTTTGCTCCTAGTACAAACAAATTGCTTTCCTAACTCTTGTTTCCTGGCCCATGGTGCCTCTATTAAATGTTCCTGTTTCTGGCTGTCAGTGCCAGAGTGTCTCCACCTCCAGTTCCCACCCAGTGCTGAGGTTCTCTCCTTTGCATTCTGATGTCTTGCAAAACACAGCAAATGCTTGTAGCACCACGAAGATCTCTCAGAAGCCTCTAGTGTTGTCAGGAGACAACTCCACTTGTCTTTGCGGCAGGTATATTTGCAAAACAGTCATTCTGGGGAGTGGAGCTCATTGGAGGGGGCAACTATCCAAGGTATAGTTAAACAGCTCCCATCTTCTACCCAAGCATCAAGTAAGGTTTAATATGCAAGGAAGCGGATGGTAACCTGGGCCTTCCAGAATAACAGCTGGAACCACACCATTGTCTGTGGTTAGTTTTGCGAACAAAAGTTCCAATTTTTCTGTTGCATAAAATGGAATGATCTTGGCATTTATTCACCTTACCAAACCAGCGCACATTAGTTTTAGTGAACCTGATCAACCAGGACTTGCATGGCAATGGAGAAATACTTGTTTGTTATGGCTAGCTCAGACCTGCAGGGGATGGTAACAAACAATGGTCCCTATGCAATTTGGGAAAAACAAGTGTTCAAAGAAGTCAGTAACTGAGTTTGAGGACCTGTAATAACAGCCCCAAGAGTTGATCTACCAACACCAAACTAAACAGCTACTGACCGTAGCCATGCAGGGTGGTGAGCCCCTAGATGCAGCATCTACATGCTTCTCCACTGTGAAGGGGTGTCTCATGATGGTCCAGCAGCTCCATGGTGAGCTCTGTAGATTTCCAGGGAAGTGACTTTCCACATCCTGAAGTTCTGCAGTTGCTGCTGGTTACCTTGGATTGGCAGCACTCTCTTGAAAATGGTGCTGGCTAGCATACATACATGTATACATATTGCATGTATGTAGTTCATATGTTAATATAAAACAATATCAGATATGGAAAGAATCCATGGGATTTTGACCCCCATTCCCCAGAATTCCAGTAGGTTCTGGTAGGTATCCCACAGTCCACCACAAAAAACAGTTCATAATGCATTGAGCCTAGGACCAGAATATTGCATTTTGGAATACTTGCCCAAAAGGCTATGCACTTATTTTGAAAGAGTCCAGTGCTGTGTGAATGCTGTGATTCACAAGGGAAGTAGACACAGCATGACAAAGCAACCTGGATACATTGTTATAGCTTTATAATTATAATGAGAGATGGTCTAACTTTTCCATGTCAACAAAGTCTGGGTTTTACTGCTGCTTCCTCTTTAATGCTACTCCCCAACTCATCCTCACTACTAAAGTTCTGGGCAATATTTTGGCCAATTCTTACCTTTTAGGTGTAACCAATAGTGTACTACTCCTGAGGGCATTCTGTGCCCCAAAAAATAAAATAAAAATTATGCACACAATATTTTAAATTCTGCACACTTTATTTGTCAGATAAATGTGGAGGCTCCAGCGTGGCATTGGCTGCACAGAGGTGGGAGATCACTGTGCAGTTCCCTCCTGGGACACAGACTCAGCAGTGAGGCTGCATTCAACCCTGACACAGTGCAAGGACCTGGCCTGCCCCAGAAACACCCCAGGGTCCTACCTCTCTGTGTGAACAGGCAGGCTCAGCAAGGCAGGATCCAAGTGTGGAGGGGCTTAATGTGTGTGGGTGTGTGAGGGGGGAGGGGGAAATCTAGATGTGCATTGAGAGGATTTCGTGTAGGAAATCTGAGTGCAGGCAGCTCATTGGGGGGATCTGGATGCAATTTAACTCCGCGGGGTGGGGGCTAGGTGAAGGTGGTTGGGGCTTAGTGGGTAGGTCTGAGTGTGGGGGGATAGAGCTCAGAAGGGAGGCCTGGGCATGGGGGAGCTCAGTGGGATGGGGATCCAGGTACAGCTGGTTGGGGCTCAGTGGAGGGAGGGAATCCCAGTGCAGGTGGATCGTCCGGGTGGCCTAGGTTCAAGGATGGGGCTCACTGGAGGGGATTCTGAGTGCGGTAGGGGATGAGGCTCGGTGGGAAGGTCCGGCATGAGGTAGTCTGGATGCTGGGGGTTGGGCGTATGGGGAGCAGCTCCCCACACAGGGATCACTCCCCCTGTGGCTGAGGAATGATGGGCGCAGGCAGTGGGGAGTTTTCAGTGCTTCCTGCTGCCGGGGAGAATTCTGGGGGTTGATCTGAATTGGCCCTGGATGCTGTACTGGGAAGAGGAAATCCCATCCTTCCCAGTATAGCTGGGACTAGCAGCTGAGCCCGGTGCAAGGTAGGAGCTATCAGTTCTTTCCCAGTCCCATTTCCTGCCCCACAGTGATTTAAATCTCTGCTGGCTGCCTTGGACACCTGAAATATATTGTTGGGGAGAGTCATAGACCGCTCTTGTAGCTTACCTTAACTTCCCCGTCAGAGAGTCATTTTTCTTCAGGGAAGCAAAGAAATCTGCAAGGGACATAAATTATGTGTATGCACAGTGGTACAGAATTCGCCCAGGAGTAGTATATTCAGCATGCTACTGTTAGTGATGATCTTCTCATCTCATTTGAATCTCCATAGAACAGCTTTTCTAAAAGCACAATGCAGAGTAATATATGAGCAGTACTTCTCAGCAGAGTCAATCTTATATCTTTATCAGTTTTTCATGAATAACCTCAGGGATATAGTGTTCGTAGATTGCTGTATTTCTTCAGATTTTTTACAGAGGTCAGACTGCAGTAGTGTTTAGTGGACAATAGGGATCTTCATCTATGTACAGGAAAGTATGTGTAAAATTGTTGTAAATTCTAGTCTTTTAAAAATATTTTTACATCCCTGTAACCAGGAAACAAAGGAAGGGTGCCCTAGAATTGAGGAAGACTTCATGATCACATCTTTTGTTCTTTTGTTCTCTCTAATTCACTCTGTGCACACAGTTAAAGTATCTGCATTTAATACTACCATTTGCACAAGGAAGAAGGAAGTGTGAACTCTTCTGCTTGCTCTTTTTAGGTTCCTAATTCCTTCAATTCAGGCAGCAGTTGTCCAAGATCAGATGAGCTCTTCAACCTCTGGGAAGGGCCCCTCCTTCTGGGTTTTTTACCCTTTTGCGTCTTGATTTCCTCGTTTTCCATTTAGCCAATTCCCTTCTCTTTTTCAACTCTCATAAATAAGCTTTTATTGAATTTATCCTTTCAGCATTACTGCTGGTGAAAAGCTGAGTAGGATCATAGGGACATTGCTTAGTATGGGATTTTTCTATATAGATAATGCTGAATGCTAGGGTAGTGATTAATCCCATATCCAGTTTAAAACCTAAGATACTTCATAGGTAAGTGTTGTGGTTTTTTTAGTTTTTACTTGCTTACAAGTTAGCATTGACACCTTTTTTGTGCACTGCTAGACAAATAGTGTTCATGTGCCTTTGAAACATGGCACTTGAGCAAGAGTAAAGTAAAGAGAAATCACCGAAGACTTCAGTCTTCCAAAGAAGGGGAAAACTGAAGTTTCTGTATGCAAAAGCTTTGTGTGGTTTGCCTCAGCTGTTGCATAAAATATTCTGTTCCAGCATAAGATTACATCTGCAAAACTTCAGACAGATTGGTTAGTTTGGCAAAGGTATATGTCAAAATTCATCTGAGGAATGAAAGTCCTGTTTCAGTCCTTACTATGGAGAGAGCTGTTTTTTTTAAAAAAAAAAAAATGCTATCCTAATGGCTGCTAAAGAGATTTCACTAACCAACCCTCAAGGCTTCATGCATTCTCTGAATTATTTAAATGGTATTTATGGTTACAGTGACTTCCAGCTGTCTAACAGCAGCCTTGCTTTGAATTTGAAGTCAAGTTTTGTGCTTTGGAAAAGGTGGTAGAACTGTTCAGTGTGCACTGAATGTCAGATATTGGCAATGTGACTGCCCACAGGCAAAAGCAAGGTTCATCTGCCACAGGCTTCCCTATTGTTGTGTTGTACCAGAAAATTGTTCATGGAATCCTGGCTCCAGCCAATATGATTTTTCTGAAACTGTTAATTCAGGAACAAAGATCAGTAAATGGAGGTTTAGATTGTTCTTGCCCTTTTTATGTATTTTTATAGAATGTTAATATAAAATGCTGCAAGACTTTTTACAAGGCCCTGTGTTCTTGATGGAACTATGTATGGGGAAAACTCTAAAATGTGACGCTGCCTGATCCTTTGTCGTTTATCACATTATTTAAGTCCAAATTATCTTACTCAAATATACTAGTACAGTGACGTCAACATACATATTCATGTATCTTTTAAAATGTATTTGTGAACATTAATGAATCTCTATGGAGAGGTTCCAGAATAAGTCTGCGGGAAAGGGTCTTGCAGTCTTACCCTGATGTCCCCTATAATGGTTTGGTTTACTTACCATAGCACCATTTACCACCTCTGTGAGGTGACGTGTTCTATCTTGTCTTTCAGTACCTTTTCAGTCTCTTCTGCTTCTCATCTACTCTGGAACCTACACCAAAAAAATTAATGTAGCATCTCCTGAACTTTTACCTATGCATGCAGCTTCATTCCTGTGCAAAACTACCTGCTGTGTGCTGCAGCTGCGTCAGAGCCATTATTCAGGACATCAGGCATTTCCATACAGCTGCAGGCACTGTGTGCATACATCTACAGTGAGTTGTGTAAGGATGAAAAGACATGAAATACATTATTTTTTATGCTGTCTGACAGGCTGATATAATTTTTCCTCTGGCTTATAAGTACCAGTTTTATATTGTTGGGGAATCTCTCATGTAAAAACATTGTCTAATGGAAAAATCATTCCCAAAAAACTAAGCAAATATAGTGACACATGCCAGAACAGAATACATGGATCTGATTTTAAATAAGCATTAGCAGAAAGTGTATTCATTCGATTTGTATTGCTTCATAATAGCGCCAAATACACACCATTATAAATGCTGGATGTAAAGCAGGCTTGGGGTGGAGGCTGACACTCACAACCCCCCATGTAATAACCTCATGAACCCCTGGTTTACTATAACTGAGGTACAGTAGAACCCCACAAGACCGTGCCCCCCGATAGCGTGAATTTGCTTATAATGCGGGGCGCGTGTGGTTCCCGACGGTGGCAGCGGGCTCTGCTTTGATGCGGCGGAACCCCGCAATACCGCGACCCCGCATTTATCGCGGTCAATTTTTTTGGACCTTGATCATCACAGTATTGCGAGGTTCTAGTGTATTTGTGGACCATTGAAAAGCCTAAGAACACAATTTCAAAAATCTCAGTAGTGACTCCTGTTTTGTCAAACTTAAGTTGTACTCCCTTCTGTACACAAAACTGAATCTTTCTGAAGTGTGACATTGAGTTTACAATGTCAGTCATTTAAAAAAAAAAATCAATAGCACTAATCTGGTAGTAAACAGTGAGCGATAGCAAATGTTTTGTTTTAAATTTTACTAGATATTAGACTGAGACTGGCTTTCATGAAAGGCTGCAATACTGAATAAAATTCCAAGATGTACTGAAACTATTTGTAGGGAAGGAACTTCTGGAATTCTCAGTAGTGCTGAGAGCTGAACTAACTTATCCCATTGAAGGTAATGGGAGTTTTACTACTCTCTAAATTAAAGGTGCATAGTTAGGACAACCTTGAGGCCATGTCTAAACTACCGGCTAAATTGGCACCGCTGCGATAGATGCAACGTTGTCAATTTAGTGGGTCTGGTGAAGACCCACAAGTCTCTGAGAAAGCGTCTCCTGTAGGTGCAGTGCAATGTAGACACTACTGTAAATTGACCTAAGGTACGTCAACTTCAGTTATGTTACTTGCATAATAAAACTAACATAACTGAGATCGATTTACAGCGTTAATATAGACCAGCCCTCTATGCATTTGAAAATCTAGCCAGCATTTTTAGTGTAATCTAGAATATTCAGGATTAAAGTCATAACAAGAATATTACCTTGTTTCTAGCCACTAATGTAGCAGAGTATCAGGTAGCCCTGGCAAAAACCATTGCACCTTAACTGGTCTGTCTTGATTTTAACTTTAAAAAAAACCAAACCCTTCCAGAATGTAAAATTTCACTCAGAATTTTTTATCTTAACTGCATAACTTCTTTCCTGACATTGTAGTTTTACTTTTTACTACACGTTCATGTTCTCAGATCTTTTGTTTTCTATTTAAAAAACCAACTTTGCTTCCCTTTCATGGAGGGGCTTCCCAATGAGCAGCATGGAAGAAGGCAAGAGATGTTGAGTGGTGAGCAGGAGAACATATATTATGGGTGGGCTAGTTGGTAGCTTGCAGCCTGAACATGCTTCTAACTCCTATATTGATTCTCTTTAATAGCTAGGGAAGCAGGGTGTTCTTTTTCTCATTCCAGAGAGGGGCTGATGATGTAATCAGAATCTGCAAATGAAAGGGGTGGTACTAGGGAGTAAGCAGTCAGAAATATAGTTGTCAGTGATTCCAAGCCTCTGGCAAAGTTTTCAGATGTTAATGGTCTTCTTTTGTCTTGTATTCTTATAATCTCTTCCTAATTTATCCCATGGTTTTTTTTTGTTACTGTCCTGATCCGCTTTGTGCACAGGGCTAGCTAACTCTGGATTCATGCCTTTCCTTGTCTCCTCTGCTCTCTATCGAAGTCTACCATCTAATGAAGAACAAGGTATATAGAAAAACTGGGTGGTGCACAAATGATGTCAACCTACTTATTTTTCCAGCAACTTCAACTCAAGAAACCTTTTCCTCAGCCCTGCTACAGTAATGGAAAGACCAGACCTACAGGGACCGAAAGCTTTAGTAACTGAGGAGCGGAAGTTCAGAGAACATTACTATATATAGGGTGAACTTGTGGTGTCCCATCAAATCCCTTAAAACTTCAGAATCTTATTTCCACATGTTCAGTCTCGATGTTGACTGGGCAAGCCAAGGCAAATAGTTTAGCAAATATTTCTGTTGCATGTTCCCATTTAGAAAAATCTGTTGAGGCATTTAGCACAGCAGTACATTTTGACTAATCTTAAAAAAAATCATTGACTCTAAAGAGATCCCAGAATATAACACACCAACATCTTTCTGCAACCCGTGTAATCCTTGATATTTGTTAAAGAACAAAGCATTTTGAGATTCTGCCAGTGAATTAGAGGTGTAACATTCAAAGTAGTTGTTCTACATCAGAAAATGAGGCATTGCTCTTGTGTAGAGAGAAGCAAAAAGGTAGAACAGAACACCCCAACTTTCCTTGTATAGATGATTGTATCTTACACAATGATCAACAGTCTGACTGTAGCTCAGATTTTGATCACAGCTGCAGATTTGGCAATCAGAGCCCACCTGTTTGTTGCAAATTCAGTGAGAGAGAATTTGAACAACTTATCCTTGTACTAAAAACCTTGTAAGTGGAAGGGTACAAGTATGTGTCTAGTAGAAAATAGTTATTTGCAAGCACAGTAGTTACCAGAACAGTACTGCATGCACAACAAACGTGACCACCCCCCAAAGAAACACACACAAAACCCCGTCTCATTGCTATCTTTAGTGCTTTAGCCTATCATTAAGACTTCCTTTGCCTGCCAGACTTCAACTGTTATGGATAGTTTACCAACTTCACTGCAGTGTTAGCTCTAAGAAGAACTTGAGTGTTGCCCCAACCCAACTCTTGTCTCCACACTCATCATCTATAGCTCAGATTAAGTGGTGCTTTAATAAAGCTTGAGCTAGTTGATCCATCAGGGGCTGTGGGCTGAAGCTCAAGTTACAACACCTCAGCTGCAAATCCATCACTGAGTAGCACAAGTGTAGGTTCAGTGTGGCGGATCTGTAATTTGTGTGGCTTATCTATGTGGTGGGATAATGTGACCTACACAGGGTGTGATTTCTAAAGGCCACTAAAGTGTTGGACATTAATTGGTGTGTATTGACCCTGCTGATGCACACTAAAGATTCCTAGTGTGCTCTCACTCACTGCTACTTCAAACAGTAGTACTTTAATGCACACTAGGGAACCTGTAGTGCACGCCAATAGGGCCTATACCAGGGATAATCAATTATTTGTTGTCAAGGTCCAGAGTCCCGAGAAAATTAAACGATGATTTTGAATGTCTCCAAGACATTTAAATGGCAGTCTAGATTTGGCCCATGGTCTGCCTGTTGACTATTCCTGGCCTATATGGATCAACCAATGCATAAAATGCAGGTGTGCTTTAGAAATTACACCCCATAGGGGCACAGTGCTGCTCTGTGAAGGCAAGTGCTCACTCAAGTTATTTTAACATAGTGAACTCTGCAGGCCTGGATTAATGCACAAGCTAACGAAACTACAGCTTAGAGCCTTGCAATATGTGAGGCCTCTAAAAAAGAAAAAACTGACTCCATTTCAAATTTTATCAAAATTGGTTGATAAAAATAAAGGTGATATGGGAAAAAAGAAGATTCTCTCTAAATAGAGACGTTTTCTCTAAATAGAGACATTTTAATTCAAATACGACAAAAATATGTACATCTGGCTACACAAATACCCTTACCTTGCCTTACCCTTGACTAATTGTTTATTATTGATAGGTGGGAGGCCAGGGCCGAGGGAAAAAAGATAATTGTAGTTGAAAAATTAGCAGACTTACTTGTAGAAATACTATCTGTTTTTTAAGGCAGCGTTTTGTTGGCCAGTTGCTACTAGTAAAGTTCTGACCATGCCTTCGTAACTTATTTAAATAAATAATCTCACTGCTGATAACGTCAGGGAAAATGTGTGGTTGGAGACAGCAGTGTCGTGACACAATTCTGCTAAGCTCATACTCATATGGGACTTGTCCTAGGAGTGACGTCATGTATAGCATCTCCCTGGGCTGGTAAGAGCCGGAAAGCAGCCATCTTTTGTTTATGGTCCAGCATGCTAAGTAGCATAGTGCCTTCACTCCTGATTTTCTTCGTTTTGTTAAGCGTTAGTGGGTTCTTTCTTCTTTTGATCTGTACATATGTACAGCAGTGTATTTTAGTGCACATGCCCCTTTCTGCTTCATGCGCTGTCCAGGCTTCACATGACTGAGTTTGCTGGTGATCATCTTATGGGCATAGGTCAAGTGGATCTTGATGAGGATAAATTTGTGTTGGCTTCCCTCCATAAGTTTCAGGAACCTTCAGAATGCATATCAGAGTGCTGACAAAAAGAGGGTTTTGAGAAAAGGGAAGGAAGATATGTGTGTATATATATATAAAAATATTCTGAGTACTTGGTGAGCAAGTTATTTCAAACTGTGTGCATATGCAATTTATAGGCTATTAAAGCCTATAATAGTCATTATATTTGCTTGAATATAGGCTAGTTTTTCTCACTTTCCCAGTGCCTGTCTAGAGATTACCAGTCTCTTTTCTGGTAAATTCTTTTTCTCTCTTTCACGCATGTAGTTTGTTGTCACTCTGTGTCTCTGAGGTGTTTACTCAAGGTTAATTAGTGGTCCTTGGGGAGACAGAGGGTAGAGAAGTGAATGTGGAGAGAGAAGTCTGCTGAGAAAATGCTGTAAGAAAAGCTATCTACCCTGAGCATTCTGTGAATCAAAAGTGACAAACTCTGTAGCTTATCATTTGAGGACATCATCAATGACTTCACTTTCCAAAAATCACAAAAGAAGTTGTTTTAAATTCAGTAGTAAAATTAATGTGCTTTTCAAATAGACATTACAGGTTGTACTGCTTCCATTACGTAAGCTGATCTGTATAACTAACTGCTTTTGTGTTGCTGTAGATATAAAGTTTTCATATCTACTAATTAAGAAATCAGAGATGAAAGTGTTAATTTGAAACTATTTTATAATGCAAACAGGCCTATTGTAAGACATTTTAGTTCATTATTCTATTCTTACAACTTTGCCTTTGTATATATACAAATATAAAGCTTTCATGTTTATATATTCAGTGTCCTTTTTGTGAATATATATATATATATATATAAATAAATAATATTTATGGTATGGGGCTTCTAACACTTGACATCATAGTTTAAGGCCTCAGTGTCATAATCTGGCCCTGGAGCTCTGGCTACTCCGCTCAGACTACCCTAACTTGCTGTGAAGACAGTCCCTTTGTCTGCTGCAGTTCATACTAGTAATAAGCAATAATGTGAGCTTTTGTTTTGATAATTTTCATATTCATTTACTTGCAGTATGACTTCTAGGATTTTTTGCCAAAAATCGTACTCTGAAATTTTTCTAGGATGGCTTTGTAAATCAACCAGCAGTTACTGTAAAGAGAGCAGTGCAGCTCCTCCCTTAGAGAAAGTATGTCATCAGTGGTTTGAATCCAGTCTTTACTGACTTAGGAGCAAATTTCCCTGTCATTGCCTTTGCTTCAGTCCCCCCTTCAGTAGTACAGTGTACCAAGACTTGAAGCAAGCCACAAACCTAACACATTTTTTTTCCTGTTCACATATCAGTGAATGAATGTTGTTGTAATAGTTCTTAAGTGGTTGTTTTTTATTTTGTTATTGTTGTAAAGACAAGGACTTAATTTATAAACTTCTTTAGTGGTTGGTATACCTCATAACCCTGCTTCTGTGGATCCGTAATAGGCAGAATTCTTATGGGGTTTGTAACTTTATTTGAATTAGCAATTACTTCTACAAATAGGTAATCAGTGCCTGCATTATTGTCACTTAAGAGCAAATTGCAAAAATAATTCCCATGTAAACCATGTACATTTGGAACTCCACTCTAATTATTTAGAACCACGAGAGCTATACCAAAGTAATAAGCTTTTGTTATGATAAAACCATTACATAAAATTTTAAATTAGGTGGTTCCACTAGTACATTATATTTCCAGTTTCAAATAGGCAGCCTGTTTAGAACTTCCCAATTCTTGTGTGTGTGATTTTTATGATGGGGGCAAAAAGGAGGGAGGAAAAGTAGCAAAATGCATTCAACACTTACAACTGTTATGGGATTCAATGTGGAAAGTAGATGCTTGTTAACTTAGCAGTGAAAGTCTCATTTTGCAGTGTAAAATAGCAGTTGTCTGTTTCCCCTGAGCATATGATTGAAGCTAGGAAAAGTTTTTTTACATACCAAATTTTAAAATGTGAGTTTATAAAAAGTGTGTACTATGTGTGATCATTCTAATTGTATGGACTAATACTTTATCCTCTCTTCTAGGTGAATCTGGATTGGGAAAATCAACATTAATCAACTCATTATTCTTAACAGACTTGTATTCCCCAGACTATCCAGGTCCTTCTCATAGAATTAAAAAGACTGTACAGGTATGTGTGTAGTTGTAAGTTTGCAAATTACAATAGTTTAAGATAGTATTTTGAAGTTAGTATCCTAAGAGAAACTTAGCTTGTACTGTAAGCTTGTTCATATTTCTATCTATAGTTTTTCTTCACAATAAATCAATAACGTGCATGTGTAAATAAGCTATTCTTCTGTTGTGTGGTTGCCACCATTGCCAGTGATGTGGTTAAATCTCTCGGCTATCTGACAGGTGGCCAACAATCTCACTGTAGGTCCCTGATCCTTTAGTCTTTCCACTTGTTCCTGTTCAAAGGCAGGAAACTCTCTGTAGGAGTGAAGCTATTGCTTTGTAAAATCTTAGCTTTTTCATTATAGATTCAATAAATGAATAAAAACATGAATATAAAGCATCTCCAAAATTTAATGTCCTAAATGTCTTTCCCATTTTCCAGTTGCCTTTTTAAAAAGAAGCCCTGCCTATCTTCTGACCTCTCCCCATTCCAGATTCCTAACCATCCAGCCCAATCCTTTTCTCCTCTTTTTGTGCCATCCAAGTGCAGTTGTCTTGTTAAGATGATAATCTTGGACCAACTGAAATTGCAGTCATTCTTACAAAACTATTGAAGAAGCTGTGTTACTCTGTACATTAACTCCTTGCTTAAAGTTGTAGTTATGTTCCTGAAAAATGCAACTTAAGCAAAATGATGTTAAATGAATCCAATTTCCCCATAAGAATGAATGTAAATGCGGGCAGGGGGCTAGATTCCAGGGAAATATTTTTCACCAGACAAAAAACTATATATATTGTATGTATATACATATATACACACAAACACAGAGTATACATTTTAAACAATTAAATACTGTACACAGTGATGATTGTGAAGCTTGGTTGAGGTGGTGAAGTTAGAGGGTGAAAGAGGGTGGGATATCTCCCAGGAAATGCCTTACTGCTAAATGATGAACTAGCTTTTGGTTGGGCCCTCAAGTGTTAACACATTGTTACTGTAGTTCACACTCTACAAGGCAGCACGAATGGAGGGAGAGGAGACAGTATGGCAGACAGAGACACAATCTGTGTGTGGGGGAGAGAGAGATGTGTATTGACTTTTAAGTAAGCTGACCCCACTCTTAAGTACATTGCCTTTTTAAGTTGATCAGGAAGTTGTGACAGCAGCTGCTGCCCCAAGCACTGTCTCTCCCAGCTCTGTCTGTCTTTGCAAATCAACCAGCAGTTACTGTAAAGAGAGCAGTGCAGCTGGTTCCTCCTCCCTTAGAGAAAGTATGTCATCAGTGGTTGTCAGACATATA
The DNA here is from genome assembly GCA_007922305.1 of Dermatemys mawii. Classification (NCBI taxonomy): domain Eukaryota; kingdom Metazoa; phylum Chordata; order Testudines; family Dermatemydidae; genus Dermatemys; species Dermatemys mawii. The sequence continues at coordinate 67,672,128 of ML677349.1, forward strand.
GATGAACATAGTTTGTTGAGGAAGAGTCAACATGGTTTCTGTAAAGGGAAATCATGCCTCATTAATCTACTGGAATTCTTTGAGGGGGGTCAACAAGCATGTGGACTGAGGGGATCCAATGGATATAGTGTACTTAGATTTTCAGAAAGCCTTTGACACAGTCTCTCACCGAAGGCTCTCAAGCAAAGTAAGCTGCCACGGGATAAGAGAGAAGGTGCTCTCATGGATCAGTAACTGGTTAAAAGATAGGAAATAAAGGGTAGGTATAATGGTCCGTTCTCAGAATGGAGAGGGGTAAATAGTGGTGTCCCCCAAGGATCAGTGCTGGAACCAGTCCTATTCAAAATATTCATAAATGATCTGGAAAGAGGGGTAACAGTGAGGTGGCAAAGTTTGCAGGTGATCCAGAATTACTAATGATAGTTCAGACCCAGGCAGATTGCGAAGAGCTGCAAAAGGATCTCTCAAAACTGAGTGACTGGACAACAAAATGGTAGATGAAATTTAATGTTTATAAATGCAAAGTAATGCACGTTGGACAGCATAAACCCAGCTACACATGGAAAACAACGGGGTCTAAATTAGCTGTTACCACTCAAGAAAGAGATCTTGGAGTCATTGTGGACAGTTCTCTGAAAACATCCGCTCAATGTGCAGCGGCAGTCAAAAAAGAAAACAGAATGCTGGGAATAGTTAAGAAAGGGATAGATAATAGGACAGAAAATATCATGTTGCCTCTATATAAATCCATAGTACGCCCACATCTTGAATACTGTATGCAGATGTGGTTGCCCTATCTCCAAAAAGGTATATTGGAATTGGAAAAGGTTTTAAAAAGGGCAACAGAAATTATTAGGGATATGAAACAGCTTCCGTATGAGGAGAGATTAGTAAGACTGGGACTTCTCAGCTTGGAAACGAGACAGCTAAAGGGTAATTTGATAAAGGTCTATAAAATCATGACTGGTATAGAGAAAGTAGATAAGCAAGTATTTACTACTTCTCATAACACAAGAACTAGGGGTCACCAAATGAAATTAGTAGGCAGCAGGTTTAAAATAAATAAAAGGAAGCATTTCTTCACACAACGCACAGTCAACCTGTGGAACTCCTTGTCAGAGGATGTTGTGAAGGCCAAGACCATAACAGACTTCAAAAAAGTTCTAGATAAATTCATGAAGGATAGGTCCCTCAATGGATATGAGCTAGGATGGACAGGAATGGTGTCCCTTGCTTCTGTTTGCCAGAAGCTGGGAATAAGTGACGGGGATGGATCAGTTGATAATTACCTGTTCTGTTCATTCCCTCTGGGACACCTGGCACTTGCCAGTCAGAAGACAGGATACTGCGCTAGATAGACCTTTGGTCTGACCTGGCAGGGCCATTCTTATGTTCTTAGGATGCAATTAGTAAAGAATTAAAGGAGGGTAGTATAATTTATGCCAATCAAGGTGACCTTAGAAAATAGATCTTGTCAAACAAACTAGATATAATTTTTTTGAGATCACAAATTTGGTTTGTAAATCTAGTTGTAAATTTGGTTTGTAAATCTAATTATAAATTTGGTTCGTATATCTAGAATTCTGCAAAGACTTCAGGCTTGTCTATATGGAGTAGCAATGCAGCCTGCAATTTTTAAAACACACTGATATGCCCATGTTTAATATATGTCTATCTCATAGAGCTGGCAGGACCTTGAAAGGTCATCAAGTCCAGGCCCCAGCCTACACTAGCAGGACCAAGTACTGTCCCCTGCCAGATTTTTTGCCCCAGATCCCTAAATGGCCCCCTCAAGGATTGAGCTCACAACCCTGGGTTTAGCAGGCCAATGCTCAAACCACTGAGCTATTCCTCCTCCCCAACAGCACTCTGTTAAAGAGCATTAAAGTGACCTTTAGTGTGCACTGTAGGGTCTACATGGACCAATTAATGTGAAATATGTTAATGTGCTTCCCAAATCATCACTTCACAGGGCATGTTACCCCACCATGTAGACAAGCCCTTAGTCCCCTGTGATAGTCTGAGTAAAAAACACTATACAAAACCAATGTATTGCATATTAAATGGATTAACTACTGGTTAACTCATCTTTAAAGTAATTGTAAATGGAAGTGTTTCTTGGCCCAAGGTTATTCGGTATGTTTATCAACAATGTGGAAAATAGTATGAAAAAAACTGCAAATTTTATCACTAATTAACACACAGTTTGGCACAATGGTGAATAATGACAAGTCAATTGCTGAAATGCCACTTGATCAGCTGGTAAAGTGGGCATTCTTGAACAGTGTGCATGTTAATACAGCCAAATGTAATGTCATGCACTTAGGAGCAAATATAGGTTATGCTTACAAGATGGGAAAGAGTATGCTGGAATGCAGTGGCAATGAAAAGGACTATGAGTTAATTATAGATAGTGAACTGAACATGAGCTCCCATTGCAAAGCTGTACCTAAGAGGGCAATCATAATGCTTGAATGTATAAGCAGGTGAATGTTAAGGATGAGTAGAGAGGTGGTATTCCTTCTGGATACAAGATTAGTGAGACACTTATTGGACTACAATAGCCAGGTCTGGTGTTCATGCTTCAAAAAGGATGTTGACGCATTGGAAAGGGTTAAAAAAAAATCTAAAAATATTATTCAGAATCTGGAAAACATATATATAATGAGACTGAAGTCCATTTTTTTTTCAAGAGAAGATTAAGACCTGGTCACTGTCTACAAGTTCATACATGGGGTACAGATTTTCATACATGGCTCTTTTAGTCTAGCAGAACAAATAATAATGAAATCCTGTGGTTGGAAGCTGAAGCTAGATAAATTCAGACTAAAAATATGGTGCAAATTTTAACAGTGAGGGTAATTAACTATTGGAACAAGGCAGGGTTGATTCTCAATCACTTCAGATCTTGAAATCAAGATTGGATATCTTTCTAAAAGATGTGCTGTAGCGCAAAACAGAATTTATGGACTTGATGCAGAAATTACTGGATGAGGTTCTTTTATCCTGTTATGCAGGAGATCAGACTAGATTATCAAAACAGCCCCTTTTGGCCTTAATCTGCTAACCTTATACCTGAAAACGATGCCTCTTTCTTAGTCCACCAGTAAGAATTCAGTGAAATTAAGTGTCTTGTGATTGAAGAGGATTCTAACTTGATATATGTTCATAAAAATTGAAACACATGGAAACTGGGCATCCGTATGGTTTGGAAGTAATTAGTCATCAGTATTCCACCACACTTTTTGTAACTTTGTTCAGTTTCTGTTCATATGCTTAAATTAGGAGTTCCCACAAGGATGACAAATTTATATTGTGATGGTATGAAAGGCATTTGTACATTTAGGAGTCATTGCTACCCTTATCTGGAAAAATGCTTTTTTTATGTAGAACTGAATCGGGTGATGGCTGAAAAATCAGCAAGTATTGTCTCTTAATTCAAATGCCATTTAGATAAATAGTGAAAAAATATTAGAACTGTAACCTTGAATGTTATATGTATTAGAGACTCCCATGGTTGATAATATTTACTTGTGGTTCCAATTCAGATAATATGCCTAGGTAGAGAAGGTTCTTGATCTATTAATGTGTTTCACATGGCATCAGCATATGTCCATATTCATGCTCATGTTGGGTACTTTTGGGGCAGATTTAAATTGTGAATTGAAATTCAGCATTTTCAGGGACTCTAAAGTTTATCATTCCTAGTTGATACTTATACCTGAGCTGTTCCTTGTCCATGTGGATTGAAACATTCTTAGTAGAAATTATACTTTATTTTTCCTGCTCCTTTGTTTCATGTAAAAACCATGCATTGAGTAAGAGTTAAGGTGATTCGAATAGAGAAGTTTAATTGCATAAGTATGAAATGTAATTTTGGCAGTGCTTGACAATCATGAGGGAAGTTATTGGTAATGGTTTTATTTTAAAAAATGAAAAATAAGTTTCATTCTAAGGATTCTTTTAAACAAACACAAAAAGATTTCTAGTTTTCACTTTGCATCTTATATCAGTCAGGGCTTTGGCAGTGTTTTTCAAAAATTGTGCAGAATTGATTTCAGGTAGGTGAGTTCAGAAGAAGCTATGAAGTAAACAATCTTATGTGAAATACACTTCATTTGATCATCAGTTAAAATATTTTAAATGGTGTGTGATATAGCAATGCGTGATCCAACAGTAGATGCTCATTAGTAGAAACATACCTGTGTCCTTTTACTATGTTGCTCCTAAGTGGCTTTTGCTGTTATGGGGAGTGTTGACAATTCACAGCAGGGAAAGTGTTCCCAGGGGAAATGCTTTTTGTAAGCCATGGTTGCTCTTACAAAGTGTTGCTGCAAACAAGCTTCTGCTGTTGTAAGACTAAGACTTGTATTCAGTTTGATAGGATCCAGTGTAATGATGTAAAATAGACCAATCTGACCTGCTTAACTAAAGTGCATGGGAAAATGGTCATTTGGAATGGATTTGTTAAGAAAAGTTTTAAATTCCAGGACTTGAACTAATTTGTTTTTCATGAATCTCTCGGGAATACTTGTAAAACCGGATGATAGGATACAGTTGGATTCTAACTGAATGACACTAGTTTACAGTTGTCTGGATCTGTTCCAGATGTTGCTGCGTTCTGAGAGTTTGGCCATGTATGGACACACATTCACTTCTTTCTTTCTTTCTTCTTTCTTTCTTTCTTTCTGAACTAATTTAGGCTGAATAGCACAGGTTCTTAATATCGATCTCTAATTGACACTAATAAAAGTAACATGATTCAGTGTGTTGTAGAGGACAAGATTTGATTATCCTACCTCTGTACAGAATTTCAATGTTCCAAGGTTTTGAAAATTGTATAAAGCGGGATGTACAAAAGATACATCCAATTTCTAAATAAAATTTGGAAGGCTTATATACTAATAATAAGTGTTAAGCTTACTTTTGGATAGCCATTGGCTGCTGTGGAGGTGGATTTGGAAAATATGTAACTTAAGACTGTGGATATTAGGGCCACTCATCATGTTTGCAAAGATATTTATTAAGCCTACTCGGGATTTTAGTTTGAAAATCCTTTTCAGTATTGGAAGGGAAATGTGTAGTTCACCCCATCAACAAAAGCTGTTCCTTGTAAGCAGCAGAAAACTTCAGACAGGTGAAGAGTGAACGATTGTATACTGATTTTCATGTAACATTTAATAGTGTTCTAAAGATAAAGCCAACTAATCCAGAACCATTTGGAAAATGTGTAGTCTGCAGGGTCCTAAGCAAGCACTCAGTGATTGGGCCATGTCTGGTTCCACCTTTGGAGGGTGGGGCAGGAGAATCCAGGCTTATGTACCTCCTTTCTTGGTCCATTTGTCAGGGTATCAGACCACACATTGTGGAATCTCTGTAGGGTTCTAAGCAATAATGTTGCTTGCACTTAAGGCTAGCCATGCCAGTGATATTTTTTTTCTGTTTATGCACAAGTGTGGGTATCTAAAATTTATCCTTTTGGAGGCCAATATGATTCAGGTGTGGAGATGGTTATGTTTATTGCATACATTAATTCACACTTTTTCTGTTATTTCATATATTTGAAGCTGCTGAGAAGGCTAAAAAATCATTCTTAGGATTAAACATTGAATCTTCCTCAGCAACTTGGTTTTCTTTGCTCTTATTTTAATGATATTCAGTGTCTTGTCTGTGCAAGACCATTGTTTCTTTTTTTCATTATTTCTACAAATTTATATTCTAGATTTATTGTTTTATTAATGATGTTTATCCGTTTGGTGACTCACTTGCAGTTGACTTCAAGTATGGTGATTTCACTGTGTTCTGCAGTTAGCTATGTATGTGTAAGAAACAGCTTTGCATCACGGACATGCCCTGTACCCTAAAATAGCAAAATTGTATTACATCATGTGACTGGTCAGGAAACCCATCCAATTATCTGAAATTGTAAAAGTTGGGGCTTTTAGTCATGTCTGTCGTTGAGGCTTTTGTGAAAATGGTACTCCACTGGAAAGTTGTCATAAGAACAAAAATTGAAAGGGCCCCAGACTGGGGAGTATTTTATACAGAAAACAGATATATAGGCATAGTGTTCTAAAACTGTAGCTTGTGTGTGCTCACTCAGATGAACATGACTGGAGGGCTGCATGGTTTACAAGGTTGGTAATAAGTTACTGAGCTTCTTAACATTAGGACATCTCTTTGAATCTAGGTCAAGGAAACAGTGGTTGTTTAACTTGCTAGGTGTTGATTGATTGTCTTAGGGCTAGGCTACGCTGAGGCGAGTGGGTCGACCTCAGATACACAACTTCAGCTACGCCAATAGTATAGCTGAAGTCACAGTATCTTAGGTCGACTTACCTGACCGTCCCGATGGCAGAGAGTCGACAGGGAGCATGTTCGGGGATCAATTTATTGCGTCTAGATGAGACGCGATAAATCGATCCCCGATACATCGAGCGCTACCTGCCAATCCAGCGGGTAGTGTAGCCATACCCTAAATCAACAACAGGAAAACCGCCACCGAGAGGCTAAAGAGTTAATGTGCATGGAAAAGCTTTCATTCACAGAGTCAGTCACTGATGTTTATATAGCAAAATAAGTCCTGAAGCAAAGTCTTGTTAGCCATGCTACTCCATAAGGTAGGGAACATTACTCTTTGGAAAGTGCTGCTGTGCATATTATGTACATTCCTTCAGTTGCCACCTTAAGGTGGCAGAGGATTGAATAGCACTGCTGCATTCTTGGAATATGATTGATGCCTCAAGGAAAGGTGGTTGTGAGGACTTGAGCCCCTCATCTCCTTTCTACCATATGTTAAAAAAAAACAATATGCGTAGACTATTTCAGTAGACAGAAACAAAGACCAACATTAATAATCTTGTTTACTTTGGTTTTGTCTAACCCTAATAAGCCTTCATGAAAAAGGGGGTCCACATTTTAGCTTCAAATTTAATGCAAAGTTGATGACTAGTACAGATAACCTCATGGTGGGATGGGGGACTTCGCATACATAACCAAAACCCGATTGGATGATACTGTAGAGCAGATACTGGCAAAACTAGCTCCAGCTGGGGTTTTAAAAAGCTCTGTGTTGTCTTTGTCCCAAGAAACTAACACTTAATGTTTTCCAATCTTGATAACTCTCCTTAAACATATATTGATTCTTATGAAAAGGAAAGATGAGGATCTTATTTGCTTTTAAAGATGAAAAATAAAATCCTAAACACTTATAGTGGAAGACTTTGCATTCTGGGAGTGATTTTTACTAAACAAACACTAAATTTTCTAAAACAAGTACATTTTTAAACAAAATGTATAGAAATAGTAGGGATCACAGGCTTTATTCACTTTTTTAAATAGCATAGTCACTTCCTTTAAAGGGAGTAAAGTGGAGTAATTAATTAGTTTGATCTTTCACATGTATGGATGTAAGAATATGTATACTGAGTTACTTCATCTTGCATCAGTATTGGTCACTTTGTTTTTCTAATTGAGTTCTAAAACTGCATAAAAGTGGAACTTATTTTTATTGGGTGGCAGCATTATTTTAATATTAGATAATGCGATCAGCTAGTGAAAATATTAAGCTCCTCTCCACATACTTTACAAATAGATTTTCTAACACTGATAGTATCTGATTTTCTTTCTTTTGTCTTGAAGCTTAAATAAAAAGATGACATAGGCAGAATGAGTCTTTGCAGCTTCCATTTTGAACTGTACAATTTCTCAAGTCTATAATTGTTGATTATAATTTGTATTCTAATGGCTATTTAGACACATTGAGTCTGTGGGTGCTTTGCATTGAAATAAGTGACTTAAAATTGTTGTATTATAACTACAGTATGAAAATTTAAATGCTTTTAATCTTTTAGGTTGAACAGTCAAAAGTTTTAATCAAAGAAGGTGGTGTTCAGTTACTACTCACAATAGTTGACACACCAGGATTCGGCGATGCAGTGGATAATAGCAATTGGTAAGAGATTACTTTATTATGATCTCTCAAAGTAAACTTGAATAATATTGTCCTTGTGGACATTTAGTATCAAAACTCATTTTAAAGATGCCAATTTTTCTTTTAAATCATAAGGTTTACATCTTTAAACTTTTATACATTTGTATGGGCAATATTGCTGTATTAGCTAGAAATCTTATTTTAAAAGCTGGGTTACCTATTACTATTTTAATGTGGCTAAAATGCTTTCAGCTTCTCTCTAACTAGCTCAGCTGTGAACAGAATCTTCAGCCTTTTGTGCGTTATCAATGCTCCCAAGAAGCTGAAACTAATTATTTCTGTGATGTCATAGGATTAGAATTCTTTGGCATCCTGTAAAGAGTATTCCGTAAGTTGCTGTTCGTGAGTGTTCAGTTTAATACTATTACATTGAGTAGTTGTGTTTAAAGAGCTTTTCAGTATACACGTGGACTGCTGTCTTAAAGCTATGGTGCTATTTGTCTTTTTTTAAGAGTTGAATGGACTTTAAACTATGTAATCCTTTATTCTTTCCCTTTTACTTTGTGCACTACTTAGAATATTTTAGTTTATATTGTATTAACAATTTATATTTACTTGCAATGCACATAATTACAATCTGAAATTCTGTTGACTATAAGAGCATCCTTTAATCTAAGTTTCTAGGATTTAGGAATGCATTGGTTAACATTTCAAGTTAAAAATAGTTTTTTATTATTTTAAAGTGGTTTACTATAATTTGTCCATCTCTCCTGCTACATATAAATATCTCATTTTTAAACTAATACTCTAGCAATACTGTACATACACTCACTTTGCTGAAAACAGATACACATACTGTGTACATCAGAAATTGATGTTCAATGCATATGTGATATGTACAACTGGTCTTACATTTTTTATTTATGTACACTCTGTAGTTGGCAGCCTGTTATTGACTACATTGACAGTAAGTTTGAAGACTACCTGAATGCAGAATCTCGTGTGAATCGACGTCAGATGCCAGATAATAGGGTGCAGTGTTGTTTATACTTCATTGCTCCTTCAGGCCATGGGTCAGTATCTTAATATTTTAATGTGCCTTTCCCCCATAATTCTGTCTCAAATGCACTTTCAAACTTTGGCATTCTTAAAATATGCAAAATTTCAGGTCAGGATTAATCAACATATAAACCGCAGGCTATGTTTAATTTCATGGGGTAATTTAATTTGGCTTGTCAAACACTAACAAACCAGACTTGTAATAAATCAGAATACCAAGAAATATGATTAGTTACCAAGAAAAAAATTGTCAGTTTATCCCATTTGTGAACAATCGTATGTCTTTCATTCCCTTAATGCCATTTCTGTATTCATTATCACGCAATTTATTAAAAATTTGAACTGTAGAAGATGCTCCCAGAACTCGGCCAACAAATTTTCAACTTTCTTTGAACTCAAATGATAACTCAAAAGAGAGACGGAAATGTACCTATATATTATTTGCCATAAATTCATATTGGAACTTAGCATGGCTTTTGTTCAATGAATTGAAAACTCCTGATACTGAAATTGTACTTTAATTCACAGATTTTACTATTATGTAAACTTTCATCCACCCCATCTCACTTTTAACTTGGTCAGACTTCTCTCTAGTGGGGGAGAGAGAAAATTGCACTTTTGAGGTACTTGATTTTGGGCCATGTTGATCTGATATTGGAGGTGTAGAGCAGTTTATCGTGGAATTACAACTTTGATTAATTTCCGAGGGACTTTCTCTGCTTGTTACATTTTGTATCTTAAAGACTAGAAATACGAAGTAAGGGTCATTGTGCAAAGTAGTAAACTAAGGCTGGTGGAAGCCAGGGTGGGGCTGTAGATAGGATGCTGGGGTCAGAGCTGCTGAGCTAGTGCTGTCTAGCACACAGATACTTAGGGTGTGCCTTGCATACTAGCAGGCTGGTTGTGATTAGTTTAGATTGGAAGCTGCAGTAGCAAAGCATTGTGAAGCACCCATGGTTATGGGGCAGGGAGTGACACAGCCCCTCACTGGACTAGATTGCACCCCAAAATGTGACACTGCCCCAAAATACCATTGAATAAAAAATTCTTAAGTGTACTCAGAATATAAGTTCTATTTACCTTTTTTTTTTCTTTAATTTTAAGGCTATTGCCTTATCTGTAAAGAATACTCACTTCCTACCTGTTTGTTTTAATGGTGTTACATGGTCTGATCTTGTTTCTTGAGTTCACTGTGGCCTATATAATTGTCATTATCAAGTGAAACACATTTTTCTCTCTATTCTGAATAACATAAAACTCCATTTACAATGGGCAAAAATATGTGTAGAGCAGGTGTCTTTTCTTTACCCTCTTGGTTTTAAAATTAAGTATTTTCATTAATTAAAAATTGAACTGAAGTGTTAGCACTTGTGTGTACCTGAAAAATAATCACATTAAATCCGGAAAGACTGCCCCAGCCACTGAAAAATAAACATAAGGACAGCAAACTCCTTTCTACTGAAGACCACGCACATTCTCAGCAGTAGCTTGAGAAATTAAGTGAACCCAATAGGATGCGCAGTAGATTAACAAACTGGGGTGTAGTCACCCAGAATTGGGATTGAGTTCCAGGACTGGATCTCATGGAAAACTCCCTGGCATCATTCACTCCCTTTTCACTTATGAATTAGAGATCTCATGGAAAACTCCCTGGCATTATCTCCTCCCCTTTTATTTATGAGGCTGTTAGTGCCAGTACTTCTGTTTACGACAGCAGATGGCATTGTGAAATACCTCTCTGCTTCAGTATTTGCCCCCCTCCGATTTGTGTTAATTTTTGAATCTTTTGGCCTGCACATGCTAAAATGGGCTCACATCGCCAAATAGATTTTCTTAACAAACTTAATATGCATTGTTTTAATGCTTAATAGAATTTTTGATTTTTAACTATAGTTGAAAAGTTAACACTTAATTCAACATATACAGTAGCTAGTGCTAAGTACCTTTCCTCAAGAGTTTATTGGATTACAGCTTTGAATCCTTATAAATATTATTTAAAGAAATTCAGGTGCATGTAGCATTTTAGAAAATTTTAGCCTTTGCCAGCCCATCTAGGTTCAATAGCACTGAGTGAGATTCCAGTATTTGTCTATGGGAACAAACAATCTCCGTTTCTCATAGATTTTAAAAGTACAAGCTGAGCTGAAAAGTACACAGCCTTTTGCTGATTTGAATCCGGGTTCCCAGCTGCTTAAGTGAAATAAACTGAATAAATCCACTCATGGTGGACCTCTTCATGCAATTGCCAGTCTTCTTAACTGTCTTGGCCCTTCAGATAACTTAATCAGCATGGAAGCTGAACAGAATTTTCAGCTATAGGATTTGTCCCCTAGATCAGAATTGGGTCATTTTAGTGGAATGCAGAAGCCTGTGTCGCCCTTGCTAATGTAGTATCAATTCAGTGTATAACACTAATTTTCCAGTTCTAACAATCTGGCACAAACAGTCCTGTACTAAATTCAAGTGGAGGGAGAAATTTAAATGAGAAGCTAGTATAAATATAAACAAAGTCAAATCTGTTGGCAGTGGCTTGATCTAATCCCAGTATAAACTTTTTTTATAATTTAGCTTTTTACTGAAGTCATATCTGTACATGTTATAGCAGACTAGCACATTTCCAAGATACATTCCTGGAGTATTATTATTGGTGTATTAGTCTTGGAGGTCTAGGTGTTTTGTTATAATGCCTCAATTCTATATTAGTCAAATACATCTTACATTTAAAATATTAGAATATCCAAGCACAGGATCTAAGAAATAAATGAAAGTAACAAACTTTATTCCCTACTGATACCCAAAAGGGTATTCTATTTTATTGAACGTGCCACTGGTTCTGTTGACATTTGACACTCAAAGTTCTTCACTCTTTTCAGAATATTGAATTAAATGTAGGTCAGTTTCAGTTTAAACTGGGAAATAAGTGTAACTGTAGAGTACATTTTAATTTAATCTTGCAATTTGGGTTCTGTTCCAAATAAATAAGAGGAGAACACCATTCAAGTGGCCTAGTGTTATCATCTTTGGCAGGCAAGAGAACAGACTCTGTATTTGAGCTATTGTTCTCTAAACTAAAGGGGGTTGACAGCACGGCTAGGTATCTCTTGCGGAAGAGGAGATAGATTCACTTCTGCTGCTTTCTTATCAAACTTAGCCATTACACCAGAGGTTCCCAAACTACGGGGAGCAGGAGGAACATTTTGCAGGGGGTGCAGATTAGCCTCATAGGTGGCAGAGAGGAAGCGCAGCCCAGCCCCACTCTGCTCTGGCTGTGGCCCCCGATCACAGCTCCATTACTGACCACACCTCCATAACCGACCACACCCCCAGACCTGCCCCCAGCTGTGGCTCTAGCCTTGCCCCCTTAAACCTGTTTATGTTCTCCCACCCATCTCCCAGGACCCACACCCCCTGCTCCTGACTCCAGCTTTGGTAGGAGAAAGTCAGACAAGGGCAACAGGGGGCATGACCCTGAAAATTTTGGGAACCACTGTCTCATTAGAATTCTGAAACAGGTCAGTTCCATGGGAAACTGCTGCACCATCAAGTTTATTTGTATGGAGATAGAAAATTAGCTTTCTTTTCAGATCATGTTCTTGATAGGTCATACCAAACATAACATAAGAATGGCCATACAGGGTAGGTCCAAAGATCCATTTAGCTCAGTATCTTGTCTTCTGACTGTGGCCAACACCAGAGGTAATCAAGCGATCCATCCTGTCGCCCATTCTGAGCTTCTGACAAACAGGCTAGGGATACCATCCATGCCCATCGTGGCTCCTAGCCATTGATGGACCTATCATCCATGAATTTATGTAGTTCTTTTTTGAACCTTGTTATAGTCTTGGCCTTCACAACATCCTCTGGCAAAGAGTTCCACAGGTTGACTGTGTGTTGTGTGAAGAAATATTTCCCTTTGTTTTAAACCTGCTGCCTATTAATTTCATTTGGTGACCCCTAGTTCTTGTGTTATGAGAGGGAATAAGCAACTCTTCCTTATTTACTTTCTCTGCACCAATCATGATTTTACAGACCTCAGTCATACCTCCCCTTAGTCATCTCTCTTCCAAGCTGAAACACCCTTGTCTTATTAATCTCTTCTAATATGGAAGGTGTTCCAAACCCCTAATTATTTTTGTTGCTTTTTCTGAACCTTTCCCAATTCTTGTATATATCTTTTTTGAGATGCGGCAACCACAAAGGGCTGATATACTGCATGGAGAGCCATAATTTCAGGGGTTATGAAGTTGAAAAAGTGTGCTTAACAAGGTTAGCTGCTTCTTGGATCAGCTGTATCTGAATTTTTTTCACATTATGGTGGTTCAAAACACTTTTTAAGTGCTTTCTTAAGTGCTTTCAAACTGTATCGGAAATGTCAGATTGTTTCACAGGACTGATGGAAAGTTTAGCGCTATCCAACAAATTATCTAATTGTGCATCCCAATGGTATGCACCATTTAAGAAGTTTCAGAGTATTTAGATTATTTAGGCCTTTTGGTTGAAAGAATGGTGGGTGGCATTAATAAATTCCTGCCATAATAAAATTAGGAAAGAATTCATGAGAATAAAGCATAGGGAGACTGCCAATTTTTAGGACTCCAGGGGAAAAACTTAGAGCTTTCGTACAACAGAACTGCTTTACCCCGAACAGACAGAAATGCTAGGTGAAGTTGTGAATCATGTCTGAAGTGCCTCATGTCCATCACCTTCCAAGATTATCTCTTTCCATGATTGTAGTCTTGGTGGTTGGTTTTACCATCAGGCATGGAGAAACAAATGAAAATGAATTTGATATCATCCTGCTGGATAGTTGTCCACATTACATAACCATAGCTGGTGGTATCCCTGTTGGAAGGGCCCAGGCTTGGTATAAACAATGGTATTTCTGAATGTCACATCTGAAGATTTTTGATAGTGCTATGTGAGGAAGCTTGCTTTTTATTTTAGTCAGTGCTGTGGCTTCTCAGTCTATCAGAAGAAATAACTCAACTTATTTTGTAAAGAATAAAAGTGAACACTTTAAAATTGACAGGCCTGGAGTTCATGCTTGGAGCTAATCATTCTTCTGTAGTATTATCAAGAAACCTATAGCACATATTACACATTTATATAAATGTGCAGTGGTATTCCACCTTCTTCTTGTCTCCAGAACTTTCTTTCAAGCATCAAATCATTAAAGTGAACAATATCCTATTGCTACTGTTAGAGACTTATGCAGTAACAAACGCACTCATCCATTTTACTTCCAGTAAGTCAGCATTTCCAAAATACAGGCAGGATTGCCTGTCGGGCGCGTATGAACTGTACATTTAAAGAAGTTAGCCCTTAAACTCTACACGAGAGTTGAAGTGTTTATCATTGGTTGCATTTTCCTCAAGGAGGGGAGTTTTCAAAAGACTGGGTGACAGGGGATGGATCACTTGATTACCTGTTCTGTTCATTCCCTCTGGAGCACCTGGCACTGGCCACTGTTGGAAGACAGGATACTGGGCTTGATGGACCTTTGCTCTGACCCAGTTATGGCTGTTCTTATGTTCTTAAGTTTGAGAAATGCTGTGGAAAACAGAGCATATTTTTTTAGAGGCTCTAATGTTCAGTGCTTAAAGAATTAAATCACAAAACCCTAATGCTGTTTTTCAGACTTAAGCCTTTGGATATTGAGTTTATGAAGCGCCTGCATGAAAAAGTCAATATCATTCCACTTATTGCCAAAGCAGACACACTTACACCTGAGGAATGCCAACAATTTAAAAAACAGGTGAGCTGAAAGATTAATATATATTTACAACATAGCCTGATTTAGTGCTTTTGTTTCAGTTCAGCTAATTTGTTTTAATTTTTCATACAGTTTATATTAAATCCCAAAGCAGTACCTCAAAGCTGCAAAACTGAGTAACATATATCACTAGTTTTGCATATATTGGTGGAATGAGCTTATCCTTCGGGGAGAAATATTAGAAGTGCTATGGGATTCTTGATGAGTGAAATATATTCACTGAAAGTGTGTCTTTAACAGTGAAAACATGAAAGGGAGCTTTCAAAGTTGAGAGAAGCATTATTTCATATTTTGTTCTATAAACTGTTTTACCAGTCTCATTAGTTGTATGGAAATGTCAACAAATTAAATGCATGAAACCGTAAAGAAAAACAAGGATGCTAGCAAAAGGATGTTATATGTGACATTTAATCTTAAAATGCTTATCAGAACTCCAATATTTAAATCTTAATGATAATGATATTGTTGTAATATAGATGTGGCTGCAAAATTGTTCTCATGCATTAGATTTGTGGAGTGGGTTTAAGATTCATCTTCTCTGTGGCTTCAGAGTGAATCATCGTAGTGGCATAATTTGTTCTTTTGAGGGGATTGGGAGGAGACAGGATGGGAAAGTGAAGAGGCAAGTTCATTTTTTTGGCACTGTTTCTAGTGCAAGTTTCTACAGGATCCAGCTTCTGAAAAGACAGTTTTAATAAAATAAGTTGAGTAGACAGCATGGTGAAAAAATTGGTTTGGGACTATAAAGGGAAATGCCATTCCCGATCTCCATGGGAGAGCGGACATGAATTCCACATTGTGATATTTCTATGACGTAGAACTTCATGTACAAGGATAGGAGGAAGGTGGCGAAATGTTGTAGCTTATTGTTAAGTATGTAAATTGTTTAATATGTTGTATATTTTTGTTTCATTCTTCAATTTTTTTTCCTAAATCAGTCTCTTGAAACTAGAATTGCATACTAGAAACCTCTCTAAAGCTGCAAAATGATATACCAAATACTACATCCTCTAGCCACAGCAATGTCTGTTTTTAAATGATATAGCACTTTCAGTTTTCCAGAATTTTGGAACGAGAATCAGATTTATTAAAAATAATTTTCAAATTAGGACAGTGAGAGTCTTAATTTTTGAGACACTCAGCTGCTCTTAAATTTTCACTAACATTTTCATTTTTGTTCTGTGCTTGCCACTGGAGTCAGTCCACCTGTCTCAAATGCTGCTTAGAGGGACAGGCAGGTGACACTGCTTCAAGCAGTTCTAATTCAGCTGAGCTGGAAGTGAACAGAAATAGGAGTGACAACAGTAACTATAGTAGGAGCTTGTATTATTTAACCATGCTTGAAAATCATTCAAACTTTTGTGAAGAAAGTTTTATCGAAAGAACAGGTTATTTAGATTATGTGCAATAAATGGAAAATTCCAAAGTTAAATTTCAGACAAGTTTCCAAAAATTAGATTATTGGGGGATTTGCTGAGTATACTACATCTATCTTTCACATGCACTAACAGTCATCTGAGACATTAACTTCATTGCAAAAGTTGGTTTTAAACGCAGAGAATTCCCCAATGCCAGATGGAGGGAGTAGAATGACCAGGTGACAGCAAGTAAATAATGCATGCTTCAGTAATAATTTTACTGATTGATTGACTGTTATTCACTTTTAGATTATGAAAGAAATCCAAGAGCACAAAATTAAAATATACGAATTTCCAGAAACAGATGATGAAGAAGAAAATAAGCTGGTTAAAAAGATAAAGGTAGATAATTTTTTGCATTTTTCAACATACTGTTCACCACTCGATAATTTCCTTTCATCTTAGGGAAGAGGGAAGATCTTGCCTTTTTTGAGGGCTCCAGGACTAGCTGCCCACGAAGCAGTCATTAATGATGTCTAGGAATCTTATCTCTGCATCCCATCCTGAGCCAATATGGGGATAATTGAAAGTCACCATTAATAATAGGTTTTCTGTTTTTGTAGCCCTTCTAATTTCCCTGAGCATTTCACAGTCACCAATATAGTGACTGGTAGTATATTCCTGCTGCTATACTCTTATTATTCAATCATGAAATTTCTATCCATAGAAATTCTGTGATACTGTTTAAGTCATTTAAGATCTTTACTCTGCTGACTTTCACATATACTGCCACTCCCCGACTTACTCTGCCATTCCTGTATATTTTGAAGCCTGGTGTTACTGTGTCCCTTATCATCATTGCACCAAGTTTCTGTGTTTCCTGTTATATTAATATTTTCATTTAATACCAGGCACTCAAGTTCACCCATCTTAGTATTTAGACTTCAACCATAGCACTTATAAATTTGTCAGTATTTAGTTGTCTGCCTTCATGTGATGTGATAGAATGGGACCGCTTTGTTTGACTGCTTCTCTTCAGTTCCTACCTTTATTTACTAAGTTATATACTCTCCTCTTTATTAGAATATTGAATGTCCCCTTCAATAAATTCTCCATTATGGGATGTGTCTGTCTGAACCGTGTGCTCCTCTAAACCTGTGATCTTTCCGTCTGCCCTTAGTTTAAAAACTCCTCTCTGACCCTTTTAATTTTATATGCAGCAGTCTGGTTCTGAGGTGGCTTAGATGTAGCCCATCTTTCCTATGTAGGCTCCTCCTTTCCCACAAGGTTCCCTAATTCCTAATAAACCTAAATCCCTCCTGTGAACACCATCATCTCATCCACTCATTGAGACCCTGCAGTTCAGCCAGCCTGTCTGTCTAACTCTGTGTGTGGAACTAAAAGCATTTCAGAGACTGGTCCTGGACTTTAATAACTTATCTAGCAGCCTAAGGCTATGTCTACACTAGAGAACTTACAGTATCACAGCTGTACTGATGCAGCTGCACCGCTGTAAGATCTCTTGTGTAGCTGCTCTATGCCGACAGGAAAGAGCCATCCCGTCAACATAATTAATCCACCCTCAGTGGGCGACAGTAGCTGTGTCTGCAGGAGCAGCTCTCCTGCTGACCTAGAGCTTGGCACACTAGTACTTATGCCAGCATAATTTATGTTGCTCAGAGTGGTGGAATGTTCACACCTCAGAGCCACATAAATTTTGCTAACATAAGTGGCAGGGAAATTTAAACTATGTCTACCCTATGTCATTGGTACCTACATATATCACGACCACCAGCTCCTCCCCAGCACTGCACATAAGTCTGTCTAAATGTCTCAATCTGTAACCTTCACACTCACCAGGCAATTCACCATGCACTTCTCCTGGTCATCATAAACCCAACTAAATGTTTATAATAATCAAATCCCCCATTACTATTGCTTCTGTCTTTCTAATAACAGGGGTTCTCTCCCCTGGAAAGGTATCCTCTATGCAAGAGGATGCCATAGCATCATCTGGAAGAAGGGTTCCAACTATGGGATCATTTCTCTCCCCTCCAGCTTGATGATCTCTTTCCTCAAGACTTTCATCCTCCTCAACAGTGTAAAGGCTGTCAGACTGGGATAGGACTGTTCTACTGTGTCCCGGAAAGTCTCGTCTGTGTACCACTTTGCCTCTCAATGCCTCCAGTACAGTTACTCTGATTTCAAGAGCCTGTGCTCTGTCTCTGAGGGTCATGAGTTACTTGCACCAAATGCACAAACATGTCACCTGCCCACAAGGAAGGTAAACATATATGCTGCATTCAGTGCAATAAACTGGATAGCCCCCTGACTCTGGTGCTCAATTTATGCCTGCGCTATTTTTAATCTTGCAGGGTTTTGTTTGTTCTCTCTGTGTATATTTTTTTGCATGGGGTGGTTATTGGCCTAAGTTAAAGAAAATTTATTAGGTGTGTCTGGCGCTCTCACTCCCTTTCTAAACTCTTTCACAAAAGTCCCCTGTTCACTGCTCATCTGGTCAATTACAAGCTGGCTATTTAAATCCCTGTTCTCCCTGAGTTAGCCCTACCCTCTTGTCAAAGGATTTTAAGTATAAAAGGCTAGAAACTTCTTAGGAAGCTCTCAGCCTGGGCTCAGCACACTGACCAAACTATAAACTTCAGACAGGCATACGGCAAGCAAGCATACAACAAACTCACCCCAAGGGTCATGTAGTCACTCCACCTTCACCTGGAGAACTCCCTCACTGAACTCCCCTGTTTGCTGATCCTGTTCACTAGCTCCTCTGCTCACACGCTGGCTTTTTAAACCCATGTTCTACCTATATTAGCCCCACATCCTTGTCAGTGGATGCTAAACTCAATAGGGATGGAAGGATGGCTGGCTAGAGCCTTGTTAGGAAATTCTTACCCTTGCTTAGCAGGCCACTAAACTTAGGCCACATCTTTTCCCCGCCCCAAATAGACCACACTAGAAACTTCACTCGAGCCTGTAGATGACGGTTTTGTTGTTGGAAATAATGACGTTTTCCTGTTTTTGGATACCATTTTACTGAGCTTTTGAATAATCTAACACTTTGCTTAAAAGTAGGGCTCTCAAGTGATTAAAAAAATTAATCGTGCTGTTAAACTATAATAGAATACCATTTATTTAAATTTTTTTGATGTTTTCCACATTTTCAAAGATATCGATTTCAATTTCAGTGCAGAATACAAAGTATACAGTGCTCACTTTATTTTTTATTATAAATAATTACACTGTAAAAATAAAAAATATTTTTCAATTCACTTAATACAAGAACTGTAGTGCAATCTCTTTATATGAAAGTTGAACATATAAATTTAGAATAATGCACAAAAATAACTGCATTCAAAAATAAAACAGTGTCAAACTTTAGAACCTTCATGTTCACACAGTCACTCAAACAAGTTTGTTTACATGAGCAGGAGACAGTGCTTCCTGCTTATTTACAATGTCATCTAAGAGTGAGAACAGGCTTTCGCATGGCACTGTTGTAGTCGGTGTCACAAGGTATTTACATGCCAGGTGCACTAAAGATTCCTATGTCCCTTCATGCTTCAGCCACCATTCCAGAGGACATGTGTCCATGCTGATGATGGGTTCTGCTCCATAATGATCCAAAACAGTGCAGATTGAAGCATGTTCATTTTCTTCATCTTAGCTTCCACCAGCAGAAGGTTGATTTTCTATTTTAGTGGCTCAGGTTCTGTAGTTTCTCCATCAGACTGTTGTTCTTTTAAAACTTCTGAAAGCATGCTTCACACTTTGTCCCTCTCAGATTTTGGGAGGCATTTCCAACTCTTAAACCTTGGGTCAAGTGCTGTAGCTATCTTTAGAAATCTCACATTAGTATCTTCTTTGTATTTTGTCAGATCTGCAGTGAAAGTGCTCTTAAAATGAACATCATTCTGGGTCATCATCCAAGACTGCTATAACTTGAAATATGTGTTGGTAAAATATATATGCAGGTAAAACACAGAGCAGCGGGGGAGGGATAGCTCAGTGGTTTGAGCACTGGCCTGCTAAACCCAGGGTTTGGAGTTCAATCCTTGAGGGGGCCATTTAGGGATATGGGGTAAAAATCTGTTGGATGATTTAATTAGGGATTGGTCCTGCTTTGAGCAGAGAGTTGGACTAGATGATCTCCTGAGGTCCCTTCCAACCCTGATATTCTATGATCTGTGTCTCCCCAAGGAGATCAGTCACAAATGTAATTAACACACATTTTTTTTTTAACAGGCATCATGAGCATGTAAATGTAAACAAACTTGTTTGTCTTAGTGACTGGCTGAACAAGAAGTAGGACTGAGTGGACTTGTAGGCTCTAAAGTTTTACATTGTTTTGTTTTTGAGTGCAGTTATGTAACAAAAAAAATCTACATTTGCACTTTCACAATAGATTGCACTACAGTACCTTTATGAGGTGAATTGAAAAATACTGTTTTGTTTAACTTTTACAGTACAGATATTTTAATAAAAATAATATAAAGTGAGCACTGTACATTTTGTATTCTGTGTTGTAATTGAAATCAATATATTTGAAAATGTAGTGAAATATTAAAAATATTTAATACATTTCAATTGGAATTCAACTTTTTAGCGATTAAAACTGCAATTCATCATGAGTAATTTTTTAATCGCGATTACTTTTTTACTTAATCACGAGTTACTGTGATTAATCAATAACCCTACTTAAATTTTAGAATGAAAACTATAGTCAATATACATTTAATTAACTCTCTTATCTGGTAGTTGTTTACCTCCTTATTCTTCAAATCCATCCCTACTGTTTGTTTCATCCACCTGTTTGATGTACATTTGTGAACTGTGGAACAATGGCTGTATTCTATCTTGTCTGTACTGTGTGTAGCATAGTGGGTCCCTGAATCTTGCCTGGGGCTCCTGAGTGCTGCCATAATGCAAGTAATTTATTTAAAAGTATTTCCTGTTGAATGTAGTAACTATCCTGTGCTAAGTCCCTTATTTAAATATATTAATCAGTGGTCGAGAACACTTCAGTAACACTCTTGTGTTTTGAACCAGTGCTGTAGAATAATTGGTAGGGTGTTGTTGTTTTTTTTGTTTGTTTGTTTTAAAAAAGGAATAAACTTGGAGTCCTGAATCATAGGTGTGCAACAGCATATGGTATACTTATTACAGAGTTAAATAGAAGGACTTTCTAGTGATTAGTATGCTAAAACTGCAGTTGAGGAGAAAAGCAGCAGAAAATGGCCTCCAAAGTGCAAAAAACTCAAACTTTTAAACAATTGAAAACCCTTGTTCCTTCTCTCATACTGCATTTCATCATATTTTGTTTCCCTTTCCCCAGCTGTGTTTCTTTTTATTCCCAATGGTTTAACAAGGTTCTTCTTCCTACAAAAGACATAATATTTTTGTTTTGCATTGTATATCAGAAAGTTTTGGAATAGGGAAGACCCAGGATAAACACGAACCGATATAGGAATTGAACTGGTGATGAGCCTTGCTAGCCTGCAGAGTGAAAACCAGAATAGAGATGGGGAGAGATGGGATTAACTTTGTAAGATGTTGCTTTCAACTAATTGACAGCTTTACTTCTATGTAAATTTGAGTTCTACATCAGCCAAGGCAGCCATTTTTGATGGCAATCAACTCAAAAGTTATGAATACAAGTTTCAGTCACAGCAAACATAGTAGCCATTAAGAATAGTGAATTGCATAATCACTTGAAAAGTTGAGAAATAATTATCAAAACCCTGGCTGACAATCCTTGTTAAATCACTACATGGCTTGCATGCTATGTGGTCTATAAAATCAGTGTGTGGTTATTTTTTAATCAGACTTGCAGACCAATCAGAATACAGGGAATTTCAAAACTGGATAAATCTCCTGTAACTGTACATATCAGTAATAGTACAAGCTCCCCTGAACTTTTGGTAAGATGGATTACAGACTAAAAAAACCCCACTTTGTTTTGTGTCAAGTTTATACTTATGCTTTATTTCAATATCTTTAGGCAGAACACATATATTGGTGTTGAAAAATCATACTTTTTTGTATCTTTTAGGACCGTTTACCTCTTGCTGTGGTAGGTAGTAATACGATCATTGAAGTCAATGGCAAGAGAGTCAGAGGAAGGCAATATCCTTGGGGTGTTGCAGAAGGTAAACTTTTCTTCAGTATTTGTAGCTTTTCTATTAATTGTAAGTGCATACTTGGGTTATAAATAAATCTGCAGTCTTTGCTTCAAATATTTTAACTAACTTTAAAGTATTTGCACCCGAAAGCTTAATAAAACCTGCATATTTTGTTCAGCAATGCTACAATTTGTGTAAAGCATCTTTTTCCAGCCTCAGAACAAATGCAGTCTTGCCAAAGTTAAATGTTTTATAAAAGCTATACTTAAGTTTTGGCTTGTGAATAATCTGTTCAAGACCCCGGGAAAGTATCTTCTAGTGAACTGTAATTAAACTGCAGTATCTTATTTTAATTTCAGTTCATACTTCATTACATAAACAAGATTATGCTTCATGTTCAGTTTACTAGTGCTCATAATGTTTCCACTTCAGTGCTGCAGAAATGTCCATATGGTTTATTACATAAACTATCAGTTTCCTAGTATCTTGTTTCCAAGGGCTTTCATATTAGGGATGTTTGTTTGATCATCTAGTCTAGAATAAATACAATTTAAAATTCCTGGCAGATCATCTTATTTTCACTAAACTATAATAAATTGTTGTTTTTCCTAAAGCTGTTGACCTGAGAGTTGAGCATGCTGAAAGTTTTCATCTTACATTGAGTTCAAAGATGCATTTTCATCTTTCAACCCAAATGCCATTCTCTACTATGTAAAGTCTAATTAAAATTTGATATTTGCTTTTTGTAGCTGTTTCAAGTGGAAATATGTATAGATTGCTGCTTTAGTATAGATTTGAAGATAATTGGTTTTTATGAGTTAACTATTACTTAATAATATTTGCCTGCTACATACCATTCATTGCTTCCTTGCATGCATGGTAAATGTGGTACACGAAAACCCAAACACAGAGGCTTCAACACCTGCCTTTGTGAAGGGAAGTTTTATTGTTATCTTTGGTTTGCATGTGTGTGCACTCAACTGCAACATACGTTGGAGTGACCACTATAGATTGTTTTACATTGTGTTTACCCCAATAATTGTCTTATCCATTAACTTTATGAAGGAATTTTTTTTAAAGCAGCTTAACTGTGAACCAAGTTAATGCAGTACTAAGCAAAACAGCATAGTATGTACAAATACGTTAAAGGAAGTCCTGTAGTTGTTTGAAGTGCATGTCTGACAGGAAGTGGGTTTTGGTGTAGAGTATAAACCAGCTGCAGTAGAACATTTTGGGGGAGGAGGGAAGTGGAAGGCTCTTGGTTTAGACATTTGCAGTATTAAATGGTGCTACTGTTCTTTAAAAACAGACTTTTATAATTCTCATTTGAGACTTCTCTCCTTGATCAATCTCATGAGACTATACCATCTATTGATAGAATGATCAGAGAAATAATATTTTACTGGAAGTATGATTTCACATGTTACATAAATGGAGTGTCAAAGCAGGAATTAAAACAATTTGGAGTAAAATGACTGCAGAGTATAGATGTTAAATGAAATTTTATTAGAGGATCACGAGCCTTGTTGCTTCTGAGACTGAGCTCAGATAGCACACACCAGCGGCTCCTTGCATTCCTCCATTCCCCTCACAAGCTTCCTGTTAGCACCCTTCCAGTGCCAGGACTCTGTGATCCCCTTTGCATATGCTAGAGTCTTTGTCTCCCTATTTGCCAGGGGCTCTGTCTTAATGTTCTCTTCCCCATACCATTGTCTCCCATTCTTTCCCCATTCCTCCTCTTATTCTTACTACTTCTCTTTCAGTCTGGTGAAGAAATCATTCACAGTGTCTTTCATGGTTCTTTGATCTATAAGCAAATACATTGGGTCCAGTGCACGGCCTCAATTTGCTCAGCCCACTATATATTTAAATACACACTAAATAAAGGTAAAATGAGGAACTTGATGTCTTACAAAGATCACCGTTGAGGTGCAATTTTGCAGAATATTTTTTTACGGTGAATTGCACCCAATAAAGTTAAGAGTGAGCATAACAACTCTGATCTGATCCAGCGTTTGCTAATGATTCTGGGATCATAAACTGCAGACACTCAGGTTATTATGTAGATCTGCTGGACTTCCAGTCCTATTGGAATTTTCCATGATTTACGTTGTCATCCCATTTATAAACACAAACTCCCCAGATACTGGCTTCTGTAAATAAAGCCACACTTCAGATTCACAAGCAAAGTACTACATGTAAATTCCATTTTAGTCACTTACTGTCTCATACACTTGAGAAGTGATGGCCTACATCTTGTGGGTTAGTATTCATCTATATAAATGTCTATAAATAGTCAACAGGCTCATGATTTTCAAACTCTGTGTAACTTAGAATCAGCAGTTCTAGCATGAAGTTCAGTGGATATTTGTGTGCTTTGATTTAATATCTCATTGGAAATCAAGTGTGCATTGGTATATTTGGAATTTTAGTAAACTGACAAGTTTTTGAAAGGATATACTGCACTATATTTTTCTTTTACTTTAGGATTCTTTGTCAGATTACGTAGTTCCTCTTTAATTTAAGAATTTGATTAATTGGATGTAATAAAAATGTATTTGGCCTTTCTGAAGTGAATGTACATAATACACCCAACATTTTAAAACAGGATTTTCCTGATCCTGGTAGACTTTGTTCTCAGGAGAGATCACATGGTGGGTGTGATGGCACCTACCTTGGTGTGTCGGAGCCTTATTTGGGGAAGAAGTTGGCAAATCAGGATACTGGGGTCTAAGAAAATTAGTTTAGTTGGTTATGTGCTGATTGCCTTACCCTTGCTCTCTGGTGAAGTCAACATAGAGTCTTAAAGTTCCTGAATTGTTTGAATACCTTTATTTGTATGTAAATATTTTAAAGATGATGCATGAAACTGTGGTTTATTTGTGTCTGTTTCCAGTAGTATGAAGGTCAGACATTTTAACTTTGAAAAATTTACTATTTATATTTTAAATTGTCAGAACTTGCCTGGTGTCAAATTTGATGTCCCTTAACTTGTAAAATTGATCTTATATTTTTATGTGGTAACATGGGCAATCCAAAATTTATAAGATATCCTATAGGTAATTTGTCTCAGATAGTACAGGGTTCAGTGGCTCTTTGCAAACATATATATGGATATCTGTTCCAGAATCATGATTAAATGCTGTTGGGAGTATTACTTTCTACATGCATAGACACTGTCAACTTGAAATCTAAGAAATCACATTTAAAAAACTTAAAGTACTTCATTTGCCCATGAATTCCCTTCCAGTTTATTTTACAATCATATTTTCTTATGATATATCTTAAATGTTTTTCTCTCTGTTCCACTGAGACTTACACAAGTTGGGAGACTTCGCCATGTAGAGGAAGCTATACATTAAACAGCCATTAATTAGTTAGTTAAATTAGGTACACATTGAAATTTAGAACTTTCTCACCTTTCGGTTATGGTAATCTTAGATTCTGTTTGTAACAATATAGATGAAAAAATTAACACTTTAAATAAAAAAGTTGATGTCACTTTAAATTCACCTGTTTCATTTGGAAATTGTTCTTCACTTTCTGCCCTGAGCTTGTGAAATGTTACGAATTGTCCAAGAGCTACTGCATTTTAGTGGTAGGTTGAGCGATATGTTTAGCGTATGTGTCTGTTAAGCTTTTTGACATAATCTGGAATGAAGCGTATAAAATTCTCTCTGGGAAAGAAATGTGGGGGCCCTCGTAGAGAAATGGGAGGTTTATACATAGGAAAACACTAATACTCAAATATACTCAATCTCAATATCTCCCTCTACCTTAAGTCTTGCACAAGTTTTGGTTACACTGACTTAATGTACGTTTTACCTTCTTCCCCACAGTTGAAAATGGTGAACACTGTGACTTCACAATTCTAAGGAACATGTTGATAAGGTAAGTAGTTTATGTGGAATATTGCAAACCTATTGTGAAAGGATTTCAGCTGAATATAAGAGAAGGAAATGTATGTTCTCTATCTCTTTATATTATATATTCTTTTTTTAAACCCATCTTTCACTCCTGTGCAAATGTTGAATATTGATCTGCTTTCTACTTTAACTTAAAGTGCAGAATATTTACTTTACAATTCTAAGACCTCTTCTTCATCATACAATAATAATAGTCTCATAATGTCATAACTTGTTCATCAATCACAATAAAATGCAGCTATCTGACACAGCCCCCAGAATATATTTTTCCTCTCTAATAGACAATGAAAGTTTTGTCTTTGTCCCTTAAATATTTATAAAAATATTTGAATAGGTCAAGATTGAGCAGCTAGTGCTCTTGACATTAAATAGTGTGGATTTGAACTTGCTGGACCAATCACCTTGTTTCTATCCTAACATCAATGGCAGTGAAATATACAGGAAACGAAAATAGAAATGCTGAGAGACAAAATAGAAACCTTCTCTTAGTACTTTTTAAAAGTTTGCTAAACTGCAGCAAGCCTGTGGGGAAAGCATGGCAGTAAGGAAAACTTGGAATAAAAGCAAACTTTTCTATTGCTTTTCAGTTGTTTTTTCCAATTAAAGTACAAAGCCTAAGTTTGTCATTGAAATTGTGGATGTATGTGATGGCAGACTTTGAACCATAGTAAGTTAGGCGTGAACAAGAGTTTGAGAATTGCTTAACACTTCCATACGGTCTTATTGCAGAGAGTACTTATGGAATAAACTGATTCCTTTTATTCCAAAGTAAAACCTTAATCATACAACATGACAAGGAACAATTAAAAAAAGAAATCTTTTTTCTCCTCCTGACACTTGGCCACTCCCAAATTTCTTCTAACCCAACAAAAACCAGTATAATACAAATTCAACCATGCTGCCTTAGAAGAACAAAATGTAGTTAGCATGAAGTTGAGCAAAGGAAAATTTAGACTTGACAGTAAACCAAAGACTAATTATAAAATTAATTTTCATGGGAAATAATGGAAGATGTGTAAAGGGATTGACTCAAAAATAGGCTCTGCAAAGTGTTAACAAAAAGATCTTGTAATGGAGAGGGCTGGGCCAGGTAGTTTTTCTAATTCCTGTTTTTGTTTTTTAATTATTGTATGTAACATACAGAGACTTCCTCTTTGGCATAATTTTGTTTTAACAAATCCTGAGCAAATTGATGTATTGCCTGCCCATTGTGTGTGTGGTTATTTTTTCCTGAAAATTGATAAACCAACAGACAATTGAAGCCCTGCTTGTACTGAAGTAATGTTGTCTAGGCATTTAGTTTCCTAGTTCCAGGATGGGCGTTTTCAAAATTGGACTGGATATATTCCCTGTGTTAAAAGGTGATTGAGAATCTCTGCCTTTTTTATCATAGGCAGTTTTAGATTTATTTCTCAATCTCTTATAACAATTGCTATTTGGCAGCTTAGGCCTTGGTTACACTGGCACTTCATAGCGCTATATATGCACCAGGAGCGCTATAACTCATTACCCGTCCAGACTGGCGAGGCACGTAGAGCGCTATAAGTCCATGGTTATAGCGATCCTGGTAATCCTCCCTTCCCAGAGGATTAACAGCTGTAGAGTATGGGGTGATACGCTTTAGCTCCAGTGTAAATGGGTAGTAATAATACTGCGCTTTAAGTGATCTCTGGAAACGCCTCTAAGCTATTTAAGCCAATTGACCACTCTTCCCTTTGTTTTGAACTCGGCTGGAGGAATGCGGAAATATGTTTTCAGAGCTTATCTGTAACTTGGCAAATCAGCAATGCAAATGTTTACCGAATGAGCGAGTGAGAAGCAGAAGATTAGTAGGCTTTGCATTTTAAAGACAGTTTGCTGACACACTCTCAGCAATCCAAAAATCCACTCACTCTCTCCCTCTGCATACACACAGCGTGCTCCCCCTCACCTCCCTTGTTTGAAAAGCACGTTGCACCCAGCTGAATGCTGGGATAGCTGCCCATAATGCACCACTCCCCATGCCGCTACAAGTGCCACAAATGTGGCCACACCAGTGCAGTTGTGGCTGTCATTGTGGACATGCTGGAGCGCTGTCCCTGGAGCCGTATCTGAAGATGGGTATAACCAAAACCGGTATAAAGCTGTAAGTGTAACTATGGCCTAAGCTTCACTGCAGAGGATTTTCTTTGAGCTGCTGAATGGATATTGTGGATAGTTGGTGCTTGACCTTTATCTTGGACTCACAACAAATAGTGCTTCTAAGCCTGAAATGTGGAAACTCAAGTTTGTACTTGGAACTCTAATTTATTGCCTGACAAATGTGTAGATGGTTCTGATGTACCATTATTACAGGACTATAGAGCTATATTTCATATTGGTGGTCCTCAGTTACAAGTTCACCTACAAAATATATTTTTTTGTAAAACTTGTAATATTAATGTTTGGAATGCTGCAGTTCTTGGATTACTGTTTCTGTGGGTGCTCCACTTCAGGTGTGCCAGTGCCTTTAATCGGAGATTTTTCGTTAGAAGTGTCTGTCCGGCCTGCACATGTGCCCCACACATCCTTGTGCTTCCCACAGAGGCTATATGGGGCTGTGTGGGTTAAGTTCCTTCTCAGCTACCTGTCTCTGCAGTTCCTAGGTGGAGGGGTGATCAGGGAAACTCCAGGTACTATCCCGGCATCAGATCTGCAGCTCCCATTGACCAAGTACCAGGCAGCGTGCACCGGGGAGAGCCGCCTGGCCCCTCTGTCTAGGGGACAGACATTCTGGCCGCTTCCAGTAGCAGAGCAGCATTGAGCTAGCTGGCAGGGAGCTTGCCTTAGCCCTGCTCCACTGCCAACCAGGAGCTGCCTGAGGTGTAAGTGCTGACTGACAGGAGCCTGCACCCTGAACCCTCCCATCCCCAGATCCACTCTGAGCCCACACCACCAGCTGGAATCGCACTCTTTTCTGCGCTCCAATCCCCTGCCCCAGCTCTGTGCCTCCTTCTTCACCCCAAGCCAGTCAGTCCCAGCCCCAGCCTAGAGCCCACACCACCAGCTGGATCCCCTAACCTTCTGCCCCAACCTCCTGCACCCCAAACCCCTCATTTCAAGCCCCACCCTAGAGCATAGGAGAAGCCCCAAGGCCCCACCCCCCCAGCAGAGATGGAGCTGCAAGCACTGGCTTGCCCCCACTGAGGGTGGGGGGGAAGCCCCAAGTCTCCACTCTCCCCCAAGGGGCTGTGTGGCCCCCGACTGATTTTTTTCTGTGGGTCAGTGGCCCCTGATAGAAAAAAGGTTCCCCACACCTGCCTTAAAGGAAGTTCAGGAATCCCACCATAAACTCCTAAACATATTACACACTTGGACACTGATGAAGATTGCTGTTCCGGACACTGAACATAAGAATGACCGTACTGGGTCGACCAAAGGTCCATCCAGCGCAATATCCTGTCTTCCAACTGGGCCAATGCCAGGTGTCCTGACATGAGTGAACCTTACAGGTAATGATCAAGTGATTTCTCTCCTGCCATCCATCACCACCGTCTGACAAACAGAGACTAGGGGCACCATTCTAATGAAGCTCTTATGGAGCCTGCCAAGACTGTTTTAGCAATCCCTGACAACCACACCACTTACATGCAAGAAGGTGTATAGAACGTATTGTGTCCCTGCCAGAGAATTGGAGTATGTTTTTCTCACCCAGCCTCAAGTTCCCTGGTGGTGGAGGGGGCCATTAATGAAGAGAGTAGACAGCATAGCTCAAAGACCACCCCATAGAGTAAGGATTATAAGAGCTTTGATCTTTTTGATTGCAAATCTTACTTTTCAATTCCAAATAGCAAACCATCAAGTGCCCCTGGCCAAATATGATTATCTGAATGACAATGACAAATTTAAGTCCTTTGACTACCAGCCAGAGGAATATTGTGACCAAATTAAAGTGGTTATACAAGAGCATCAGCTTCTGGCAAACTTCTCCAGGCCTCTTTGGATGCTGCGGATACAGCAGCTTGATAGATATCACTGCAAAACTGGAGAACATCCCAGCTGCATTTATCTGGCTTCCTAAGAGAAGTTCAGAGCACCTGCGAAAACCTTTCCATTGATGGTTACAAGCTCTTTGCAGACTCAACAGATGCATCTCTTTATGCATTAAAGGGCTCGAGCCACACTGTTATCCTTAGGGATTTATACTGTAAATAAGAGGAGATTTAGTAGGTCTCAGATGGCACAAAAAGCATGGCCAGCCCTGTATTCAACTTACTGTAGATCATTTAAGCCCTGGTCCAAGAGGCCAAGGTCCTCTAAAAAGAAGCCATCTTCAGTTACAGCCATGTCTTCCCAACCATTGGCATCCCCCAAACAACAATTTTGAAGGGTTGGTCAAGAGTTTCAACCACCCAATCGATGGGTTTTACATGTGCAACATACTACACCCTCACTCCTTTTAGACAAAATTTCTACTTTTAGACTACATAGGAGGACACAATATTGGAAGAGTGGGTTTTGAAAGTCATAACTTTAGCTTCAGTGCGGGGCATAAAGAATGTGAGGGCCGAATGGACTCTGCTACCAAAAATCCAGTTCTACAAGCACACTGGAACTGGAGCACGCATCAGGTGATGCATTTCAAGGAACTGCAGTTAATTTACACGGTGAGTAAGCTCTCACTTTTCAAATGCTATTCTGTGCAAAATATGCTGCCCTTTCTGTGACCATACCATCATTCATTAAGTTTGAAATGAAGGCATAAATCCTAGTAATAGGAAAGTAATATGAGGCCTCATAGAATAAGAGACCCTCCTGCAATTTTCTGTTGTCCCTATTGATTAGCACTTTGAATTAGTTATGTAGAATTTAACAGTAGGCTTTTATATTGGTGCTCCCATGAACAAGAATATTTTTAAAAAAAATTAGTTCTCAAATCCTTATTGTTTCAATAGGACAGAATAAATTTGATTGGATTAAGTTTACAAAATGAAGGTGATCTAATCTGATTTTCAAATCATATTTGATATTCATGAAGAACGAACTTTGCTGATAGCCTGTACTTCTGTTGACAGAACTCACATGCAGGACCTGAAGGATGTCACTAACAACGTACATTATGAGAACTACAGGAGCAGAAAACTGGCAGCTGTTACATACAATGGAGTTGACAACAATAAAAATAAAGGGCAGCTAACTAAGTAAGTGCTTGTTAAGTTTGTATCAACATTTGATGTCACCATTCTATATTTTCTACTTAATTTTAGTCAAGTTATGAGGGCCTAATCTAAACACAATAGAGCACTAAAATAATTAAGTTGATGTTTGCTAAACCTATACAACTACTGTGTGTAAACAAGCAAGTCTTCATTGTGAATCTTTAAAGCATATTCATCATTTGAGAGGTTTTGGACATCAAGGTTTCTATTTCTGGGCACAACTTGCTTTTGCCTTTTGTGGTTTCTCTTGCTGTCAGTGCTTAATACAGTACTTTGTTTCTGTGGAAGAGTGGATTCAGTTATCTTTGTGTTTAATAACTTTAAGAATAAAATCACATGTTCTCTTCCCCATCTTCATTGGATTCTGCTCAGTATTTTTCAAAGCCTCTCATTATGGTAGAAAGCTTGTTAGTAAACACATAGCAATCTTTCCATCTCCATATCTTTGTGAGAGGAAAGCTTCTAGTGCAGTATTTCAACCTCAGCTGGTACAGGAACAAAGAACTAAAAACTTTGATCCCTTTTATGATAGCACTTCACATGCTAGTCTAGTTAATTTTAAATTATGGAAGCATAAAATATAAATTATATTTATTCTTCCCATTCTGTTTATTTAACAGCTAAGTTGGTTATTTTCAAGAATTGTTAGATATCAGTACACATTTTAAAATTTTGTATATTCATCTATGTAATAGTGAAGACATAATGTGTCTGAGAGAGCTAGTGTCAAATTATTTCAGGTATTTGTTTTTAAAAAAATTATTCTTGAGGCAAGTTTGTCATGAATGATATACTTATTTCCTTGATAGACTGAGAATAGCATTTCAATATAGTATCGGAGTGCAGGGGGGCTATACAGTGATTATCTCACAATTGTACACCTATTTCTTAGTGAAGGGTATCCCTGATCTCTGTCAGGGGCAGGTTGCAGTCTGATTTGTATGGCTATTTCACACTAAGGGCTTGTCCACACTAAAATTTTTACTGTTTGAATATGGTTCTGAAGGAATGAGTTAGCTGGCACAATGCTAAAAGTATGCCCCCTGCTACATTGACTGCCATATAATGGAATCATGTCACTAAGTCAGCTTTTCACAAGCAAGTTCAAACACCATAAAATTTTGGAGTGAAAAAAAGTCCAGAGTAGAACAGCATTTATACTTTGACTCGTCACATTGTTACACACATGACAGAGTTTCTCACCTTGCCCAATCTGTTGTCACAACATCCTGCTCCACATCCTTTAAGGCTATTGAGTGCTCACAGAGAGAGATTTAAAATTTCCTTTTAAAGTTTCTCTGCATTGCTGACAATATCATAGTGTGGTTGGTTGAGAGGGAAAGTGTCCAGTAATACCCCTTCTTCTCATCCCTCAGATCAACTCTTCTATAATTTTAATGAGAAAATACTTCATGGGGCAGAGTGATTATGAAGAGAATTGGGAAAGAAGGGAGAAATGTAAATGTTTATTTGATGCTTGAATTGGGCATGTAGCGGGGTGAGAGGAGAAAAGGATACAGTTAAGTGCAAAACCTTGAGGGTGCTTTCTCTTTGAAGTGGTAATAGTATCCTGGACTGATAAGTCCTGCCTTCTCTATGTGATTTGTAAAGCTTATTAAATTGTGGATGTCATGTAAACTGGGAATCTCAAGACATGCAAAGTTGCAAAAAAAAACCCAAAAGAAACTGATCACAATTTGTGTTATAATTTTGGAGTTAATACCATTGCTTTTACAGTAAGGGTCAAGTAGGGGAAAACACTACATGTGCTTTGACTTCCAAGTTTTACTTTTGTTGATCTCACACTTTATCCTTACTTCGGTTTTGTCCCTTGTCAGCAGATTCCTCCGTATCCGTACCTCCAAATCCAAACTATCTCCATATGTTATGTAGACTGAACACTGTAAACCCTTAAATTGCAATATACAATTGCATTCTTTGTTCTTAATATTGAAAACCTTTTTGTGTGCCGCTTGTTACCGATTCTGTGTACAGTATTCATAGGTTCCAAAACCAATGTTACATTTGCTGCACTTATTTATCACTAAGGCTGCGAGTCTCTTGCAAATTCCATGACTTCCCTCCACAGTTTTAGTCACGGGTATATAGTACAAGTTATGGGCTGGTCACAGGCTGTGAATTTTTATTCACTTCTCTTGACATATTCATGACTTTTACTAAAAATACTCGTGATTAAAACGAAGCCTTATTTCTCACTGACTTTTGTATTCAGAGCAGGTGTTGCCTGTGCTTTTAGTTCTCATTAGTGTCTGGCTTAGTACTGATGTTGTGGTCTTCTCTTTCAGAAGCATGGCTCATTATTTTACCTCCTGCCACCAAAACAACCCCAGTAACTTTACCGCAGTCCCACATGGTTTGGCTTTTTACAATGGATGTATTTAAAGTCAAAGATGCCCTTCTGAACACTTTTTTTTCTCTGTAGCAAATCTCTTCAGGTTAGGATCCTATTAAGAATCATAACACTTTTACTGCATAGCTGAGGTAAATAAAGAGTAAATTTATATGCTAGTTGTTAGTTTGAGCCCTCAGTTTTATTCATCATAGAGCTACTGTTATCTACAAATATCTGATTCGCTCCTTGTGGACAACCAAAAAAATTTTCTTGCAGATCGTGAAACAATTTATGATTGAAGAGGCCCATAACCTTTCAGCACCCCAGTTCCTTCCTTATTAAGTTTTTGTCTCACTCAGATTCCTACCTCCTTTTCAAATAGAAAAAAATGGGTTTGCTTACTGTGATTTTGCCTTCTACCTCACCGGTATCTTATAAGTACACACACACCACTACTTTGCTTCAAGCTGTTTGCTCCTGTTGTAAATTCTTACCTTGCCCTTTTTTGAAAAATAAAAAACATTTCAGATTTTTATATTAATTAAAAATGGGCTGTCACTATTCTCACCAAACAGTTGCCTTATCCATAAGAATTTTTGAGCCACAGCATCTGTTTTACAAGTATTGCCACACTACAAATTGAAACTGACAATCTTTGTGTCTATATTTGTATCCAGTAACACTTTATTAAAGGAAGAGAAGAGCAAAGAGAATGGAGTCCAATTACATACAGTTTTTATGAAACTGTACATATCAGTAACAGTTTTAAGAATATTTTCCTTTATTTTGGGGCACTTTTAGAATTATGTACAGTTATTAATAAGAGTACAAGATGTATAGATTTGTTTATGGGTTAAGAGCAGTAACCCTACATTCCAAGGGATTGATTTGAAAAGAATGCAATTAATGCAACACAGCTGTTTGATGCAGATGATAACTTTCTGGAGCTATTTGGGTTTTACAGGATAACTCCTGTTTGACTCTGACAGTGCAGACATTGGATTCCTTGCTCATTCTAACAGGCAGGATAACTGGTCACCACCCACATTCTCCCACTCCGGAGCTGCCTCACTGCTTCTCCACTTTTGATTCCTGCCAGATTTACAGCAACATATAGGACGATGATCTCTGTAGCTACATCTGGCTGCCATGTGTACTCTTTTGTAGAAAGGGGGAAAAGAAAACAAATACACCTCACTTGTGCCTCCCCTCAGGAGTCTTAGACTTATTTTTACTCTCACTAAGAAACCTCTGCTCTCTGTGGCAGATGTGATTTCTGGGGCTGTGACAGATCAAACCAACCTTTCAAATTTCCTAAGGGTGGGATAATAGCTCACCTGTGAAGGTAAAGGCAGGTGTGGAATGAGGCAATGTTTGAGCCATTTTTCTTGTGCTGTGACAGACAAAAGCAGTCCCTTCTTTCTGCAAAGTGTCTGACACCTCTGGCAGCTAGAGTTTGTGGTGCTCTCTGGATGCGGGGGACTTGAAGTGGGTCAGCCCATTCAGAAAACTTCAGAAAACTTTCATTCACCTTGCTAGTGATTAATCTGAGATTTACTGACATCAATGGAGCACACTCTATCAAAGTACCTATGGATCCATTTGAAAGCTGTCAGTTTGGCTGTTAATTTGTACTGGCCTCTATCCTAAGGCTAGCACGTGTTCTCATTTCATTTCTTTAGATAGAAATAGAAACAATAGTTACACACACACTTTGGAGGGCTGCTGCACCTATTTATATAAATGGTCATAGCAGCAGGCCTCCAAATTTTGGTGATGCTTTCTTTGTGCATTTGGTTTGCTTGGGCATACTCTCGGCACCAGGCACCCAAGTGGTATGGGAAACACTTGTTAGATTCACTAGATTGAAGAGAATCATAGTCATAGAAGCACCCTAATTCTATCTTTCCAGGTCCTAGCCAGAACATAAATGTATTCAAGTCTGCCAGGGTGGGGAACTCAGATGCCTTCCCAGCTCAAAGAACTTAGTCCCCAAGGGAAAGTAAGGTTCACATAAGCACCCATGAAACTGTGGGCCATCTGATTAGCCAGTTTAGCATTCAGAGGACATGTTTGGGAAAAGCACATTCTAAATTTGATGGCATAGTGGTAGTTGCACACCTGAACCACCAAGGTGGAACAAGAAACCTATTCAGATCATCTTAAAGTACAGATGGTATTTTTGGTTGAAGTACAATTGGTTAAGCCAATTGGATTCTTCCAGGAGAGGTTTGAGAAAGCAGAGGTATTCCCGCAGATTCCTCAAGAATTGGGGAATCTTCAGTGTAGACTTGTTCAAAACAAAATGAAATTTCCTGGTTTTGGGAGCAGGCACCTAGACCCATTAATGTTGTGTGTATCAAGCATCTTTCTATGGCTTCATCATTTTCTCCCCCTCATATGGAAGGCCTGAAAGAAAAAGCTTCTCTCCATAAGACACTTCTAGTGTTAATTGCTCTATTTGGGCAAGATGGCAGGAGGCATACAGACCTGCTGATAGAATCCCAAAATAACTTTGTTAGTCTCTAAGGTGCCACAAGTGATCCTTGTTCTTTTTGCGGATACAAACTAACATGGCTGCTGTTCTGAGACCTGCTGATATTCACCTAAGTGGTAATAATTCCTCTGTTAAAATCAAGACCACTGCCAGCAGAGCCCTGTAATGCCACCAGAGCCCCATGTAGTCCATAACTGGTTTACATTAGAGCACTCATGAATTTAGGCATCTCCAATAGGGTGACCGGAACTAGACCATGATGTGCTGGAAGGGGTTTTGTCCTGACCAAATGATCAGGTCCTGTGTCCAGGAAGCATACGAAGCCTCAGGTTCCCCATCCACTAAGACTTAATGCTCTCTCTACTGCAGCATGGCTAACTCCTGGCCTGGGTCAAGGAGATGTCAGTTGGCATGCGGTGCAAAGTTTCCACATGGCATTCCCTTGCACTCTTTAACATGCTATGTCAGTTAAATGTGCATGTGTCTGCCAATGCAGCCTTTGACAGTAAACTGCTGAGACCAGTGCTTCCATAAGATAGTGAGAATTTCCCTTCCTCTTCTATCTCCTCCCGTTCCTTCAGGATCCTAGAATATCTTGTTCTCCCTCCCTACACAGTCTTCTCATAGGCTCCTGCTATAAGAATTCAGTGTGTGAAGCTGCATTCTGAGTCAGAGGCATTTTATTCTCACTTACTGTCTAATCTCTCTCTGTGGCTTTGAAGACCAGAGCGATTTCTGCCTTACTAAGCTCAGGTCTTGACAATAGGCTTGTTGCCTGTTTGAGCAAGTTAGAGTAGGGTAATGGATTTATCTGATTAGGGAGAATCAAACTGGAGAAACAGACAAGGGAACTAGAGCCCGATGCGAGATTATTTGTAATCTTGCTCCTGACTCATTCCGCAATACCCACACCTACTCCTACTCCTGCTATTATGACAGCAGGTCCTGCAGGACCCATGGGATCCCAGTCCAATGGCAGGGCTCAGGAGAGAACTCAGAGAGAGCAGGAAAATCTTGCACAGTGAATGTCATCTTTCCTGTAGGACTATGTAAGTGAGGAAAGAAACCATTGTCTAAATTGCCATGATTGAGCCTGGCAAGTTGGAATGTAGTTAGCCTCTGATTCAGGCTCTGTTTTAGGTAGACCGGTTTGTCCAAATACATTTAATGTGCTGCAAGAGAGTGAGTGTGGGTTTGCAACATCTTTGTTTGACCATTTTCTCTGGCATTTTACTAGATGACCAAAATTTTATATTCTATATCCATATTCCACTCCAATCTCTTACTCTGTTAGCAGATGTCAAATATTTTGTATTAAATGTTGAGTTTATTGGGGCTACACAGTTCCTTGTGAGGTAGGGGTGTGTGTGTGTGTGTACGTACACATTACAATGGGTCTGCTCCTGGCGGTAATGTAAACATTAGCCTTTGCAGCTCTGTTCCTTGAGTAAATGTTAGCTCGTTTCTTTGAACAAACCTCAGTAATTGACTATGAAAAGAGAATTAGAAATATGTGCTACAAGATTTATTCTGTATTGTCCAAATGCACCAAAACAAAACAATTTTTACTGCCTTGTAACGACTCCCTTGAATTCCTCCCTTCCTTGACTGATATAATCAGCAGATCTACAAATAACACATTAGCGTCAGAAAAATTCAAAGCATGTCTTTTCCATGATTATGTAGCTTTTTTGTATTTTAGGTTTAGTGTCTGATTCCTTCACATTTTCAACATCATCCCATCTCTAAAAATATTATGTCAAAGGGTAACCTTCAGGTATATGGATAACCTATCTCTTCACACTATGCAAAGAAGTGTAACTGTACACGTGCACTGTGTGGCATATACTAAAATTGGCATTTGAAACCAAAAATTCTTAATTTGAGAAGTCCTATATTCACTTTTTGATGTGAAATAGACATTTTCAGTGAGGTTAAAAATAAACCATGTTTTTATTATCAAGAGGTATATATTTGTATAAATGACATAAAGATAAGCCTTATCTGGCTACAGATGTGTTCAATAAACTGTCACACAGAGTAACAAAATACACAACGCGTAGATCTTTTTAACTGCTTCTTAGCATAGACTGCTTCTAACTCCTTTTGATTGTGTTCGTAGGATGTTCATAACTTTGCCACAAACCCAAGATTCTACACTTCCTGTAGACAGAACAGGAAATTCTAGGGAGCAGTCCTAATAGTATGAATGGCTTCGTACTGTATTGCAAATTATTTAATGTAAAAATACCAGTTCCTGAAGGCTGAAACCTGATGTTTTCTTCTGATTTTACTGTTGTCAGTGAGATGCTAACACAACACAAGCTCAAATTAAGATGCCATTCTTCATATAAACTTAATTTATTATATGCTTTTTAATGCTGTTGAGCATAGCCTCCTGTGAGACCTCTGCTGGCCAGTAAAGTTAAGTGCTATTTCTATAGCACCTAAACAGTCTTTCTCTTTAAATATAACATCGGTCATTCACTTTGAATATAATGACCTTCATTAGGTGACAAATTTTATAAGGCAAATAAGCCTAGAGATGGATTGCTTTGGTTTCAGAAAGCTTACTTAGAGCAAGTAGTTAATTTAATGTCACTAAAATATGTAAAATCACTTTAAAAGCATGTGTACTTTAGTTACACCACTGTAGATAAACTGCCTTTTGAAATATCTCTGCACATCAAATCTGCATTAATGTTACATGGTGTAGTGATTTACTAACTGAATTTGAAAAACATAACCAGCTTTAACTAACAATCTTTCATTTTACTGTGGAAAATTTGCTTTTGGAGGAAAAACCAATTTTAATTAGCTTTAGGAATCCATAATGAAATTGCTTTTTTAATTACTGCTTTTTAGTTTTTGTGGTTTTATTTAAGCATGCTAAGCCTCTGTATTTTTTGTTTTTTAGATTTGACACAGTTGAAGGCATGTAAGTGGTTATTTAAATTTTTCCAAAGACTTGAGACAAAAGCTCTTTAAACACATAAGATTTTTAATGTTAAGTGTTTCGAAATTTAAGTTTTCTTGTTATTCAGCTTCTGGCATCTGTTTTTACTTTTAGTGCTTTTTGTTCTAAAACTGCTCTAACATTTTAGATTAAAAGTTATAAATATTTTCAGTGACAAATATTCTTCATAGAACACTCCCTCTTTTGAAAGATTTCAGTCAAATTCCATCAGAATAACAAAGACTTAAAGGAACACTGTAGTGGTTGAAGATGTATGTAAATTATGTAATTCACTCAGATTGGCTCTGCAGTCTCTCATTAGTTCCAGAGTAGTAGTTATATTAGTGCTTATTAAGAATTTGTGGAATTTTTTCATTACTTATCTCTAAATTTACAAGTGTTTAAGGAGGGGTTAACCTGGCAAACTTGTTAGTGTAGTCAAATTCATTTGACTATGGTTTTATCATACAAATGGCTTGCAGAGGTTCCACTTTGTGTATACATAAGCATAACAACGTAAGCTTTCTCTAAACTTTAAAGAGTTAACATTACACATGTATATTATTTTATATGAGGAGGGTTGGAGTGTTCCTGATGCTTTCTTGGACTTCCCTTTTTCTTCGTGCTTAAACCCCATTGATTTCTCTAGACATTGCTTATCAGAACTGTATGTGGATTAACTTGTAAAGAACTACATAGTGGATATTAGCCTGCTAGCTTACTGAACTCTCCAGGGAGGCTAAGACTTGACATTTTGGGGGAAATCTGAACAGTTTCCTCGAAAATATGATTTGAAAGACCTACCTACCCAGTTCTTAGGTTCTGGTGTCTTTAGGGAGCCAGTTCTGTTCCCATTTGAAGTCAGTGGGGATCTTGGCTGTGACTTCAGTGGCAGTAGGACCCAGGCCCCTAGGTCAATAGTTCTTTACGTGGAGTAGACACTTTAAAACTTTACCTATCTCTGAAAGAAAGGTATGTGAATATCTTCAGGAAGTTAAATTTTATAATTCTTTGACAGTGTGTTTGTTTACACAGAAACACTACTACTCAAATTCACTAAAACATTACAACTGATATTGCACGCTCCTCTTATGAATTGGTTTTATGTATTACGGTATTGGGCTTGTAATCAAACAATACTCCAAGTTACATGCTATTTTCATCAACAAAAGGTACAGATGTTAGCATTCAACTTTTATACAGTAAAAGCAAATCCTGAATTTAGAGTAGGATCAGTTTCCATTTGAAATCTAGTATTCTGCTAACATTTGGTCTTCTGCTCTAAATTTTGCAAATCAGTTCACATATATCTCAAAAATATCTAAAATTGTCACCTTTTGAAGCACATATTTGAAAATAGTGGAATTTAAACTGTTCAGTTGGCCTTGATTTCATAGGATACATTTCATTTTCACTTCATTAGTGACAATCTCATATAGATGAGTTATATGTATAAAATGAGCTATGAATAGTCAAAATAATTTGGACATATTTGACACACCCTCCATTGCACTGACTACAGATTTTGAATCCTATTTCCTTCTCCTAAACGAATGAGATGCAAGTTTTGAATTGAAAGGGGCACTGCATATTAGAAATACTTTACTCTGCCTCAGATACTTTTAGGAGAATTCTGAAAGCATAAAACACATTCAAAGCGCAAAAAGCAAATACTTAATTTTTGATGTAATCACACCTAGCAACTCCAAATACAGTTTGCTTTCTTAAATGAATAGACATTCCCTGCTCATGTATTCCCTGCTCAGATATATAAATATCTGAGAGTGATAATATAATAAATAAATATATACATACATCTGTTTGCATTATTACATCCATATGCTAGTTAGAGTGCTTTTTTTCAAATGTTTTTGAAAAACATACACATTCAGGCTGAAATTAATTTGTTTTGGTGGTTGTTCATGTTTGAATACCAAAAAAATTGCTCTTTCAAGGAGTGAAATGAATGGGATATATAATGAGCCTATGCTAGATTTTACAGAACATTGAAGACTATAACATTTCTAAAATGCTATTTTAAACTGAGTAGCAAGATTAGTAAACCATTTGCCTGAAAAATGTCTGGAAAAAATTAAAAACGTATTTGAATTAGGAACATTTTACAAAGCAAAGTATCCCATGCTAGTAACACTTACACAACTATATCTGAAGTCCAACTACTCAAAAACCTCTCAAAATTGCTGTGTGTTCAAAAGAATCAACACAGGGAAAGATTGTATTTCACACAAAGCTGAAATTATGAACTTATATTTATTTGATAAGCCCCTTAGAAATTAAGATTTAAAAATCAATTTCTCTCTGTCTGCAACACTTTCCTTTTCTCTTGATCTGTTGTAGTTTAAGGGTTTGTTTCCATTTTTGTGTGTACAAGTATTTTGGAGATTGGAGCGGCTGTAGTGTTGGAAGATCCCTAGGAAAATGCCAGTTTTATTTTTGAGTTTTTGTTACTGAATTTTCCCTGATTTGACTTTCCCCAGATGCAGTGGTTCTCAACCTATTTACCACTGTGGGCCACATCCAATGCTACTTCTAATGCCCTGAAGATATCACATAGACTGTAGCTCTATGCTGATTGGGCCAAAAGCAGCTAGTGGGCCACAGGTTTAGAACCACTGCCCTAGCGGTTTTATTAAAGGTAGTAAGTAAAGAATTCCCAGCCTATGACTGCATTATATGTAACCTAGATTTAACTATAAAAATAAGATTTTACACAATGAAATAAATCATATGTCTCTTTTCATAGTTTAACATTGGTTTGATCATTTTCTGTTTTCAGAAAATCTAACTTAAGATAGAGGCACATGCAGACACACTGTTCCATTTTTTTTGCTTGTCTTGCTTTTCAATGTCATCTTGTATTGCAAAAAAAAATCACTTCATTATTGGTTAACCTGCTCTGGGTTTATGGCAGGAGCCCTCTGGCGCAGATGGAAGAAGAGAGAAGAGAGCATGTGGCCAAAATGAAAAAAATGGAGATGGAAATGGAGCAGGTCTTTGAGATGAAGGTCAAAGAAAAGGTTCAGAAACTGAAGGACTCTGAAGCCGAGGTAACCAAAGTGTGTATTAAGTGCCAATAACATGCTCAGTGCTGACCAATGAGGAGAGAGTCCTTTCCTCAAGGGCACTGTAACATACACATGTTCTGGAGGCTCCCTCATGGCTCCATAGTTAAGAAGATAGCCTTACATTAGAATTTAAATGAAACTCTCACTAATAATTACCCACGTTAAACTATTTAAATAAAGGAGGCAAGCATGTGTTTTCCAGATAACTTGAACATTTAATTTCACTTCCATAATCATAGCATGCTAAAAATCTCTCCTCTAGTCTCATGTTTTTCTTTGATGCCCTAAAACATTACTTTAGGCTTTATATAGTGCATAAATTAGCTAATGAGAATCTGTTATCAATAATAAAGCCCTTTCTTGAAATCCTTCAACTACTCTGCCATACTGCCTATAACAAATCAACCAGTTCATGATGATTAGCATAAGGAGTATACAGGTATGGCTTGCAACTGTTTCAACTCTTGTAACTTTTTAAAATTGCAAATCTCTATAAAAATTGTATAATTTGACCCATCTCTCATGTTCCTTTGGATTGTCTTGAATTGTAAACTCTTCAGAGCAGGGTGGGCTAGCCTGTCGGACAATGGCTTTGCCAATATAACTAGACCAGCAATACCACCTCCTGGAGACACAGCATATACTGATATACTGACTGTTTTGCCAGTAAAAGCTGCGTCTACACAGATGTTTTTGCCTACAGCTATCTGTCTGTTAGGGGCATGGGGTTTTTTAAGCCACACAGCTTACTGACATAGCTATCTGGCAAAACTTTGTAGTGTAGACCTTGGTACGTTACAGTTTATACAGTTCTTAACACAAAGGGGTTCTGATCCTGATTGGGATCTATAGGCACAATTGTAAAATAAACAAACAAGTGGATTTTGTAGCTCTGCTGAGGAGGCAGCTTCTCAAAAGAGGCCTGGTACAACAACCATAGCTGCAAATTAAAAAAAGAAAAAAAAATTGCAGGCCTACAGGAAGCTTGGAGTAATAGAAGCACTTACTGAACCCCTACCAGTCACTCTCTGAGGAGCCAAGGAGGCAGGCCGAACGGAGGGAGAGACGTTGACAGTGATACGCTGCTATGGTTTATTGTCCAGCCCTGCTGCCCTCCCCCATTACCCAAACTCTCTTCTATTACATACACAGTCCATTAAAGTCTGCTTCCATAACCTCACTTCATGCATATTG
The DNA here is from genome assembly GCA_007922305.1 of Dermatemys mawii. Taxonomy (NCBI): domain Eukaryota; kingdom Metazoa; phylum Chordata; order Testudines; family Dermatemydidae; genus Dermatemys; species Dermatemys mawii. Next base: position 67,715,577 of record ML677349.1, read on the forward strand.
CCTTCTCAGTGTATGCTTTCTGCTCCCTATTGAACTTGTAAACATCTACAAAATTAAGTTGTACAAGTTCAAAGATAGCAGGGGAGTATAGTTAGGAAGATTTTAATTGGGTTTAGGGAGTATGTCTGAGTACTTTAGGATGAGCATGCTATGGGCCTGGTGGATGAAAACATGTCTTTCAGGACACAGGTCATGGAGGGAAGGGGTGTAGAAGATCTGGAGCATGCAGAAAACTGTGCTGGAGGTGTGTGGAAGAGGTTGGAGGGTTACAGAGAACATGGGCTGACGTGAAAGGAGATGAACCTAAGAGTGACAAGGGGTGTATGCTGTATTCATGTTAAACTTTGCACACATTGCAGAAGTGACAGAGTCCTGTGGCACCTTAAAGACTAACTAAAGTATTAAAGCATAAGCTTTCATGGGCTAATACCCACTTTGTGGGATGCATGCAGTGGACACATTGTTACACTTTCAATATGGATAAAAGCATAGACCCACAAAGTGTTCAGGAGAGAGCCCTGCAGAGATTGGCTGTTTTACTATGTTGGACTTTCGGAAGCCTTACCAGATCATATATTGTTATATCACAGTTGCATTTTAACTTTTGCTAACAGTCCTGGAAATCCCCCACAACATTTTTAACATATGGTTGCTTGACAATGCCATTATGTAGAAATCAAGAAAATCACCCATTACATCAGTATTGATATCTAAACCAATCACAATTTGCATTTTACCACCTCTACCATAATATCCAGGTGTTCCTGGCCTCTGTTTTACATACAGCCGCACACAACCTTAACCTTAACTTTTACTTCAGTTTGGGAAGAATTCATGTTATGTGCTTAGATATGCTTTTACATTCTGTCAACAAAGATACCTTAACTTAAAGATTGTGGGTTGTGAGGTGTGTGCACTCTAGATGGCTCTGTTGATAGTACATGAGCAACCATATCTTTGTTCAAGTGTTGTATGTGGGATATAATATAGATTAAAGATCAAGGCTGCAATCCTTTATTTAAGTGAAGTTCTGAAACATCTGTTTTCAGTGAGATTGAATGCTGAGAGATTGTTTGGCAAACAAGCAGAGGAAAGGAGTTCACACTTGAGTTCACTTAAGAAGGCAAGAGCAAGAGACAAATACAAGGGGTATTCAGGAAGGACACTTGAGAGGAGTACAGACAGCAGGTGAAGGATGGGAGAAAATAAGAGCAGCAATGTAAATATAGACTGGGTTGTGCACAGCATTGAAAGTAAGAATTAAAAGCTTGTATCTGATATCAAAGGGGAGAAGAAGCCAGTGAAGGGAGTCAGGCCTGGACTACACTTACAATTTAGGTTGACATAGGTACAGCACTCAGAGGTGTGAAAAATCCTCACCTCTGAGACCTATAGCTTTGCCAAACTAGTCCCAATGTAAACACAGGGGAATGGAAAAATGTTTGTTGACATAGCCAATGTCACTGGAGTAGGTGGAGTTCCTACAGTGATGGAGAAACCCCTGTTTTGTGTGTAAGCTCAGTCTGCACTATGAGGTTATACTTGCACCATGAGGGAGAGTAAGTATGGTAGACATTTTAATCGAAGGAAGAGTGGAGGGAAGGGGAAGATGAATAGCTATTGCCAGTGACATGTCCAGAGGATTTCAGTCATTTAGGCCCTGTCTAGGTTAGGGGGAAAGGTGGTGTTTTAAAACATTAGCTAACACATTTTAACATGTTTTTAAACACCACTTAGCAGCTAGTAGAGAGAGGTTTTAACACCTTGACCCTATGCTCTCGCTGCCCCCAGAGAGACATTATAGAACAGGTGATCAGTCAGAAAATCCTGAGGAGAGGAGTGGTCTGCTTCAAAAGCAGTAAATCTAGCATGAAACTGAAGAGACTCTTCTGTTGATTGTGATTGGCTAGGTGGCTGGTTGGCTATGATCAGCATTTATTCTCTTCTAATCACCTTGTTGCTTTGTGCTCTCCCTGTCTGTCTCTAACTGTTTCTAATCTTCTGCTTGGATTGTAAGATTTCTGGGCCAGGGACCATTGCTTTTTTGATTGTATAATGGGATTGTGGCTTTGAGCATTATATCATATAAAGGCAGGAGGTAGAGTCCACATGCTCATGAAATTTGGAGGGAAGATCAGTTAGAAATGGTAAAGAGTGGAATCAACAGTTTTGGTCTCGAAGCAGGGTCCTCAGTTACAGTAGGTGATGTGGCATCCTGTTCAATACAACTCCTAATCTTGTTTCTAATGTTGCAGTGTTTGTGCAGTTTTTGACTATATACTGTGCCTCAATTTCTTAGCTCCAACGACGCCATGAGCAAATGAAAAAGAACTTGGAGGCACAGCACAAAGAATTAGAGGAAAAGCGCCGTCAGTTTGAGGATGAAAAAGCAAACTGGGAAACTCAGCAGCGTATTTTGGAACAACAGAATTCTTCCAGGTAAGTAGGATTTTTGCTAAAGTTGTTTATATCTAATATTCCACATGTTCTGTAATAATTACTATTAAAAGAAAATTTAACATAAGAATGGCCATACTGGGTCAGACCAAAGGTCTATCCAGCCCAGTATCCTATCTGCTGACAGTGGCCAATGCCAGGTGTCCCAGAGGGAGTGAACCTTACAGGTCATAATCAAATGATCTCTCTCTCTCTCCTGCCATCCATCTCCACCCTCTGACAAACAGGGTGGAGACAAACCCATCCAGGCTAATAGCCATTAATGGACTTAACCTCCAGGAATTTATCTAGTTCTCTTTTAAACCCTGTTATAGTCCTAGCCTTCACAACCTCCTCAGGCAAGGAGTTCCACAGGTTGACTGTGTGCTGTGTGAAGAACAACTTCCTTTTAATTGTTTTAAACCTGCTGCCCATCAATTTCATTTGATGGCCCCTAGTTCTTATATTATGGGAACAAGTAAATAACTTTTCCTTATTCACTTTCTCCACACCCCACATGATTTTATATACCTCTATCATATCCCCCCTTAGTCTCCTCTTTTCCAAGCTGAAAAGTCCTAGCCTCTTTAATCTCTCCTTATATGGGACCTGTTTCAAACCCCTAATCATTTTAGTTGCCCTTCTCTGAACCTTTTCTAATGTCAGTATATTTTTTTTGAGCTGAGGAGACCACATCTGTACACAGTTTTCAAGATCTGGGTGCACCATGGATTTATATAAGGGCAATAAGATATTCTCCATCTTATTCTCTATCCCTTTTTTAATGATTCCTAACATCCTGTTTGCTTTTTCTGACTGCCTTTGCACACTGTGTGGACATCTTCAGAGAACTATCCATGATAACTCAAAGGTCTCTTTCCTGGTTAATTGTAGCTAAATTAGCCCCCATCTGATTGTATGTATAGTTGGGGTTATTTTTTCCCATGTACATTACTTTACGTGTATCCACATTAAATTTCATTTGTTATTTTGTTGCCCAGTCACTTAATTTTGTGAAATCTTTTTAAAGTTCTTCAGCGTCTGCTTTGGTCTTAACTATCCTGAGCAATTTAGTATCGTCTGCAAACTTTGCCACCTCACTGTTTACCTCTTTATCCAGATCATGAATAAGTTGAATAGGATTGGTCCTAGGACTGACCCTTGGGGAACACTACTAGTTACCCCTCTCCATTCTGAAAATTTTCCATTCATTCCTACCCTTTGTTCCCTATCATTTAACCAATTCTCAGTCCATGACACGATCTTCCCTCTTATCCCATGACAACTTAATTTACATAAGAGCCTTTGATGAGGGACCTTGTCAAAGGCTTTCTAGAAATCGAAGTACAATATGTCCACTGGATCCCCCTTGTCAACAGGGCTGGGTTGCTGAGGTGTTCTTCCCACCACAAGAATGTTAAATGTTGTTATATTATGGTCACTGTTTCCAAGCAGTTCTGTTATAGTTACCTCTTGGACCAGATCCTGTACTCTACTCAGGACTAAATCAAGAATTGCTTCTCCCTTTGTGGGTTCATGTACCAGCTGCTCCAAAAGCAGTCATTTACAGTATCGAGAAATTTTGTCTGCATTTTGTGCTGAGGTGACATTTACCCAGTCAATATGGGGATAATTGAACTCCCCCACTTATTATTGAGTTCTTTATTTTGATAGCCTCTCTAATCTCCCTTAGCATTTCATAGTCACTATCACTGTCCTGGTCAGGTGGTCGATAATAGATCCCTTAAGTTATATTCTTATCAGAGCATGGAATTACTATGCATAGAGATCCTATGGAACATGTGGATGCATTTAAGATTATTACTTCAGTTGATTCTACATTTTCTTTCACATATAGTGCCACTCCCTCTCCCTCTCCCATGGCTTGTTCTGTCCTTCCAATATATTTTGTACCCTGGGATGACTGTGTCCCATTGATTGTCCTCACTCCACCAGGTTTCTGCGATGCCTATTATATCAGTATCCTCCTTTAACACAACATTGTCCTTTGATCTTCTTAACAGATCTCTAGACAGCTTGACATCAAACTTTTTGCGTGGCCCAATCAAAATAGTGAAAATATCACACTGCTTTTTGATATAAATGAGCATATTTTGGAAACAGGGAGAACCCTAGCTTCTGTAGCAGACACCTGTTCAGTACCGGCTAAATAAAACTAATCTCAGCTGGTACCATTCATCATTGTAAAAAAAACTTTTAGAATTTGAAGGCTGACTTAATTTTACTTTTTCTTCAGCTTTTATTTGAGGGCTGGGAACTCAAACATCTGACTGAAAGCCATCAGATCTTCCATTTCCTCGAAGCAGCATTGTAATGACAAAATTATTGCTATGCCAGTGCTGTGTGCATAGTATGCCAAGGAAAAGTCCTTCCTGTGTCTAAACTAGGACAGCTGAAAATTGCATATTTTAAAAATATAGATATGTGCTGACTTTTTTTTGTCCATAAAATGTTTTGATTTTAAAATGTTTTATTTTCTTAGAACCTTGGAAAAGAACAAGAAGAAAGGGAAGATCTTTTAAATACATCTATTGACCACCAGTTATGTATTAGTTGCCAATAAGCCAGCCTGGACATCAGTGTTCGTTGGATCCGTTTGACCAGTTTTGCACCAGTTGTATCCATAACGATGGATTTAACAGCATGACAAATTTTTTGTTAATTTTGATGAAGATTGAGATGCCTTGAATTGTCTAGGATGTTGTGTACTTGGAAAAATAACAGCTCTAAGTACCTTTCCTTTTTTCTTTTTAAAACAGATGTCATTTAACGCAAAAGAAAACATTTTACTGTTGTACAATCATGTTCTGGTGTTTTTTTTGTTTACAGGATATTCCAAAATACAAGGACTCTGGAAGGTTTTCAGTGAGGATAAATTGCCATAATATGATACAAACTATGCTTGTCTATTATAATACAAGAATTCCATTCAGTGCAGCATATACAATAATGTAATTTAGTCTAACACAGTTGACCTTATTTTTGACACTTCCATTGTTTAAAAATACACATGGAAAAACAAACTTATAGGCTTACAGTGCACCTAAAGCTTTTTATAACAACCCTTCTTTGTTTTGGATTCTTTAAATATATGCTATCCTCATTTAGTAACTTCTTTAGCCAGAAGAATTTCATTACTGCTTCATTTTTGTAATAACATTTAATTTAGATATTTTTCCATATATTGGCCCTGCTAAATAGAATATAGCTTCTTTCATATGGTAGGAACCAGTGAGTAAATCTTTCCTTTAACTCCCTTTTTACATTTTATGGTAAGTAGCAGGAAAATGCATTTATAGGTCATTTTTAGGCAAAATTGTGGAGTTAAACTACCAACCTGTTTCTACCTGTGTGCAGTCTTTCTTTATTTTACTAGAAATGGGAATCATGGCCTCTTGAGAAAAAGTCACCATTTTGCATTTAGCTGTATTCATATACTGCATTTCTGTATTTTTGTTTGTATTGTAAAAAGTCACATAATAAACAATGTTGTGATGTAACCTGCTGACGTGTGATACGCTTTCAAGGAATTGCATAACAAAGTACTCACTATGTGAAATATTTCAACGTAACCATGCTTAGATATAAAAATTGTCTGTCTCTATATCAAGTTGCCAGCTTAGAGGGGTGGCAAATGTGTTTAGTTTGTGGGTTACTGACCTAATAAAACACATTTAAGTGGCTGAGTACTATACATGATTAATTGTGCCCTGAAACTGCAAACTAAAAACTTCTTATCCAGAAGAGGGCACCAACTTTTTATGCATTTTTGGTATTGTCCAAAATAGTATGATGTTCAGACATCTTTTCTGATATTTTCTATAAGTGTGTCTTCATTACTCCATCCAGAAGTTTTAAGTATTCATGGTTATTAATGGTACTATGAGATCGTTGTAGCCTCTGGGATTTCTCCACTGTTTGTTAAAAATGTAAATGAGTCAAACTGAACTGAACTTGGTAGCTGGAAAGGTGGCATGTAGCTTGTAAAATGCTTGAATCTTACACAGGAGAGTGTACTAAGCTTTATTTTCCATTATAGAGGCAAAAGGATTGAAAGATTTGTGTTGACATTTTTCAGAAAATAGAAATGGCAGAATACTCCCCAAATTATACTATATTGCAGGAAACAATTCTCCCCTCTCCCTCCCCAAAGGACTTTTTTTAATGGGGAAAGAATCCTAAAGACAGCTTGCTTAACCAGACATGTTACTCTGAAATGAATGTAGTCCTGATTTGGGATAAGAAGTTTTCCATAGTTAGCTGCAGAGCCTCAATATTAAGGATATTTTTTCAAGTAACATTTTGACTACTGTATTCCTCTTAACCAGAATGATTAGAAAACTCATGACACACACATTGAAATATATTTGGAAATGGTTTAATTACAACTGACCTTTTGCCTCCAGTTTGGTTTCCCTGCATTTTACTGAAAATCAACAAGTGTAGTCAGCAATGAGACCTGTAAACCAGTTTCCAGTTTATTGTATTGATTTAATATATTTAATAAATTTTATTTATCCATATTAATTGCTTGCACAAAGGTCACTTATATTATCCAGTAGTCACTTTGCCTTCTATTCCAGTTTGTTTTTGTGCAGGATTCCCCCATTATTGGGGTCAATGGCACTCACTCAGATAGCCACACCCAGAACAAGGCTCAAGCATCCATTTGAATTTGAGTTATTTTTATCATTCACTTTGAATATGAGAGGTAACTTCTTGCAATGTTAACATTCAGAATCCTGTTCTCTGCAAAATGGGTGTAGTTTTCCTTTAAGGAGTCTGAATTGCAAGACCCTTTGTACTGTAATATATGTAAAGCTTTTTCATGCTCTCCCAATTGTTCCCCCAAGACACACGCTGTAGAACATGAACCTCTTCTGATGTGTGTATTGTGAAAAAAAAAAATGAATAACCTGAATTATAGAGGGTTAGCAACGCCTTTGACTGTGATGCTCTGCTGGAATATTGCTCTTAAAGCTAGTCAAATGCTGGGAAATTCCACCATTTGAACATTTCCTTTTGTCCCAAATCAGAAAGAAAATCATTTCCCGCAGAAATGAAATGTGTGAAAAAATCATTGAGGAGATAATAAAGCAAACTTACTGAAGTTTTGTGTTGACTAAATTATAAAGATGAAACAAAGCTCTTCAACCTGTCAAATCAGCATTTTCCAAAAGAAAACTGTTCCACTGGAAAATTTTCAACCGGTTCTATTTGCTACCTTTCTCTAAACATGTTGGGTTAAATCATGTGTCTAAACTTGTCCTGCAGCTTTCCCAAAATGGGGTATGGTTTGACCAAAAGTTGTAAATTCTGATAGACCACATGCTGATATTCTTGTTTGTGTAACAGGAGCAAATTTCTTCAATATCTAGCACTACACGTGGCTTTTCATTAAATGCATTGTAATATTTAGTTTGTATTAAAACTATCCATTTTATTTACTAATAACTTTAGAACAAGCAGGTTTTTTGGATCACAGATATACTATAGCGACAGAGTCCTGTGGCACCTTATAGACTAACAAACGTATTGGAGCGTAAGCTTTCGTGGGTGAATACCCACTTCATTGGATGCATGCCATCTGATGAAGTGGGTATGCACCCACGAAAGGTTATGCTCCAATACATCTTTAGTCTACAAAGTGCCACAGGACACTCTCTTGCTTTTGCAGATCCAGACTAACATGGCCACCCCTCTGATACTAGATATACCATAATTTGGTTGTAGCACTGGACATGCATCTTGCAAGCTTTACTGACTGGCATGCCGTTAACTTTTGCCACATTTACATTGTTTCAGAGTATTACTGAGGAATTCTGAGCACTAGGTTACTTTTCATAATATTTTCCCCATTATTTATAATAAGTCATCAGATCCCATCAGTGGCTAAAGTATTTGGCTCTTTATTCATTGTAAAACAGCTTTTAAAAACTGGGTTTTATTCAGATCGTTTTAATTGATTTTTTTAACTTATAAAATCATTTGGTTTAAAATTTAAATTTGAACTTATAACCAGCCTTCTCCTAAACTTGAATCTGGGAATCTTACTCATCATCAAGCTATATAAATATATCAAATTGGGAGGGTGTGGGGAATTGTGTTGGAATTGTATATAGCTGCAATTTTTATTATATGACATGACCTTCACTATTAGTTAACACTTTAAATTAATTTTATCCAGTTGTATTTAATTAGAAAAACTTCCCAGGTCTATATCTAGGAATAGCTAATTAAAAAGTTGTGGTTCCCTCCCATATCTTCAACTGATAAATTAAGCAATCCAATATAGAACTCTTCTTTGATGCCCAAAGTCTTCAGTTATACATCCTAGGTAATCAATTGCTCTGCCTAGTTGTTTCCCATGTGAAATATTCAGGGGTGAAAGTAACACAGAGGATGTTCCAGGGCTGGGCATTAGCCTCCCCCAGCCAGCTCTTCTGCGCTGCCTGGCCTGCACCGCCTGGAGCTCCAGTGGTGACTTAAAGGGCCCATGGCTCCAGCTGCTGCCAGAGTAGCAGTGACGGCAGCCGGAAACCCTGGGCCCTTTTAAATTGCTGAGGCCTGGGGCAGCTGCCCCTTTTGGCCCCTCGCCCCCCGGATGACAAAAACAGAAGGGACGTTAAAGCATACCAGCCCACTTTCACCTCTGGAAATATTAGTAAATCTTCCTGCATCACAGGCTGAATACCACATTTCCCCTAAGTGTGGTCTGACCTAGGCCAGTGGTCTTCAAACTGGGGTGTGCGAGACCCCGGCGCCACCACCGAGCACGCCCAAGAGACCACCGAATTCCCGCCATAGAAAGCAAAAGCTTCCGTTTTCTGCGGCGGCATTTCGGCGGACGTACTCCCGGGAGGCCACCAGACTTTTCTGTCTGCGGAAAGGGACCGTGGAGGAAAAAGTTTGGAGACCCCTGACCTAGGCAGTTAATTTCCCTTTTTTATCTGCATCACAGTTTTCCTGTAACATACCACTAGGTGGTGTCAGTCTGATCAGCTACATCTCTGGTTTTTCAAGAAGAATCTACTTGGACTCCTGAAGGTAACAGCAGTTTGGAGATGCTCCCATACCTACTTACCCATATAAGAAGCCTACTAAACTGGGTCACCTGAGCGTGGATCAATGTTAACCATGCTTAGGTTGCATTCTTCTAGGGATTTTTCTTTCTACTCGGCAGTGTCATCTATCTTTTTCCTTGCATCACCTCATACTCATCCTAAAATTATTTCTGTCAAGAGGAGATTCTTGAAAAGCGTTCTCTGATAGTGAATTAGTCTGTCTTCTATTGGAACAGGTGACAATCTATGAATTTCATTGTAAATGAGTTGAAACCATTCAGTATATTAGAGTTGCATCTCAGCTGAAGGCTTTTAAGCCACAGGAAGACATTTCCAGTCCAATCCTAGGGTATCTTGCTTAAACTGAGGAAAAACAGTACAGAACCAATCTCCATCATGGACAGATTTCCATATTGCCGATTCACACAGCATGACTTTAGCAAAACTTTTGATATGGTCTCTCACAGTATTCTTGCTGGTAAGTTATAGTAGTATGGGCCGGATGAATGGACTGTAAGGTGGATAGAAATCTGGCTGGATCGTCGGGCTTAACGGATAGTGATCAATGGCTCCATGTCTAGTTGGCAGCTGGTATCAAGCGGAGTGCCCCAAGGGTCGGTCCTGCGTCCGGTTTTGTTCAATATTTTTTATCAACTATCTGGAGGATGGCGTGGACTGCACCATCAGCAAGTTTGCAAATGGCATTAAACTAGGAGGAGTGGTAGATACACTGGAGGGTAGGGATAGGGTACAGAGGGTCCTAGACAAATTAGAGGATTGAGCCAAAAGAAATCTGATGAGGTTCAAGTGCAGAGTCCTGCACTTAGGACGGAAGAATCCCATGCACTGCTACAGACTAGGGACCAAATGGCTAGGCAGCAGTTCTGCAGAAGAAGACATAGAGGTTACAGTGGACAAGAAGCTGGGTATAAGTCAATAGTGTGCCCTTGTTGCCAAGAAGGCTAACAGCCTTTTGGGTTGTATAAGTAGGGGCATTTCCAGCAGATCAAGGGATGTGATTGTTTCCCTTCTATTCGGCATTGGTGAGGCCTCATCTGGACTACTGTGTCCAGTTTTGGGCCCCACACTACAAGAAAGATGTGGAAAAATTGCAAAGAATCCAGCAGAGGGCAACAAAAATGATTAGGGGGCTGGAGCACCTGCGTTACAAGGAGAGGCTGAAAGAACTGGGATTGTTTAATCTGCAGAAGAGAAGAACGTGGAGGGGATTTGATAGCTGCTTTCAACTACCTGAAAGGGGGTTCTAAAGAGGATAGATCTAGACTGTTCTCAGTGGTAGCAGATGACAGAACAAGTGGGGGAGGTTTAGGTTGGATATTAGGAAAAACTTTTTCACTAGGAGGGTGGTGAAGCACTGGAATGGGTTACCTAGGGAGGTGGTGGAATCTCCTTGGGGATTTTTAAGGTCAGGCTTGACAAAGCCCTGGCTGGGATAATTTAGTTGGGTTGGTCCTGCTTTGAGCAGGGGGTTGGACTAGATGACTTCCTGAGGTCCTTCCAAGTCTGATATTCTATGATCCCAAAGTCTACCCCAGAGCCCGCACCTCCAGACGGAGCCTCACTCCCCCGTGCCCCAGCCCTGATCCCTCTCCTGCCCTCCCAACCCCTCTGTCCCAGCCCAGAGCACCCTCCTACACCCCAAGCTCCTCATCCCTAAGCTCACCCCAGAGCCCTCACCCCCCACCCCAGGCCAGAGCCTGCACCTCCTCCTGCACCCAAACCCCAATTTTGTGAGCATTCATGGTCCACCATACAATTTCTGTTCCCAGATGTGACACTCAGGCCAAAAGATTTGCCCACCCCTGGCCTAGCGGATGATACTTAACACCCCAAGCTTCTCCCTGCCCAGCCTATACTTCAGATTTCCCAAATTTTTCTATGCTAGCAATACTCAGCATGATTTGGGGAGCAAAGTATAAACATTTCCCACAAATGTGCCAAGTGGTAATGGTTTCCACCTTAACTATGGGTTAAGAGATTTTGCTGAAATGCAAAGACTGTAATAGCCTCTGCCCTTCTCTTTGCAGCAAAAGCAGCCCTGGGATCCCGATTTTATCACAGGCTGATGTAGAAAAACATTGTGGTAATTCTTGTAGGATTTTGGTAGCACATCACTTATTTGGAGACAGGAAGGATAGATTTCTGGTTACGCCACTGGACTGGGACTTGATTATGGGATCCAGTTTCTAGCTCACCACAATTTTTATGTGATTTTGAGTCAGTCACTTAAGCCTAGATGCTCCCATTGACTTCCAGTGAGCGTTAGGCATCTAAATACTTGGAAAATCTGGGCCTTAATCTCTCTGAGCGCCAATTTCCTATCTGAAACAGGACAAAACTACCTACTTCGAAGGATAAATGCATTAATATTTTTAAGGTGCTGAGATACTCTGGTGGAGGGACCCACATAAGTACATAGATCTATTTTACTTTTCCTAGTTTCAGCTTTACATAAGAACATAAGAAAGGCCGTACTGGGTCAGATCAAAGGTCCATCTAGCCCAGTATCCTGTCTACTGACAGTGGCCAGTGCCAGGTGCCCTGGAGTGAGTGAACCTAACAGGTAAAGATCAAGTGATCTCTCTCCTATCATCCATTACCCTCCTCTGACAAACAGAGGCTAGGGACACCATTCCCTTTGTTATACATATGTGTCACTGCTTAGTATGACACACAAAGCTCACTTTGTGCTTGTTTGCTTAGAGTGCAGTTCTTTCTTGGCTGATCTTTAAGGTTCATCCAGGCGTTTTGTCTCCTTCACAAATTGTAAATGTGCTAACTGAATACTATGTCTGGGCACTTGAGATGGCAAAGGACATCCAAGTAATTGTGCCATTTCATTTGTTTCATGTCCTGGTCAAGTATGACTTAAGCAAAAACCCATTAAGTTGTGAGCTTGCTTCACTGAAGAAACACCATTTATAGGTTAATGAAATTTTTCCTGGTTGCTTAAAAAGAGAGTCAAGTAATTAGGCTCCAACTTGTTTGGTTAATAGATTTACAAAATATTAATACAACTGTTTTAAATAAAACTTTTAAAGTATTCCCTTGCAGTGTTGGAAATCCCAGTACAACAGCCTGATGCTTTTATATGAAACCCAGAAAGTGAAACTGAATAAAGAGTCAGGACTGGCTTCATTCTCCAATCTGAGACAATACAAAAAGGAAACAAATGTAAACACTGGAAAGAACATTAGAAATTTTTTTTAATCTAAGGAAATATCACAGATCTTTAAATTGTAGTAACACAGGTTTCAATCATCAGCACGGGTAGAACTTGGGGACCTTCTCTTCTAACCCCCAACTTCAACCACTCGGAGCTAAAGGAAAGCTTCCTTTAGTTACAGCACTAAAAGTGGCTCCATTATTCAAACTTTTTTCATGGAATTTTTTTTTCCAAAAATACTTTTTCTAAAAAGACTCAATTTTTTGAGGCTTTGGGATTCAAATTTTTTCCAAGTATTTATGAAAATGTTTTACCAAAATGTGGGATTTTCACTAAATGAAACGTTTAGATCATCATTTTGATAATGCTTTCAATATAAAAAAACAATGTTTCAAATAACTTTGAAAAAACAAAAAAGGGAAAAACGGGTCCATTTCTAATCCTGGGAACATTGGAAATAATGGTGCAATTTCACTAATAATTATGTGCAGCTTTTGACCAGCTCTGTTACAGTGGGTTAATAGTCTTTCTGATTCAACCACTAGAAAGTGACAACCGCAAAATAATTTCAGCTAGTTGAGAGCAATGGCCCAAACACACTCACACGCATGCCACTAGATTTCATATTACTTCCGAGGATTTCTAGTTCTCAGGCATTTGGGGTTCACAGGAGCTCATACCTAACATTTGTGCATTAACAGCAATAAATTAGTAGCCACAGACTTCTAACTCAGGGCCTCCTGTTCCCATACACAAGCCTCTCTTACTTACAGTGTGGTTCTACCCTAAAAAGTGACTGAAAAAACAGATTGAGAGGTACTATAGTCACTGGGTATGGCTGATTTTCTGCATCGTATTTGCTCCATTTGTAGGTAAAACATGGTTTTTCTAACTGCAAGCCCCACAAACTCACCTGGCTTCTGGTTGGCCTCTTTCTCAGCTGCGCTGTGTGGTGGTGTAATGATGGAATACCACAGCTCAGATCCTTGCATCACTACTCATGTCAGCAATCCAATGTATATGGGAGCCTGTGAGGTCCACATGCACATGACATATTCAATTTTACAGGTGTGTTCCAATTTTTTTTCAAACAAGTCTCAAATTTTCTGTTCTGTGGCATGTTTCCTATGGATTGCGCACCTTCTTTGAGCATACACTATTTACCTACTTTGTGTTTTCTAAAAACTGCATTACTCACAAGAGAATGGAGCTAAATATGACCTTGGAAGTGAGCGTTAAGAGGAGCAGGCAATACAGCTCAGCCGGAGACAAACATCTCTGGGACAACTTACGTAGAAAGGTAAAATCCTTCCATGCTGATCAGTGGATATACCATGTTCCCTTTATGCAAAAAGAGGTGGAAAGTTCCTCAAGACACTCCCAAGGAGGATATAGAGTCCTCTGACAGATGCTGTGCAATGCAGAGACCGTTACAAACATCACCATTTTCCCTTGTAGGAACAAAGTGCATTTCTTTGACCTTGCCTTCTCTAGCATAAGCACAGAGCAACAGGTATGTTTAAAAAATAAATTACCAGCACAAGACATTCCACTACACACTTTTCTCCACTGGAGGGCGGGTGAGAAAACATTTGGCAGATGTATAGTCACATTAATGCACTACTGGAAAGGGCTCCGATACTATGGTGGTGAGTGTGGCATCAAAACCTGAATAGAATAGCACAGAATTCCCTATTAGGTCTAACAGCAATATAGAGCAGGAGAGAAACCACCAGTTTGTTGCAGATTCATAGGAATTAGATGTGACTAATTGAAACACTCTTGCCAACAGCAGCCAGACAATTGCACATATAATTGTCTTTCGAGACAAATTGTCTGTAAAAGCCATGGTTAGTAGATAGCTGTCGGCATTTAAACAGAAGGTGGCAGCATTCTCTGCATTACCGGGTCCCTCTTCCATGGCGTGGACTGTTGATCGCTCCTTCTTTCAGCTGAAGAAGTTTCAGGTTTAATCCATAATCTTCTAAATTGCTCATTGGCAATTCAGAGGATGCGTTCTGCGACCTACTCCAAAGGAAAGCTTTCATTTCATAATGCAGAAAAATAAAGCAGTTGGAGTGGAAGTGTGTTGTGTACAGACCACAGCTCCAATTCAGATTAATGTACTTAAGGTGGACAGTCTTCTTTCAGTGCCCTTCCTCTAACCCCCAATCAAATGAATATCATTTCAGCAATATATCTGTGTGGCCATTGATGGCAAATAGGGGCACCTAGAAAACATCTGATTACATCTGTTTTCTTCAAGCAATGTAATGAAATGTATATAGAGATGTTTCCTTTAGGTGGCAAACTGAACTGGAGTAGGGAAAGAAACAGAACAAGAAAGATCTCATTGAATGCAATTGTGTGTGCACACATACTGGTTAGTAGTTTTCTCCAACAAGCCATTTGATCAAATGGGTAAAATGTCCAGCTAACCAAATGACTATTTTACTTTTGGAGGCCAAGTGACTGAATAAAGGTGTGATTATAACCTGGGTGCCTCAACAGCTGTATATTAAATTGGGCAATTAGTCAAACTACAGAGTAGTTTATATTATAAAATGATTAATGAACGACCCTCTCAGGGTAACTCCCTTCAGACAGGTCCTAGAGATTTCTTATGGTTGCTCCTAAATCTCTGTTCTGTGGCATTCCCCAAGGCTCACTACTCATCTTTCTTCAATGCTGATCTATCCATTCAGAAATCATGAAATGCCCTATACTCCTGCACCATCAATATGCAGATAACACTCAACTACACATCTCTCCCTGCTAATGCTGCCTTTGGTGTCGCTAAGATTCCCCAGTGCCTGGACGGTGTGAGCAGATAGCTAAAAAGCAGCTGGCTCATGTTCAGTCTGGGAAAGATAGGAGTGATACTGATGAGGAAGGGGAAATGCTTAAAGGACCGTGGCCATATTCTAAGTCCCCATCATCCAACAGCATCAGACCACAGAGTGTCAAAGTGGTATAAAGCCCTAGGGCTCCGGCAGAATTCCTCACAGCTCCTGGACAAACAGCAGAGGAAAGCTGGCTTCAAACTTTGTCTGGCCAGGAGACTTCACTCTTTCCTCTGAGACCCGGACCGTCACCCATTCTTTTGTCACCTTCAGACTGGACTCCTGCTAATCATGCGACTTGTGGTTGAACTTAAATTACCAAATAGAGGCTGCATCCGCAGCCCCACTCATCAGCTGATCTTATGCACCAGACAGCTCTCTGTGAGCTCATGAGTTGGGGGCTCACCAACCTCCGCTTGCTCCCCATTTGTTTCCAGACTATTCAAAGTGCTGGTTGAATTTGAGATGTCATTGATTGACTGAAAACAGGCTATTTCAAAACACAGCACAACCATCTGCTCTGCTTCCCAGAGAGAGAATGGAGCGAGATGGGCCCAGGGTATAAAGACTCTCAGGTGTACAGACAAGAGTGATCTCAGCTGTGGAATTCCTTGCCAAAGAAGATTGGACTGAGGCCAGATCTGCTCAAAAATTAAAACAAGTTCCCATGGGTTGCTTTGTTTAAACCTTTCCTTTACCAATTTCTTCTTTCAGACAAAGAACAACAATACTGTACCCAAGGAGGCCTTCTGGCAGTTTCCATCTAATTGTGTTTGCCATTTGGATACAAAGGTGCTTAGCTGTCTAACCCCACGCACAGAAATCTCCCATGTGCTGAGCAAGAGCAAGCAAAAAGAATTATGGCCTAACACCAGATTGAAAATGTTGGTCATGTTAATGAGGGGAGACAGCTATACCCCTACCAGGTCTAGATTCAAAAGAAATCCTTGATATTTTCCTGATCATTAATTAAAAAAACAAAGTACCACCACTGCATAATAGCACACCACCACCAAAAAACACTACACAGCACAAAAAAAGAAAAAGACTATTGACTTTCCAGGTGGGATAATATTTTTGGATTTATATAATGACTTTCCCATGAAGCTCTTAAAGCATTTTACAGATAATAATTAACTGATCCCCTGGGAAGGTCGGTAGGTATTCCGATCATACCGATGAGGGAAAGTCACAACCATGTTCAGTTGCCAAGATCACACAGTGGAAGACCTGGAAATAGATCACAGAACTCCTTGCTCCCATGCTCTAACCATTAATCACTGCTCCATATTGAGAAGGAAGATTTCTTATAACCAGCTCAACAAAAAGCTATATGAAAAATTAGGCAAATACTGGCATGATTCTATTCAAATACTGGGTTGATTCTAAGTAGCTATTCAGTGACTTTCTTCTAGTTGTTAGGGATTGGTGATCCCAAGAAGTGCAAAACAAACAGATATAAATGCTAGAGAAGGAATCTGGAATGTAACAGCTTTGGGAATGTGACTGCTTCCAAATGGTGGAATGTAAACCAGTAATGCCACTCAAACTTCTGTTGCTCTAACAGGTAAGGATAGTGAAAGAAAACCACTCTGCATTTGCAGTTACTGGATGTCTGTTGTGTCTATTGGAGTACAATGCAGAATAATGTAGTTATTCCTTTGGTGACTTAATTCAGTGAGTGCTTTTTTGAGGTTGTGACAGGTTGGATCACAGAAACCCCCCTGCGACTGCCACCTGATGTGCTGAGACTACCTTTAAGCCCGTTTTTCCCTGGAAGCTTGGGACTTCAGAACCCTGCCTGGTTGTGCCAGACACACTAGCCTGCTACAAACACAGATCCAGGTCTGAGCAACATTCCCCAAAAGCTGCAAGCTTAACTGAAAACCACTTAAGAAGTGTTCCTGTCTCCAACACCCAGATGCCCAGTTTCCAAAGGGGTCCACTGAGGCTACTTAAAATTAAACATGTACATAGCCAATATTCATAACTTTAAATACAAAAATGATGTGTGCATATAAAGAGGATGAATGTATCCAGCAGATCATAACCTTTGCAGAGATATGTTACATGGCATATATAACAGAAAACACATTCCAGGTATGTTATATTTACCCTCATAAGCATATTTCTATAAAGCATTATGGGGTGCAACATCACAGAGGTGCTGGACTTAGTGATGGCAAGTTTCACCCTATGGATCAAATAACTGGTCTGAGAGTTACTCCAAGTAGAAAGAGAATTCATAATGCTGTGGTGTGCTATACAGAATGTTACTAGTATGGATTGGGGCTGGTTGCGTTACTCATGAGCTAGGTATGGAAGTCATCCCAAATGTGAATTAAAAAATACCGATGACATTTGTTTCTTGTCTGTGTGACATTTCACTTGAAACTATTTAAAAACGTGCAGGTTTTTTTTAAAATGTTATTGGAATGCTCGTTCTCCTCTGCTACTCTCAAATCTAAAGCCCAGCTCCTCTCATGAATGCAACTGCACAGGCCTTAACATTACCCGTGTATTTGAGAAACCTCTGTTTACAAAATGGCCTAGAATATTTGATGGTGTCCTAATAACAAGGTCTGAGAGATTTCATGCTTTGCCAGGATTGGCTTTCTAATTCTCGTAGATTGTAATATATTGGACCATAAACCTGTCACGAGTCCATGACTGAATGTTGCTCAACCAGAACCTTGGATCAGTGTGATCTGGGAAGACATTCTATGCCAGAGGTGAGGAGGGAGAAAGGGGTATAGGTTATTTTTTTAAAGGGCGGCTGTTTGAAGCTGTTCAGAGGCTTAGAATTATGATGTGACACTCCTGGCAGAGATTAATTAATGGTAGAGTGCAGGCAAAGGGGTTGAAAATTGGGAGGAATTGTTACAGAGAATATAGTTTCTAAAAAAAATCAAGATCACCAGTTATGTTCCTCCTCCTGCTACCTTCACATTACATCTGCTATTTGTCTTAGGTATACTCAACTATCATTGTCACAACACACGTTTTCTGTGACTCTCTCCTGCAAATGTGCATTGTTAATACTGACAATGGACATTAAAGAAAGAACAATATTGGTGCTAAGCTCTTTGATTTATTTTTCTCAAAAAACGTGAAGTTATTTTCTACAATTCTGCGATCTTTAACATTCTTGGCTCAGTGTTTTAGGTTTGTTCTGAAGTAGTTGTATAATTTGGTAAGATAATGATGTAATGTTTGCTTTGCGAAAATCTATGTACCTGGGTTTGCAAACTACACAGAAGTTGACAAATAGGCGGGGTTTTGATGCTTGCAAAAAAATATGCTTTAAAATTAGTGGTGTTTGGACATTGGTGGATAATGTGCAGGGTTGGAGTTAGGGTGAGCAGATGTCCCAATTTGACAGGGACAGTCCCGATATTTAGGGCTTTTTCTTATATAGACTCTTATTATCCCTCACCCCCAATGCGATTTTTCACACCTGCTGTCTGGTCTCCCTACTTGGAGTTAAAGCTGCACCGAATTCAGAAGAAAGAAAAGATAATGAGGCAAGTGGATCTGGCAGAGGAAGGGACTGCATCCAAATGAAGTCTGACTAGAAAGTGTGGCTACAACATCAGAATTCCCTGTGGCACTTCACAGACAATACAGAGAATGTTTCAAATCTAGGCTACCTAAAGTTCAGAAGTACTTTGTAATAGCTAACAATGAGCTTATACGATATCCTCTGTAGTCAGACAATCGCAGGCTGCAATTCACATCAGAGCTCACCATTATATGGCACTGAGCCAGATCAAAACTCAGATCTCAAGGAAAAAGATCCTACAGGAGTTTGGGACTGGTGATTCAGGAAATTTTCAAGGGGACTAATGGAATTAGGCGCCCAGTTGCCAGTGACTTTCAAACTAGTCTTGAAAATGATTTCAGTAGGTAGCACTCTTCTCTCTGACTCAGTACTGGCCCATAGGGTTGTCAAGTTTCTACTCGCACAAAACCAAACATCCTTGCCCCATCCCTGCCCTGCCACTTCTCTGAGGCCCCGCCCGCAGTCACTCAATCCTCCCCTCCCTCTGTTGCTTATTCTCCCCACCCTCACT
>ML677349.1:67735210-67835759 GCA_007922305.1 Dermatemys mawii
CAAGCAGCATGTTCCCCCCACCCCTGTGAGCTGCCCCGTCTGCAGGCGCTGCCCCTGCAGCTCCCTCGTCGACTCTGCCTTTGCCTCTCGCTCCGGTGGAGTACCGGAGTCGACGGGAGAGCGCGCGGCCATTAATTTATCACGTCTAGACTGGGCACAATAAATTGACCCCTGCTATATCAATCACTGCCCTTAGTCTCACCAGGTCTTAAAATGCAGATCTGCAGAATATGAGGAGAAGGGCCTCAGCTTTGTAAAATGGGGATGAGAATACTTCCTGCCCTGCCACTGCCAGGGGGAGTTGTGAAGGGAAACACTCAAATATGATGGGAAAGGAACACACAAGTCCCTTAGACAGAAGAGTCTGCCATGTATTATAGTCTAAAAGCATTTTTTGAATTTTTTGCATGAAAGCTAATTTCAATATTGAAAATATAGCAGCATCTTGTATGCCCAGGAATACAAATGATTCTTATAAAGAAGCTTAACTTGGCTGTATATTGTCCTGAGTCCAAAAGAATTAGGAGGCTAGAACATGAGTGGACTGTGGAGAATATCAGAAGTAAAGCAAGTGGCTTTTGTATTTAGTTAGTATCCTAACGTGGTTTTTATTTCCCCCCACCCCGCAAATGTTCCTTGCAGTACTCCTCCCTCTTCTTATTTCTTCTTCCCCCTCTCCTCAAAGCAAGATTTGACATGGATTTTATAGGAGTCTTGGCTAGCAATTCAACTCCTTTCATTGTTGGTGCTTGCCAAGAAAGTGAATTCAAAGGAGCAGTCTATTTATGCTATTAGGTCTCTCTCGCTCTTTCTCTCTCACACACACACCCTTACCTACTTTCTCTTACTAAATTCAGATGAGAAACCAGAGAAGGATCAATAACTTTTAACCAAAGCACATACAGTTGTTATATCAAATCTGTGGCACTGCTATTTAGAATCTCGAATGGATTGATCTCCTTCTCCCGCTTGTTGGGGACAATTGGGAATATTCAGTGTCATTGTTCAGTGTCACTCTGGGAACAACGGTCTTTTGGGTTCTTCCCATCCCCCAGCTACCCTAAATTGCCACACTGAACCTGATTAGTTCAATGAACTAACCTTGGCTAGAAAAGAGTCTGCAGCGCTGCCAATGAGGTGATTCCCCAGCAGCCAATGAGAGAGCAGGCAGCCAAGGGACTGAGTCCGACAAGAGTGGCCCACTTGGCACAAACAGGGTTTCTCTCTCCTGCCTCGTTGGCAATGTCTACATTTGTAAGCTGGTGCCAGTTTTCTTTGTGTGTGTGAGCATGGAGATGAGGAAGGCTTAGCAACGTGGCTTGGAAAAAGAAGAGAGGATATATATAGGCTACATATTGAAAAGTCAAAGTGCCTGCCTGCCATGTGCTGATTTTCTGAGCTCATCAGAAGTGACTGTCTCATTTCTTGATGTATTCAAGAAAATGTAGTGTGTGTGTGTACGTACGTGTGTGTACACGCACATATAGCTGAGCTTAGGCCTGTTGTTGTGTGTGATCGGTGCAGCCCCCAAGTTGCTTAGCAGCTGCTTTGCTTTGCAGACAGCTCCGCTCCTGACAAAGTTGTAAGAATAAGTGTGTAGGAAGAGAAGTGGGGAGAGGGGAGAGAGGAAGGGGTTAGAAAGAGAGGAAGATTTTTGACTAGTCTAGGTTTTTCAAGGTAATTTATTGCCCCACTGTCACATTACTGAAATTATCTGGGATCATATGGATCATTGGTGCAACCAAAGTCCTGTAGGGGCACCAAATCTTATGTAAAGGGGGTCATAGAAGGTGTCTACGACCAGGTTATGATCTGCTGTTTATGATTATGCTATCTGTATGTGTATATCAGTTTTGTAGTTGAAGTTATAAATATTGGCTCTGTACTGTCTGTCTTTCCAAATATTGTGCTATGCTGTTGGGGACATTGCAGAACCCTTGGTGTTAGCTTGGCTTACCATGCTTGATGGCCCATTAAGGACTATCAGCTACACAATGAACTTTGTAGATGCCCATCCACACCCGAGCTTCCCCAGGAATGTGGCCTGGCTGGTCAGGAACTGAATCTTGGAGAGTCATGTAACTCGACCACATGGCTCTGAAACTCCATTTTACAACTGGCCTCTGCATAGCAAGAAGGAGGCAGTCTCCACCCACAAGAGGAAGTCTATATAAACCTGGGAGAGAGACCTCCATTTTGTCTTCAGTCTGTCATTCTTGCTCTGGAGGAATTCCGGCCAAAGGATTGAAGACCCATCCCTGGAGGGGATGCATTCCAGAGACTTTGATTTGAACCTGCAGTTTATTCTATAACTAATGCAAGATATTTGTCATTACTGCATGTAATTGATTTCTTCTAACCATTTCTAACCCTCACCTATACCTTTTTCCTTGTATAATAAACCTTTAGATTTTAGATTCTAAAGGATTGGCAACAGCGTGATTTGTGGGTAAGATCTGATTTGTAGATTGACCTGGGTCTGAGGCCTGATTCTTTGGAATTGGGGAGAACTGTTTTCTTTATTTTGGGTATTGGTTTTCATAACCTTTTGTCCCCAGGACAGGTGACTGCTGGTGGTGATACTGGGAAGCTGGAGTGTCTAAGGGAATTGCTTGTGTGACTTGTGGCTAGCGAGTGGGGCGAAACCAAAGTCTTTTCTGTTTGGCTGGTTTGGTTTGCCTTAGTGGCGGAGAAACCCCAGCTTTGGGCTGTAACTGCCCCCTTTGGAGCAGTTTGTCCTGATTTGGCAATCTCAGCTGGTCCCACCAGGAACAGCACTGTCACACCCACTATTGCTTTCCTTATGCGTCCATATTGTCTTGGCCTGTTTCATCATCAGAAACTTTGTGATCAAATTTCAAATACTGTGTATAATTGAGTGTCAAGCCTTAAAAGAAACATACAGTGAAGTTTAAAATCTGGAATGACTTTTGCAGTCCTGTGGTCCAGGGGTTACAGCTGGAGATTGGGAGACAGAAATCATGGCTACTAATCTGAATACTGCCCCTGGTTCAGAATCCCATTGGGCACTTTGCTTAACGTGTCTGTGCCTTAGAGATCCCATCTGGAGGATCAGAGCATTTGCAAAGCGCTGCTGAGGGAAAAATGCACCCGGCTTGTCCCCTCCGGTTTTCTCTCTCTCCCCCGCCAGTTAGCTACAATTGCACGACTTTAGCCAGGGGTGGAATTATGTGTCACTTCCAAGGGACATTGTAAACCTGGTACTGGCAAGATGAGGGCTCTCATACCCACCTCTTGTAATGTGCTGCTGCGATTACAGGATGAAAGGTTCTACAAAGTGGATCATACTTTTACACCAATTTAATCCTTGAATTTCTTGGTGCCACTGCACAGAACTGGCACTGCCTACTGTCTCAAGGGCATCAGCAATGATTTATGTACGTCCTGGTTTAGTAGCACAGAACTACCTAACTGAGACAACTCTACAAACAGGGAAATGCTTTGTCAAGCCTTGTGCCTTAGAAAGTAATGGTGGCCGAGAATTGCTTTTGTTAGCCTCATTCCTGCTTTAATACACTCTTGTCCAGAAAATCAACATTGCCAGAGAATTAAAAAATCATGAGTCAGGCTCCAAAGATCATGAGATTGGTTTAAAATCTCTTGCTTTTAAACCAATTTGGAATTCTTTTCTTTTGCATTCTGGTTCTGAGTTCATTAAAGTTTTCAAGCTTTTCTCCATAATAAAGACTAGATTTTTTTTTAGTAAGCTGAGGTTCTCATAGGACTCCTGAAGCTGGAGCTTTAAGAAAAACAAGATGTCATGAGAATTGTCATAAAACTTTGAGAACTGGCAATCCTGGTAGTGGGCAGATGAAAAATGAAAGACTCAGTAGCTCCACCTTGGAGGAAGCATGTAATGAAAGTATTGTGAGTTTGTGATCAGAAATGGTCCACATTTGGCTCTTCCCATGCAATTCATGGGGCAATGGGGGTGGGGATGAGGGAAATAGCAGAAAAACATTGATCATGCTCACACCATAGCAACAGTTTTCTTCCTAATGAGACTTTTTTTTTTGGAGGGGGGATCTTTGTCCCAGTTCCATTTTCACGTAGTTTTATATGCAAGAGCAGGTCCCTGCTGGGTGTTGGATTCTCTCTTCTCCCTGGAACTGTGGAGAAGCAGTGGACCTACTCCAGGGCTGCTATCCCCTTCTGCGGGGGGCAGGTGTCAGTGGATACACCATTTGTCTCCTACTTGCCCTTATGGAGCCCCAGTGCATGGAACTGAGCTATATGTGGGACTCAGGGAGGGCCCCTCGGCTCCAAAATCCTCTTCCCATCCCCTGGCAGTGTTAGCTCCCTGAATCTTCATCTGATACAGAAACTTTGCTTTTGGTTTTCTTTTTCTTTTTTTTTAAGGGAAGTAGTAGTTCAGGTAACTCCTCCCCTACCTCCATATTTTCCTTTTTTGTGACACCTCTGCACTCTCAGCCACTGGCCTCTCCAGAAGCAGACATGCTGGAGACCTCGTGCAGGAGCTAGATATCCACCCCAGTTTGTGTAGAAGTAGATCCACTAGCTCTGGCTCAGCTTCAGACTGGGGCTCAGAATCTCTTGACCCTGTATAGTTCTCCAAAATGTATCATGTGGAACTGTATGTTTCCTGACTTGGCTCTTCTTACAGGCAAAAAACATTGTCCTATGTAATCAGTGATTTGGGCTCCTCCTTGATGCAAACTAAAGTGACCTAATTTCCAGGGCAGGTATTCAGCCCTTTCCAAGGGCAAGACCCATTAAGGCATCTCAAACTGGGCACCCCAAATCACTAACCACTTTAGAAAATCTTGCCTGGAACGTGTTGTGGGACATGTTCTTTTTCATTTTCACTGACATAACGCAGCAGGTAAACACCCAGGAGTGAATTCCTCTGGTGTCCATACCTCTCAACCCACCACCGTGGGACCCAACGTGCGAGGCAGCCCCAAAATAAAGAGCATGGAAAACTCTGAATGAAAGAAATTTAAGATGCTCTAGGATTTCTTTCCTCTAGTGTAAAAAACTCCTCCTAGAACCTTGGCTTCGTGATTTTTTAAGTAAATAATTTTCAACAACAAAACCTGTGTAGGTAACACGGAGCCTCAACTGGCCCTTGAAAGGGAGCAGAAGAATTTTCATGGTCTGGCTGCAATTAGTTGAAAGGGCTTTTCTAGCTGACCAGGGTATCTCCTATGAACTATGTTTATTCCTCAAGACCTTAAGATGTGCTGGCGTCGGGGAGAGCAGTGGTTGATTGAGCACCTCTCTGGCTTCAGCCCCAAATCGATTATCCAAAATGGAAGTGAGCTGGCATTAGTTAAAACTCCCAGAAACCATCAGACCCATCAGAAGAACGTCTGACAGGTGATGTGCCTGAGCATTTCAAGTCATTACTGTGGCACCACCAAAACATTCATTATTCAGAGTGTGGGGTGGGGAACCTAGACAGATTTCTTTTAAAATAATGAAAAGGAAGAGACTAAATTATGTGTCATTAATTTTAACCTTATGTGTTATACAGTGTGTGGGGAGGAAAGGGGGGTTAAAATGCCAGCTGTGGGTAGGCAAGTTCTAGAAGTTTCCAGCCGAGTTTAATGATGGCATCCCACTGGGGGCTCATGAATAGGAGCCTGCGTGCTGGGAATGATATAGTGGCTTCTGTTTATTTTTAACGTTTTCCTCTTTCTCTTACCCTAGGCTAAATCTCTGTAAGCTCAGGAGCTGCGGCTGCTGATTTAGTAATGTTGTCAATACAAATTGAAGCAATAAAACTTGCCCTGATGGATAAATGGATTGAGAATCCTTTCGGCGGGGGAGCAGGTCTGTGCCTCTCGACCCCAGCCCCCCATCACTATTGCCACTCTCAAAGGGATTCTCCAGGTAGAGTGCCCCTACTGCACTTCCTCCAGAGATGATCCCCACATCCTGCCTCACTTGTTTGGTCTCTTCCAGTGAACTCTTTGCCACCTGCAATTAGGATCTCACTAGAGAGCTATGTGCAAATGCCCCAGGCTCTGCCTACCCTGTGAGCACAACCATGGTTTTGTAACAGTTTGTGACACTGATCAAGTTACAAGTGGGGTTAGGCTGTGTCCTGCCGGCAGCAGCTTTTTCACAGCACAGACTGGGGTTGGGTTTGGTGACCAGAAAGTAGAGCAGGGAGCTCTGGAAATGCAGGCTGTTCTGTTTGTTTGATTTGGTTTTATCTTGTTGGTTTGGAGTTTAGACTGCTTAGTTGGCCTGAGGCTTTCCTGGTTTGTTTGGTTGAATTAAGACTCCTGTAAATAAAACTGGGGCCTCAGAGAGAATTTGGGTTTGTTGAACCTTAGCTTCCTGTGAATTCTTTAAGTACTCAGATCCTGACCTCCCCCTTCTCCCTTACCAATTATGCAAGCAATTAGTAGTACTAAGAATTAAGTACTAATGAGTAGCAGGTTCCAACACCACTACCACTTTTTTGAAACTAGTCTTGTTCAGTTTAATGCATCCAGATCTGACACTTTCAGCATGGGGGCTGAATTTCAAATACAAATGGCTTAGATCCATCTTTCTTTTAGGCCATACAGTATTTGTACGGGTCAGAGCCATAAGATCCAATGTATCAACAGAAGCTGCCTGGGAGCTTCCTGGAGCCGATAGATTTTGAGTGTCTAATGATATATGAAGGAAAAAGTCTCATGAATGGAGGATTGCCCAACTTGAAGAGGATTTTTTTGAGTCAGCAGGAGGTTTTGACCCAAAATAAAGGAAAGCTGTTGGACAACTACCATAGGGGACATGATCTCTCCATCAACCCTTCAATCATTTAAATGTAATACCTGGTCTCTTCTGTTTTCTTTCTACCTCTGTTCAAGTGTAAAAGCTTGGGCCATGATAGTTAAAAAATTGATTAATGGAGGAGGTTTCTGAGCTCAGTATCAACCTTTCAAGCTGGAGATGGTGGAAGAGAATCATCTTCGCTGAAGAAACAAATACTTGCCCCTTCTACAGGGCTCATCAGAGCATCTAAACCAGCGGTGTCCAATACGTTCGCCACTAGCCACATGTAGCTAATAGGCTATTGAATTGTGGCTAATGCATGTGGCTTTTTTATAAAGTGACTAATAAGAAAAATTCAAAACCACAAGTGTGGCTAGCATTGAATTTCTATTGGACACCACTGATCTAAACAGTGAGTGACATTTACATTAGATTCCAGTGGTGCTAGGATGCAAGTGTGGTGTTGCTTCATCGCAATTGCAAGAATTGAGCTTTTACTTAAAACCTTTCATCAGTCAGGAAAATGCTACTTGCCTATGTACATTAGCATATAGATGTCCAAATTTTGCCCAGTCAAGGACTAGACTTGGCCATGAGCCAAGGCCCATGTCTAATTTGCACAAAAGGGAGCAGATTATCTCTCTCCATCACAGAGGCATGATCCAGAGAGATACAGATCTTAGCAATAAGTGCTCCAGTTTGGTCTATGTGACCTTCCACTGGACACAGCTGGAACACTGCATACTGGGACCTACAGCCTCCTATCTGTGATGATGTAATAAAGGTGAAGGAGCCATTCAGTGCTGCCAAACTTTAGTGGGGTGTGCTTTACCCTATACAGCAATGAATTATTACCATAAATCCTGCTGCTCAGACTACTCTCCAGTAGCATTAGTTACACAGGCACACACTCACTTTCTCGCTGCGTGTGGCCGGAAGCCGATTTACTGAACTTCTTCTTAATCTTCTCAAAAATAGATTGGCCTCCAGACAGTAGCAAAGTTCAAGCCAAGAAAACAAGAGGATGAACATAGTGTTCTTCACAAAGGCTAGATTTTATCTCTCTACCTCAGAGAGGCTTCAGATAGTGCAAAATGCATTTGAAATCCAACAGCCAACCAACCATCCAGAGTAGTACAGAAAGTGTCTGGTTATTCACCCTTAGAACTGGTAGTCAGTTTGAGCTTCAGAGTTGACCCACTCATATTGCAGAGCTCCTACTTTGATGCTGCCATATCAACAAGCACAGTAAAGAGTTTGGTGAGGGCCGGGGGAGGAGAAGACAGGACTCGGGCGTAGAGAAGTTACGTGTGCTGATGCATTTCTGCGGCCCCCTCATAGACGATTGCTTGCAGTGTGATAATCAATTCCCTTTAATGCTACTTCATCCTCTCTCTTGCACCACTAAGTTTCCATCCACTTGTATAATCTTGTCGCAAGGTAAACTGGGAGATTTTGGGGGCTGGGTTTTTATTACTCAGTTGTACAGCATGCATCACAATGTGGGCTTGACCACAACTGGGGCTGCTATCTGCAACTGAGATACAAATAATAAATGAGGATAGAGCACACCAGTGATCCTGGTTCAAAGATACTGTTGCCTAATGAGCTTCATTTGAGACGCAGTATGCATTGCTCTTCCTTGGGAGCAGAGATTATGTGGCAGCGCTAGCAGTGGAGGGCTCATCCCACAAAATCCAGATCTAGATCTTGATCACCACCCAAAGATAGGGGGGTGCTGGGATGCAGGGATTGGTTCAGACCATTATAGAGACAGACAGCTAACAAAGCCTGGGCTGGCTGAAGGAACCAAAAGGAGGTAGGGTCTCAACTTTCACTGAAAGTCAGTCAGAGCTGGGTAGCTCTCTTAGGCCCTTTTGAATATCCCAGCCTCAATCCAGAACCCGATCTCATCGTTTTTCATATGTGGAGCGGCCCCATTATTTTTGAATGTGAGATAGGGTTCTAAATGAATGAATACAGTAAGTCAGCTGTGAGTTTGTTTGAAATGTGAACCTGCACTGGATTCATTATGCTGCAATGAAAAGAGAAACCAGAAAATGTAAAAGAAAATATTGCCATATGATGCGAACCCCCCTATTCTTAGGGAAAGCCTGCCTTTGAAAATACAGTACCTCTCTCTCCAGCAGCAGTGTGATTACAGGAAGGGATAATAGATTAGGAAATGGCACCCTGCCCATTTAATTTTAGAAACAGAGTGTTTATGTGACTGTCCTTGCCTGCTCACTTCTTCCTGTTGCTTTCCTTCTGGGATTGTTATGATTTTGGTCAAATTAAATCCCTGCCAGATGAAAAGGTAAACAATCCAAAACCCTTTTTCAGGGGATCAGATCAAATGTAACTAGTGATTCTGGGTGCCTTATTTTTGGGTGCCCAACTTTAGATACCTTAAAGGGCCTTGATTTTTAGAGGGACTGTTCACCACTTTCTTAAAAGAAGAACGCTTACAAATGTTTCCAACTGAGCGCCCAATCTTGAGGCAGCCAAAATCACTAGTTGCTTCTGAAAATCTTATCCAGAGGCAGAAAAGGGAAGATTACAAACTCTCAGACACTTACCCGGCTGATTCTTGCCACACAGTCTGCTTGAGATTCCAAAACAAATGCTGTTACGACATTTGCAGTAGCTGTCCCTCACAAACAACAGATGGTGGATAATGTGCTATCTACCAAAGATATCTTCTTTTGGATCTTCTCTCTGCATAAACACGTGACAAACAACTAAGAACTCTTGTATGGGACCCACTTTGTGCTTATCATGCTGTGGCAATCAGCACATCTTAACCATTGTGTTTTACACACACACTTACTTGTTTTTTTCCAGCCTATTCATTTTCTATGAGACTATAGCATTTCCCTAAACAAAATGAGCCCCAAGCAATGGACAATTAGTACACAGAGGTCTCAAACCTTTCCATAATATGGATCACACTTAATTCCACACATCACCATTTACTATTACACAGAAATGACAGCATTCCTCTTTTCCATCCCCTCATATTTCCTCTTCTTCCTCTCATTCTAGGATGTCTTCCCCACACTGGAACCCCAAGCTTGTCAGAAAATCTTTCTGTTGTGCTGCAGAGGGAGCTTGTGTAAAGTTGAGGGTTGTCACAGCTGCACAAGGGCTCCCCCTGGAGGATGGTGGTTAATTAACATCCTCATTTGAACAGCTTGCCCAGTTCTAAAAGACAAAGCCAAGCAAGATCAGAATAGGTCCCTCAGGAAACACATCCAGGGATCACAAGGGACTTCTACCAAGGCAGCAGGCTGAGCTTCTGCCTAACTGTAGAGTGTTTATAGGCAACATGTGGGACTGATTTTTCAAAGGTACTGAGCACCTACAGGCCCCCACTGATGGCAGTAATGCTTGGCACTTCTGAAAACCAGGCCCACTATGTTTTCAGGGCTTGTCGCAGTGTCTAGTGTGCTGGCCACACTAAAATGTCATCTAGAAAGTGGAGTATGTATCTTGGTTATTGATTTATTGGGTTCATCCAGTTTTATCAACTGGGTGAGTAGCTAGCTGGAGATGAGTGTGCCCAAATTATGCAGCAAACCCGTGGCTCTGCCTGTAGTGCATTGTAACTGATGAAGACATTGCCAATGCATTGACTTTTGGAAGTGGGGTTACAATTCGGAAGAACTGGAGCTGAGAGAAATCAGACAAAAAAAATATTATCACATCTCAGATCAACTGACCTACAACTAAAATTATTTTTTGTAGAACGCAGGAGCCATGCTCATAATGACTCCTTCCACCCTCACCCCCCCAAAAAATCTAAGAAATGACTCCCTCACCACAGTATCCTCTCCTCACCGTGGGAGGCAGGTGTGTACTATTATCCCCTGATGGGGAACAAAGACAAGGAGAGGGTTAGTGAATCCTGAGCCCAGCCCAATACCCAGAACCATAGGCCCAATCTTTCTCTATACAGCTGTTGGAATCAGCTGATGTTGGTACCAAGACAACACTGTCATATTGAGGTAAGTGAAAGGATTCTTGGTAGCCAGCATTTGAGAGGGTGGAATGTGGAAAGGCGGATAAGGCACCTACAGAGAATTTTTCAAGAGATTGAGCACGAGACAATTTTCTGAATAGAACAGTGTTGGGAGATAATTATTTAAAAACACCTTTTGAGGGTGGGAATGAACTTATTTTAAACATGCCAAACCGCACTAAGGTACATGGTTTTGCTTCAACATTGTATTTGAAGAATGCTTGGCAACAGAGTGTGAGGAATACAGGCAGTGACACACCTGCTATAGATTTCCACACAGCTGAACTGTATAAAAAACCACTGGCCTCTACTAGGTTAATTCAACCTTGCAAAATTCCATTTGCCTAGAGTACCTTCTTTTTGGCAACAGGAGAGCAAAATATCAGTCTCTTTTTACAATCTTTATGACACAGGGTGGACACAGATCTGGTGCTTGAGCTAATGACTTCTCATGATGCTATTGCAAGGATGGGCTAATGGGCACAAAATCTTTTTTTTTTAATCTCACCTCCATGTCCGTTGAATAACCCAGTGGTTATTTGCAGAAGTTGCTAGTCCTCTTAGAGAATTTGGCTCCTTCCCCCCCACCCTCCACTGCATCCATCCTTGACATATGCCTTATATATGAAAAAACATGGGTTAGGTAAACTACAAAAGTCTCAGCCAGCCAGAGCTCATTATTCTGGGCAAGGCAGAGAGTTCTCAGCTACCCTGCTCATGTTTTTCTAGGGAGTAACTAATTGTGTGTTATGCCCACTGTGACAAAGCTCCAAGTTTGTACTTGTGGGTCCTGCGCTTCCTGGCAGATTGAGGGGCCTCAGAAAACTCATCTAGGCCACAGAGTGACCTCCCTTTCTCAGTATAATTGAGAAGAGTCACCGCCTAGTGAGTTACCTTCATCACAGGCCAGTATGGAAGATGGAAAAGGCGGGGAGCCCAGGCCCGCCCTCTACTCCGGACTCCAGCCCAGGGACCCTAATAGTATCAGCTAAGATGGCTGACCTTTTAGGCACAAAACACAATACAATTCCCTGGGCTACTTCCCCACAGCAGTCCCTGCTTCTTCAAACCCCACTTAACCCTTACCTCAGGGCCTCCTTCCTTCTGTATGATATGTTGTCCACCACTCAGTCTCACCAACAGCACAACTTCCTCTCACAGCTCCTGACACCCACACCCACCTGACTAACTGGGAGGGTTTTTATCTGGTTTCAGCCAGTCCCTGATTGGCTTCAGGTGTCCCAGTTAGGCTAGCTGTTTCTACTCCTTTCTAGAAGGTTCTTAATTGGCCCCAGGTGTCTTGATTGGCCTGGAGTAGCCTTTGTTTGGCTATCCAGGGAACAGGGACCTGCACATCCTGAGACTAATATACCTGCCCTCCAGCACTCTCCTATATCCTTCTGGACTGACTCCGTCACACCACGTATTACTACTTCCCTGGAGTGCTCCTCAGTGATGACCCAGCTATGGTTTGCAGGCATAATTCACTTCTCTGTAAAGAAGCTGATCACAGTTAGCTTTAATGGATTTTGGTTTCTTCCTACTGAAGTGACCATAGCAGAGGCTACAGGCTAGAGGAGGTCCAGCACCTACTGTCATAATTAACCGAATGTTCACCTTAATAGGAAGTTATCCATTTACATTACAGTAATTCCTAGGCAACAAAGAGTCCTGTGGCACCTTATGGACTAACAGTTGTATTGGAGCATAAGTTTTTGTGGGTGAATACCCACTTCGTCAGATACAATTCCTTCATCGGATGGTAATTCCTAGGGCTCCCAACTGAGATCGGAGTCCAAGGCCCTGGATTGGCACTCAGCACAGACTTGCCTCAGTTCCCCATCTGTGCACAGTAGTACTTTTCCTCCCTATTTAGCCTGTAAAAAGTCTTCAGAGCAGAGATTTTTACCATATTTTTATTGTGCTTAGCACAATGGGGCACAGATATTGCATGGGGCTGTGACAAACATAGCAATATCCCTGAAAAACCTTATTGAATTAAGTTTGTCGCTTTGGAGTCCATTGCTCTAAATGCAAAGTTTATACAGTATTGTGGGCAGGGATTGTACATCACTTCTCAGGGCGGGATGTATGTGGGGGTGGGAAAGATGTGATGGAAGGCTTGGATGATCAAAGGACTATACTGAACAATGGGCCAGACAAGAATGGACTTTTGGGACCATCTGAGTGAAGTGATTTTTTCCTGGGGAATTTCAGAGGGAGGTGAATGCAAATTCCCTACCACTACCAGGTATACAAAAATCCAGCCTTTTGAAGCTATGCCTTGGAGAGTGGGCCACTGTCTGCTGATCACTTGTTACATGAGGCCAAGATCTGTATAAAGGAAGGACTGTGCTATTCATGGGAGGTCTGGTTTTGAACCTGAGACAGTATGGACTTGTAGCCATGGGGAAAACACAGCTGTGTATTTTAAAGGACTGACACCTACCAGAGCTCTTGTTGGAGCTGAGGTGACTAGCGGGCATGCTAATTTTTTTAAATTGTTTTTAATGTATTTTCTCTCTAATGGTTTCCCCTTAAGAAGAAATGTGCCTGCTTATAAAGAGCTATGTGGTAACTTGTAACTGCAGGGCTATTACACTATAGCAGGGGTGGGCAAACTACAGTCCATGGGCCACATCTGGCCCATGGGACTGTCTTGCCCAGCTCTTGAGCTCCCAGTCAGGGAGGCTAGCCCCGGCCCCTCTCTTGCTGTCCCCACAGCCTCAGGGCAGCATGCCGCACCACCAGCACTCTGGCTTACTGCTCATGGGCAGCATTACAGCGGTGTGGATAGCTCTGGTGGGGCCTGAGCTCCTGCTGCTCTGAGCAGCATGGTAAGGGTGTGGGGCCACGAGTTCCCACGAAGCAGTGGGTCTCGCTGTGGCAGGCCTGAGCAATGTGGTAAGGCAGTCGGGGCTGGGCATTGGATAAGGGGCAGTCAGGGGACAGGGTGGGTTGGGCAGAGGGTAGGGTCTTGGGGGGTGGGGCAGGTAGGGGGTGGTCAGGAGCCAAGGAGCATGGTGGTGTGGTCCCACGGGGGGTCTTGGAAGAGATAGTCATGGGGCAGGGAGCGGGGGTCCCTGGGAGTGGTTAAGGTGGGGGGTCTCAGAGGAGGAGGTCATGGGGCAGAGAGCGAGGGAGGTTGGATGGGTCAGGGGTTCGGAGGGCGTGGGAAGTGGTCAGATAGGAGGTGGGGTCAGGCTGTTTGAGGAGGCACAGCCTTTCCTACTGAGCCCTTCATGCAATTTTGCAACCTCGCTGTGGCTCTTGGACCAAAAAGTTTGCCCAAGCCTGCACTATATACTATAGTCTTTGGAGAGAAAGCAAAGCACTAGGGTAACCAGACAGCAAGTGTGAAAAATTGGGACAGAGTTGGAGGGTAATAGGAGCCTATATAAGAAAAAGACCCAAAAATCAGGACGGTCTGTATAAAATTTGAACATCTGGTCACCCTATAAAGCACAGATGCAGACCTCTAG
The DNA here is from genome assembly GCA_007922305.1 of Dermatemys mawii. Classification (NCBI taxonomy): domain Eukaryota; kingdom Metazoa; phylum Chordata; order Testudines; family Dermatemydidae; genus Dermatemys; species Dermatemys mawii. Next base: position 67,749,470 of record ML677349.1, read on the forward strand.
GCAGTTTGGCTTGCTGGGGATATCACAGTGTAGGCAGGGAACTGTGCAGTCTGGGAAAACCCCTGGTCAGGAGGAAGAAAGGTGCAGATCTTTACCAAGAGAGATGATGGCGAAGGAGTCAGGAGCCTATAGTGGGTGCCATCAGGGAGCACAGTGAGGGAATACATGTGCAGTTGCCCTGAACTGTGACGGGGTCTCTCGGCAGTGGTGGTGGTAGTTCTTTTGTCTATTGTGCCTATTTAGACGGTAACTCTTTGGGGGCAGGGACTGTTTTTCATTATTGGTAGGTACAGCATCCTGCCTGGGGCCTTTAGGTGCCTGTGTGATAAATACATACATACTTGTGCTAGGCACTGTACAGTACAGAGTAAAGAATGGTCTCTGCCCCAAAGAGCTTCCAAGACAGACAAGAGGGGAAAGAAAGTGAGTAGTAGTATTCATTGTATTCAGATGGCACTTGACATGCGGTAGGCACTATTCATGTAGGGACTGTGTTTATGCTTATTTGCAGGGGGGTAATAATGCAAGAAGAAAAGAATGTGCCGCTATATGGCAAACTTTCATAGTTACGGCATCTCTGGGTGATTTAGCAATTAGTTAGAAATAGGGGCAGTGCCAATGGCTGGGCAGGTAAATGAAGCAACTGTGTATTGCTCTTCTATGGCCTTGGACATTAGAAGCTGTTTTAGTGAGAAATGTTGGCCAGGAGCCTGGGGTGATCCCCTTCTAACAGTGGTACAGGATGATTATCAGCTGGAAGGCCACCAGAGATGAGGACAAGGGACTTCAGAGGTAAACATAATAAGCAGGGTAACGGGCATGGCCGAGAGGGCAATGTGATGAACTATCCTGAAAAAAATCACTTTTGTTCCTGTGACTGCGCATATGATCAAACATTGCATCACCGGTATCCTGCAATGTGCCTCTGTAGGGCTGTGTCTGCACAAGATCTTTCCTAAAGTCTCCCAGCTTTGCCAAATCCATACACAGCTCCCTCTGTGGGAGTGTAAGGGTTAAGTTCCAAGTGGCCTGGTCTTTTCTAGTATTCCCAGGGGCTGAGCAATAGGAGGAGACTTCAGAAAAGAAAAAGAAAAAAAAAATCTGTGTCTAGACAAGACCCAAAGAAAATTTCCCAACCTGCCCTGCTCAATGACTTCTGGCATCTCTGAACTGTTCAGACTTGCGGTGGAGAACATGCTGTCATTTTGTAATCATCTGTGGCAAAAGACGAGATTTCTGCACCCGCCTGAACTTTGGGTTCATTTAGTAATTTATAGCCCTGTCCTGTGGAGAAGTCATTCATCCAAACTTGTCATAGTGAAGAACAGTTACAGGGTACACCACTGGATTTTCCTTTCTGTTCTTCATTTGGGCATTGGCTAACTGCTAATGTCGTCAAATGGGCTTATTTTTTCACATTATTTGTTTACAAGTCAATGAACCTAATGTCTCTTGTGGCTCTCAGCAGACCCTTAAAACAGAGGCAATTCTCAATTTTAAAAAGGGAACATAAATATTTGCCTTAAAAAAAGTTAGGGCTGTCAATTACACAGTTAATTCACACGATTAATTTTTTAACTGTGCTTAATTTTTTTGAGTTAATCGTGCTTATTCGCAGTTTTAATCACACTGTTAAACAATAGAATACCAACTGAAATGTATTAAATATTTTGTATGTTTTTCTACAATTTCATATATCTGTGTTCTAATTGAAATCAGTGTATATTTTTATTACAAATATTTGCACTGTAAAAATGATAAACAATAGTATTTTTCAATTCACCTCATATAAGTACTGTAGTACAATCTCTGTCGTGAAAGTGCAACTTACAAATGTAGACTTGTTTTTGTTACATAACTGTACTCAAAACCAAAACAATGTAAAACTTTAGCGCCTACAAGTCCACTCTGTCCCACTTCCTGTTCAGCCAAATCACTAAAACAAACAAACAAGCTTGTTTACATTTACAGGAGATGATGCTTCCCACTTCTTATTTACAATGTCACCTGAAAAACAGGCATTTGCATGGCACTTTTGTAGTGGTATTGCATTGTATTTTTATGCTAAACATTTCTATGCCCCTTCATGCTTTGGCCACCATTCCAGAGGACATGCTTCCATGCTGATGATGTGCATTAAAGAAAAGTGTTAATTAAATTTGTGACTGAACTCCCTGGGAGAGAATTGTATGTCCCCTATTCTGTTTTACCCACATTCTTCCATATATTTAGGCTATAGCAGTCTTGGATGGTGACCCAGCACGTGTTCATTTTAAGAACACTGTCACTGCAGATTTCACAAAACACAAAAAAGGTACCAATGTGAGATTACTAAAGATAACTACAGCTCTCGGCCTAAGGTTTAAGAATCTGAAGTGCCTTCCAAAATCTGAGAGGGACGAGATATGGAGCATGCTTTCAGAAGTCTAAAAACACTCCTATGAGGAAACTACAGAACCCGAACCACCAGAAAAGAAAATCAACCTTCCGCTGGTGGCATCTGACTCAGTTGAAAATGAACATGCATCAGTCCGTTCTACTTTGGGTTGTTATTGAGCAGAACCCGTCACCAGCATGGACCCATGTCCTCCGGAATGGTGGTTGAAGCATGAAGGGACACATGAATCTTTAGTGCATCTGGCACATAAAGATTTTGCAACGCCGCTACAGCAGTGCCATGCGAATGTCTGTTCTCACTTTCGGATGACATTGCAAAGAAGCAGCAAGCAGAATTATTTCCTACATATGTAAACAAACTTGTTTGTCTGAGTGATTGGCTGAACAAAAAGTAGGACGGAGCGGACTTGCAGGTTCTAAAATATTAGATTGCTTTATTTTTGAATGCAGTTTTTTGTACATAGTTCTACATTTGTAAGTTCAACTTTCATGATAAAGAGATTGCATCACAGGACTTGTATTAGGTGAATTGAAAAATACTATTTCTTTTGTATTTTTACAGTACTTGTAATCAAAATGTCAAGTGAGCACTGTACACTTTGTATTCTGTGTTTTAATCAAAATCAACATATTTGAAAATGTAGAAAAACATCCAAAATATTGAAATTGTATTCTATTCTAACAGTCCCCTGTTCTAACCAGTGGGCAGAACTTCCTGTGCTGCCTATGGAGTGCACCCAGAAAGGGAGTTTTTAAATTCCTAGATAAAGGACTATATGGGGATTGTATCTCTCACAAATCCTTTCCTTTTACCTTTATTACAGAGAGGGCAACACAGACACAGCTTTGGGCCTTCTGATTGGACTTATGTTTATACACCTCACACTGAGTGGCATGAGGTCAAATTATATTCACCTACCGCTTTTCGACCCTGTGGGGGAAGATGGGAGCAAAGAATTTGGCCCAAGGACCCTAAACAAAGGAAGGAAGATCTTGTGGCTGAGCCACTGAGCTGAGACTCATAACTTTCTGATTTCAAATTTCTGCTTTGCCACAGACATCCTATGTGCCTGCAGAAAGTCTCTAAAATAGGAATATTAATACTTTTACCTCTCCTGGGTTGGGGGTGGGGAGAATCAATTTATGACTTTCTGTGGCGTCATATGGGCCATAGAACTACAAAGAACTCAATCAGCAAACCATCACTCCAGCCACATATCACATTGTTTTCAGGCCTGTGACTGACGGGGATATAATTCCAGATGACCCTCAGATTCTAACAAAGCAAGGGGGCTTCCTTAACTAAGACCTAACAAAGGTTTACAGTTAATGGATGGCTTTGTGGATAGTGGAGGTGATGTTTTCTCAGACAATTGTCAAAGAAAGTGGAGATAAAAAAGTCAAAGTCTGTATGGCTATCCAGGAGGGGAAAATATGCTACGGAAGGCCATTATCTTCCCAGACAGTGTAGGTGAATGTAAGGAAACCCCTGAATGCTTTGTTTACTGACCACCAATGGTTGGCTCCATGTTGTGACAGCTGACCTTCCTGCCCAATCCAGCTCCCCCAGGTATTTCTGTGCATTTGATCACCACTGCCACAGTAAAGCAGAATATATATATTTATAGTTTTGCTGTGGCCCACATCGCCACAGTATCTTGACATTTCAAATGTTAATAAATTAATGATGGATGAGAGGGTGCCGTTACACAGAGATTGTGGAAAGCAGTGGAGTCCCTGGCTTGGGCAATGAGCTCATACTGCTGAAGCAATTCAGTGTGCGTCCCCCTAACAGTCAGGGATCAACGAGAGTATATCAGATCATATTCTGATACCGTTTAAAACTTGATCTTCAGCCCACACAGGCGCATCTTTGCAAGCAACCAGCCACTTCTGAGTTCATGAAGCCGTACAGTGACAGAATCAGTTTTGTGTTTGAATAGTTGATGGCCACAGTTTGCATTTGGCAGCATTCTGCCTGGCTCCATCAGCCCAGGATATTTTTAGCTCTTTCTTTTACATGGCACAAAAGCAAATGCACATCTTTATTATGAGTTCATTAATACGCTATGCAAAATAGCATGCCTCCTCCCATTTTGGAAGCCTTGGACAAGCCTTCTGAGCCAGGACATGAATCATATTGTGTGAACAGGAAACCTAACACAGGCTCAGAAGATTCCTGGCTCCTCTGGAAGACCGGAGCATGGGGACCAGGGTCAAGGTGGGTGACAGTGGTGTAGTATTTCCATCAGTGGGGAAATAGCAAGTGCCAGATCCTCCATGTGCGTAAATCATTGTCGTTCAGTTGACATCAATGGAGCTATGGCATTTTACACCAGCTGAGAATCTCATCTAGAGTGTTAAATAACTGTGACTGGATTCTGATGCATCAAGATCCTGATGGAATGACAGAAGTCAGAGCAAGAAGATTTCAATTAGGCTTTTCCCCCAAAATACTTTCCCCTAAATCTTAAGTAAAAATAAATAAATCTGAATTTAGTTGACAGGCATAAGAACATAATACTTCTCTCTGAACAAGATGCTGCACAATGGATTATTTGTTAGTCACAAAATTGGCATGAAAGCACCAGTTGCACATTCCACATATTATTGGCTCATGTAGCTTCACTCAGAATAACGATTGCAATCTTGGGTATACAGCCATTTGACTTGCAGTCAAAGGGATTGTCAGCATTCCACTGTCATCACATTTCTCTGTCTTGCTCAAGAGCTGTACCCTCCACATGCCTCAAATTGGAGCCCTCTGGCTTCCCAGAAAGAAGTCCTACCACGTCCAAGCAGTTTCACCTTGCGCACACAGGAAACTGCAGTTTCTGACCTCTCAAATGTTGCTGATTCATGATTCCACATTGACAGCTGTGCTTGGATTATCAGGAAGAAGTTACAGACAGTTCTTGCTCATTCGTTATGACCGTGACAAGTTTTTATAATTCCACTTTCAATACCGATATTCATTTCACCGCACACTGGGACCCAAGAACGCCTTTCCCTCAACATCCCAGTTTGGGACTGAACCCCACAAAACCTAATGTGGACAGGGACAAGTGCCACTAGCAGAATCCAGATGGTGGGCCTCTAGTGAAAGAAAACCTTTCTGGAGAGAGAGAGAGAGAGCGAGCGCACGCTGAAGCGCAACTTTTGCCCCACTGGAGAGGGGGCCCATAAAGAGGTCTGGACCACAAGAGGTCTTCACCAGCCAGAGATAGAGGCAACATGGCAGCCAGGAGATCCAGCACATCTCTTGGGCAGCCTCAGCTGCTGGGGCTTTTACGGAGCCCTGGCTGGGATTTAAAGCTGTTTTCCCCTGGGATATTGCTATGTGTTCAGATTGCACTCGCTAGGTCAACTGCTGTGAAATAAACTTGCAAAGCTCTATATTGCATCCTCAAATCATTGCCTGGGGAGCCCTATGGAAAAGGGATATGGTCCCATTTGGGAGAGATTCAGTATTTCTAAGGTGTGGATTGCACAACCTGCATCCAGTGGAACCTCTAGTCCAGCATCCCCAGTTTGGTAACTAACAACATTTCTGGGGATCCTACTGTGCATTTTCTCTACAAGAAATTCATGCATCTCTCCAGGTTTCTCCCTGACAGAGGATAGAGAGATTCAGGACAATGGGCTAGAACTAAAGAGGACTTCAGAAATGGGCATAAACATGACATTGACTACTTCAAAAGGTGAGGTGGAGAGAAAGCAAAGAAATTGTTCCCAACGTGCTATTTCTGGTTCTTTTTAAAACCCAGATCAGACATGGCCAGCTTCTGTGAGCAAGAGGAGGAAGAGAATTTGTGGTATTGACTTCGGAACCTTTAGGAGTCACATGAATAAAGCCTACAGGAGTCGCATGAATAAAACCTAAACACTAAGCTGCAAGTCTTGTGTCGCATCACTAGAACACTTTGTGCCACAACTGTCAGGAGCGGCAAGCCTCTCCTATCCATCTTCCACACTCCCATGCACTCTTGATATTCCTTTGACAGGACTGAATCCTACAGCTGACAGAATGTGGCCCCTGCTTGCTGGTTTTCTTCTGGTGGATGCAGGCAGTACTGAGGCAGTAGCTGCAGAGAATGGGAGTAGTGGCATGTATCCTAGTACATCACATATTTGTTTTTCAAGACCTACAGCAAACAGTGAACTGATAGTCCTGCAAAGCATTAAACCGCTAGGATAGTTGCCCTTGGTCCAAAACCAAGTCAATGCTTGATGCTCTAATTTGATGGTAAACTGAATGCTCACGATACTTAGCTACTGGCCAAAGGATTTTTAAGCATTTGTGCATGTTAGGTTTTGTTCAGCAGAAGTTGGCATATGATTAGCATAATCCTTCAGTGACGTTGCACTCTATATAATTTTATAAAATATACTAACGAGTGTGGATATAACATAACTGGGGTATGCTTCATGCAAAAGGTCTCTTGTAAGGTATCATTACAAAGCTTATCTACTGAATGTGTTTATCCTATTTGTATGAATGTATCATTCTTGTATCTGGAACTAGAAATATAACTCTAAGGGCCTACTGTAATTATGCAGTGTGGGCCATTAATGGTGGTCTGGAATCTTGACGGCTCCCATTAACCAGGACAATTGACTGTAGATGCCTCTGTTTTACTTGTAAGTCTTCCTGTATACCTGTGTGCTGGCAAGTGATTAATGAAGTATTACAGTGACATGTGATCATGTCATCTGAACTGGAATCCATCTTTAACCTGGTGTTTTTCCATTTAGAAGGAGGGGTGGGAACCCAAAGAGGGACAAAGGATTCCCACCTTATGCAAAAGATATATAAGGGGGCGGAACAGAACAAAGGGGGCTGCCATCATGAGAAATCCTCTAGCTACCACCTGAGCTGGAACAAGAGTTGTACCAGGGGAAAGGATGGTGCCCAGACTAGGAAGTCTATGATAGAAATTTATTGAAACATCTCTGAGGGTGAGATTTTATCTGTATTCAGTGTTATTACTTAGTAGGCTTTGAATTGCATATTTTGTTTTATTTTACTTGGTAATTCACTTTGTTCTGTCTGTTACTACTTGGAACCACTTAAATAACCCCTTAGATAGGGATGGGGTCGATCAGGGGACAAGAAGCAAGGGGGTTGGCTGGGTCAGGGTTCTGAGGGGGGCAGTCAGAGTGTGGGAAGTGGGAGGGGGTCAGATAGGGGGCAGGGGCAGGCTATTTGGGGAGGCACAGCCTTCCCTACCCAACCGTCCATACAATTTTACAACCCCAATGTGACCGTTGGGCCAAAATGTTTGCCTACCCCTGATCTAAATAAATAGAAGTGTAAGCTTACTGTTATTGTCAGAGACATCATGAAGTCCTCTAGGGACTTTGCTATCATCATTGATTGTATGTGGAAGGTGCTCAGATATTCTGGGGTTGGCTGGCCATATAAATAACTGAGATAAATAGGTAAGGGAAATGTTTATACTTAGAACCAAACATAGCAAGTAAAAAGCATTTAAAGGAAGATGACCATGCCATGTGAACTGTTTCTTGAATAGTATTAGTGTAATAACAGAGGCTGCCAGTAAACTCTGCATGTTTATTTTCTAGAAGGATTATGTTTAAGGGAGGGCTGTCCAGTGCAAGAGCTCAAAGGGAAGTGTTTAAGAACACAAAGGTTAGCTGGAGTTTATCTGTGTCAATTATTTTTGGATTCTGTCAGTGTGCTAGTTGTCACATAGAACATGGAGCAGGCATGATTTTTGGCCTGAGGGTTTTTACAGGCTCAATATTTGTTCCAAGAAAACTTTAAAATTAAAAAAAAAAAAAAGAAGAAAATGTAAATAAACATGCAAACCTTTAGTAGCAACGTAATGTTAAGTTACTCCATGTATAAGGAGCAACCAAAGCCAAATCTCTTATTCATCCATTGCCACTAACTGTAATGGTAGTTTCTGTGACGCTGGCACATAGGAAATTGATTGAGACTACCAGTTCATCCCTCACAGGCCACCAAACAGCCATTGGAGGGTGGTAACTTTTAGTCATTAGCAATCTAGAATAGATTAGAGCCAGTCACCTAGGAGTAGAGATGGACCCAATCTGCAAAGTTTGATTCCGGATCTGAACCCAAATGTCCCCAAAAGTTCAGATCTGGGGTTCTGGGTTGGGCCATTTGGATCTTATTATCCACCCCGCCCCCCCAACTCATTCAGTTTCCCTTCTCTGCATTTCCTGATGCTTGAGGAGAAAATCTGAAACAAGACAAAGGCTTCACAAGAGTAATACAGTTCTATTTGGGGAAACTAATTAGATTTATGAGTGCATCTGTGCTAATTCCTTGTACGTGTGCCATCACAAACAAATAGGAGGGATTGAAAGTGCATCCTGTTTACACCAGCACCATGACTGGGGAAAAATACGTTTAAACAAACTTGTAGGTCACATTTTAATCTTTCTCTGTTTAGAAAAGTAATTTTTTTTTTACACCATCATAAAATAAATATTTTTCTTTCCTCTCAAGATTGAAGACTCTTTCCCCTTAAACTATCAGAAAAACTCCAACTTATTTTTTTCTCTCCTTTGGCTATATGACTGCAGTCCCTTAAATTATGTTTAGAATGATGAAATATGTACAATAGCAAACTCCATATCTTAACATTTTACAGTGTACTAAGAGTTTGTTTGCTAAAAAAAACCACTTGTTTTGAAATGTCACAAGCACCTTTATAAAATTGACTGGCTTCTATTTGCACTAAAGGAATGCCTTTAAATATGGATGTTGAAGGAAAAAAAATCAAAAAGTTGATTAAAATATTGTAGAGGTGAACAAAGAATTTACATTGTAGGGGTGTTTTGTAACCTCACATTGTAAAAGGACTTTGCTTTTGTTTTTATGATGGGCTGACAGCCATCACTCCATAGTTAAGTTTGCAACTGAGTTTCCATTATAAGCCTGATTTTGGCTTCTCTCACAAAGCCACCATACACCTTAGAATTTCATCTGCCTCAAAATTGGTAGCTTACTCTTAGGGTCAAGGTAGAATTTTCTGGCTACATTTAAAGTGAATTGTACAAGAAGTTTGTGACCCAGGGACCCCTTCAAGCCTATTGGCAGAGGATACAATCTACAAGAAAGGAAACCTACAAAAAGAAACAAAACAGCAAGAGGGTGTCCTGTTTATGAATAAAAACAAAGGATTGGTCTAGTACGGGGTACTCAATAGGTGAACCATTGGCCAAATCCAAAACACAAAATCTTTTTATTATATTGTTACTATTTTATTTCTGTATTATTTTATCTGGAGTCTGGACCATAACTATACCTGGACCAAGAAATTTGGACTTTGACAAAAAATAGTTGATTGTCCTTGGTCTAGCACATCTTCATTTAAGAGGCAAATTGACAGCATGCAGGTCTCATTAGAAAAGGATCACAGCCATCCTGGCTGGAAGGCACAGCAAGGATTTTGGGTGAGCAATAATCTATTGACCTGTGAGGCAATGCCCAAGTCATTCTGAACAACTAGCAGCTGGTAGTTGCAATAACACTAATAAATACGCCATCTGCTTGTACAGGGTTTGTTTGTACCAACAGAACATTTTTTAATAGCACATGGCCTCTGTGGGTCACCCATGACAGTTATGTAAACCAGTAAAACAATTTGTCCATCCACTGCTTGAATGTTTCCTTGGGGAAATCTATTTCCAGTCAAAACATGTATTTGTTTTCAGTGGATGTATATTTTCATAACATGGCTAAGAAAAGCATGGTGGGCCAAGCTGTTGTGATTTTGACTGCAATGGATTTATATTAGGGATGAATTTGACCCACTATGTTTCTTCCATAACATTTCAGTACTGTTTGAAGTGCTCCCAATCAACTAGGAACTAAACGTGCAGCAATATAATTGCAAAGGTATTATTGATGTGCCAGATTTTTATCTCACACCTGTGAGAATCAGAAGTAACTGTTGAAGAGAATGGAGTTACGCCAATGTAAATCAATGTTCAGCCCCACAGTTTTAAAGAATCATAAGATTCTGTTGCTTTTTTCTCCATCCCCAGATTTAGAATTGGAGATTTTGCAGCAGTTTCTATCATATAAATCAGCTGGGAGTACGAAAAATTGCAAAGGAGTGAGTACATCTATAAATCAGACCTAAACTAACTAGATTATACAGACCCATGTTTTCAAAACAGCCTGACATTTATCTGTGGGTGCAAATCTGAGTCCTGGTGTCTTTAACTAGCCATTTATGGTGGGAAATCAAAGGGAGGTGAGGCCTTGGTCCTTCTGAAAATCTGACCTATAATACCCAGATTAATTCTGTGTGTGTATATATAAGGGAGAGTGGGATCACACCTGCAGTCCCATGGGCTGGTACCACAGTGTTTGCATCTGGATCCAAACTTCTCCAAATGTGTAGTGTTTAGACCCTATCATATGGAATTATACCAGGTATCAAATGAATAACTGAGAGTATTCACTGGTGTCTATTACTGTCACATGCAGCTGGCCTAAGGTACAATAAGCAAGCAAAGGCCCATTACATTTAGAGTTTGTGCCATTTCAGCTCAGTTTTAGAACAGAAGACCTGCAACAGCTCAGTGCTTTGAGCATTGGCCTGCTAAACCCAGGGTTGTGAGCTCAATCCTTAAGGGGGGCATTTAGGGATCTGGGGCAAAAATCTGTTGGATGATTTAATTGGGGATTGGTCCTGCTTTGAGCAAGGGGTTGGACTAGATGATCTCCTGAGGTCTCTTCTAAGCTACAAGAATGGTCTCTTTCCTTTCCTCTGGTCTTCCCATCACTTGTACTATTTACATCCCTGGAGGGATGATGAAAGCAGTGCCATAAGTGGAGATTAGACATTTACCATCACTGCCTGGACAGCAGTTGCTCATGTAGAATAAAGGTTTGTATGGAGAGGCAGTATTATTATCATATTGTCCTACTCTCTCCCCCCACTCTTCTGTATTTGGGGCAACAACTTTGAGATAAGCTTCCCCCTGGGAAGCTTTCTGTGCTGTGGGTGAATAGAGGACCGCAGACTCAGAGCTGTTGATCTAGAACCTTTCATGAGCACTTTCAGTGGGAGTTAGGAGCTTAAGTAACCATTATGCAGGTGGGTCTGGCTCTCTAGACACACAATTTGCAGAAAACCAGTCTGTGAGATAATAAATGAAGCCACAGCACAGGACTCAGCATCAGCTGGAGGGGAGACTCAAATCACTGCATAATTTGCTACAGTTCATGAGGCTGGGGTATAGTTTGTTACAGTCCTAACTGCCCTGCAGGGAAGTAAGGAGGAGTAACATCCCCACACCTCAAGCACTGCTCAAATTTTGACTGTTACAGTGTAGAAAGATGGCAATATTCCTTTTCAACCTAACTCAGGAGATGAGAGGCAGGAAGGGAAGTGTGGTTCAGTCATCTCTAAACTATCATGTATCCCTTGCTTAGGGCTAGATTGTGCCTTTGCAGACAGCCCTACAAGGGGAAGTACTGTCTGCACAAGAACCTTAAAAGGCCTAGGAATTCAGTCACAGCCAGGTTATTGCTGAGCATGATTAAGAAACATTGATGGATCTGTGCAGGGAATAGCATCTGTTAGCACATCTGTCTCAAGCCAGTGTAGTTAGTCTCTCACTCTCACTTTAAAAATAATAATAAATCTTGACTTTCAGAAAGCAGATCAGTAGTTTATGGGCAAGAGAAGAGCACCTGTTCCACATTCTTGCAAAGCAGTACATGAGTAGAACCTCCAGAGGGGGAATGTTGGTCCCCTTGATTTCATTGGGCTTACACAGGGTGGAATGTGGCTTGCACAGCTCGCAAATACAAAAGCTGCCCCGGCTCAGTTATTGTGTATTACCGTATTCCACCACAAAACGTTCAATGCAGGGAGCTGGTTTAAAAGCTGCATGAGGGCTATTTTCAGGGCCAAAAACTGGATTTTTCAAAAATGAATCTTCTATTTCAAAACAGTTCCAGGTTTTCTGGGGGAGAAAAATTGACCACATGACTAAGCCAATGACACTTAGCAATGTGGGAGGGGAAAGAGGAATTGAAAACCAGAAAAAAAAAACCACCCAAATAACTGTTCCCCTTTCCTCCTTCAGGAGAACACCTCAACACACACACACACACACACACACACACACACTCCTCAGAACACACACTCAGAAACCCTACTGACCTAAGCCTCATGGTAGCCAGCTGAGATAGACACAGAACAGTGTACTTACTATGTCCTAATGGCACAACACGTTCCAGTACTTATGTCCACAGGTACATAAGAGATCTTGGTTCCCAGCCTGGCTTTGTCACTGAATCATTGTGGCCCTGGGCACATGATTGAACAGCTGCATCTATTCTCCCATCTGTAAAACCAGATCACAGATAGCACTGGTAACAGAGTAGCTCACCTGTTAAGGGCAGGAGCTAACCACCCCTGAGTACAGAATGAGCCACAGCTGGGAGAAATTAGAATGATTGCCCTATGAAGAGCAGCTGTAGACTACACGGAAGGGAAGAAGAGTAAAGTTAACATTGCTATGCTATTAAGAATCAGAGGGGTAGCCGTGTTAGTCTGGAATTGCAGAAGTGACAAAGAGTCCTGTGGCACCTTAAAGATTAACTAAAGTATGCATGCATCTGACGAAGTGGGTATTAACCCATGAAAGCTTATGCTCTAATACTTCAGTTAGTCTTTAAGATGCCACAGGACTCTTTGTCACTATTGCTATGCTGTTGTGATTAGAGACTATCAGGAATGAGCAGGTTCTAGCCAGGACTGAGTCTCTAGTCAGATAGGGCTTGGGTGTAGCCTGTGAAAGCAGGAAGACCAGGGAGGTGGAAGATAAACCTTGTTTTGGTTTATACTTTTTAGGTAGACTTGAACACTTCATTTTGAATGTCTGTTAATTTAATAAGGCATAACCCAAGAAGGAATGGGAGGGGGAAAGTGTTTTCTGAGTTTACTAAACTCAGGTCAAGAGAGGAAACTGAGGCAAGCTGCCTGAACTGTGACCCTAAGCCATGAGAGATGTCTGGCCTGGCTACAGCACATGTTAAATACTTAACTTGTTCAAGGTGATTTAGAAGAACTTAAGGGTTATATTTGTGCCTATGATTATTATTGGAGTTAGTCAAAAATTTTCTGGTGGAGCATTTTTCTGCTGGGGAATGATCTTTTGTCAAACCAAACCATTTTGCAGAAATGTGTCGTTGTTTCTAAATGACTTCTTGTTAGTAGTTAAAGCACATGGGTGGGAGCCAGGAGATACAGGTTCTGTTTTTGGCTCTGTTACAGTGCTCCAAACTTCCCTGACTGTAAAATGGGGAAAAAGAAGAGCTATATGGGACCTGGATTTGCTGTTTCATGGGACCTGCCACACATTTTTTTTTTCTGTTGAAAATAGAACAAAACAAAAAGTGTCTAAATTCCTATGAAATTAAAATTTTTAAAAATGATATTTTTTTATAAAATTGGAAGATTTTGTTCTGATTTCAACTTTTAAAACATTTATATCATAACAAAAGCATTGAAACTCATGTAGAAAGAGAAAGTGGAAATGTTCCATTTTGACAAGGTCAAAAGGTTCCAGTTCAGCCTCTTACAGAGCTCTCCATTCTGATGCTTTTTCTTTCTTAAAAAATATTGTGTTGAGATGGACACATTCTGCCAGATGTTTTGCAGAACATAGCTACAGAGTTGCTACTGCGTCTTCCTGCTGATCTGACCTTACTAGTGTGACCAGACAGCAAGCATGAAATATCAGGCGGGGATGGGGGATAATAGGAGCCTATGTAAGAAAAAGACCCCAAAGTTGGGACTGTCCCAGGACATCTGGTCATCCTTGACCTTACTGACCTATGATGAAGTGAAACTTTGGGTTGACCCCATTGCTAAACAGAGCATCAAGCCATTCACTTCACTGGACACTTGTGACTGGAGGTGGAAGGGAACGCATGACACTGGGAGGTGGTTGCTGGCTGTGCATCAGGTACACAACTGGAATGATGCACTTGCAAAAGGGCTTTCTCAGTATGTGTGCTGCAGCCACCGCTTGAGGAGGAGAGATTGACTAAAATGCCAGTGAAGGAGAAAATAGCAATATGGGGGCTTGTCACCATCCGTATTCACCACGCTTAGGGTGAAAAAACAGCACTGCATGGTAATACGTTGCTTTCTATTGTTGCTTTTGCAAGTGTTCTGGAGAATGGCTTAGATCTCCAGTTTCTTTTTTGTTTTGATCTAATTTTACCTGCTTCTCTATAACAGTCTTATGAAACTGTTTCATCTCTGCCAGTTTTCTGTGCCTATAAATATGAGAAAAGGTCAGTGCAGCAGGTAGGAGCCCACAGGTATTTGATATGAGCATGATCCTGTTAGTCTATTATTGTTTACCGGCCTCCGTGTAGGAGGATGGGAGAAGAGAAGACAGAGGGTCTGTTGGTTTGCTGGGAAAGAAGAGGTAATTTGTCCAAACCAGTATGAGCCTTACAGGTTTGGGTTTGTTGTCTGGATAGAACAGAGGTTTGGACTTTGCAAAATCAGTTCAGACATTCTGTCTCTGGAGCTGGTTATTTTAAGGTAGGGGTTCTCAAAGTTGGGGTTGGGACCCCTCAATGGGTTGTGAGGTTATTATATGGGGGGTCGTGAGCTGTCAGCCTCCACCCCAAACCCTGCTTTGCCTCCAGCATTTATAATGGTGTTAAATAAAAACACTTAATATATTTATATGGGTGGGAGTCACACTCAGAGGCTTGCTATGTGAAAGGAGTCACCAGTACAAAATTTTGAGAATCACTGTTTTCAGACTTGTACAAAATGACAAACTCCTGAAAAATAACTGGTTTTTTTCACACTACTTTTTACTAAGCAGACTGTATCACTATGATTCAGTTTCCCAGGTTTAACCACTGCCTCAGAAACAGATGCAATGAAGCAGTGACTGACACTCTAGGAATGCCTCACTCTGAAAAATCTAGGAAGGAAACTAAACCCTGACTCCTCCAACCAGGGCAATCATGCCCGTTTTCCATCTACACGGTGACCATGGAGGTAGTCTCTTTGGACCCAGTTCTCTGCTACTATGTGCCTTGTGTGATCACTTACACCTGTGCAAAGTGGGTATGAAAAGCTATCCAGTCAATTCTCCACTTGCACACTCCGGGGGTAGCATTTTGCACTTGCTTTGTATAAATGTAAATGACTACAGACGAAGCAAGGCAGTGGAGAGTCAGCATCTAGGTCATTGCAGACTTGTCTTGATTAGGGAAACTAGCTGTATTGATGTAGTTACAACTGGTGTGAACCCCTAATGAAGAAATACTGCACAGGCGCACTCAATCCCAGTTACGTACACTGGTGCAAGCCTCATGTTACAGCACTGCAGCATATTCAGACTGCATTTCAAGCTCCATTAGTGTCATTATATCAGTGTAGCCACACTGGTGCAAACCATCTCCTAGGTCAGGGGTGGGCAAACTATGTCCCGTTGGCCACATCCGGCCCATGGGCTAATTCTGTCCGGCCTCCAGAGCTACCGGCTGGGGAGGCTATTTCCTCCTCCCTCCCCCGCTGTCTCCTCCTCCACAGCCTCAGTTTGCTACACGAGCAGCGCTCTGGGGTGTGTGGCTGCATGCTCTGGCAGATCAGCATGGCAGCATGTCTGGTTCCGGACCAGACACGCTGTTCTGAGTGGCATGGTAAGAGGGGCAGGGATGAGGGGTTGGATAAGGACCACAGGGTGTCAGGAGGTGCTCAGGGGATGGGGAACAGCGGGGTTGGATAGGATGTGGGAGTCCCAGGGGGCCTGTCAGGAGGCGGGGGTGTGGCTAGGGGTCGGAACAGTCAGGAGACAGGGAGCAGAGGGATTGGATAGAGGGTGGTATCCTGCAGGGTCTCTGGAGGGGGCAGTCAGGGGACAAGGAGCGGGGGATTGGAAGCTCTGAGGGGGGCAGTCAGGGGGTGAGAAGTGCATGGGGGTTGGATAGGTGGCAGGGCCAGGCTGTTTGGGGAGGCACAGCCTTCCCTACCTGGCCTCCATACAATTTTGAACCCGGATGTCGCTGTTTTAGATGCCAAAATCCCTAAGGTGTCTAAATGACTTCCATAAAGCATGTCAATGGCAGAGGCAGGCCTAGAATCAACCATCCTACCTCTTGGTCCCATGACTACATAATCAACTAGACTATGCTCCCAGTCACCTATGAAAATTGTGTGTGAGGCTTAAAAACCCATCAGAAGCATTGTATTTTATTATTATATTGTGCTGTGGTTTAACTTTCATGAAAGATGGTGTTGCATTTAACTCGCCAACCATTGCTCATTTTGACAGACTGACTCATCGACTCATTGTAGCTAAAGTTAACAGCACTAATTACGGCTTTCACACCCTCTTGTTATTTTTACCTGCTGCTGCTGAATGCACTAATGAACCCAGAAGCTGAAAGTCTCTTTCCAGGGAGGATTCCTCCATTGCTAAAACCTCCTCTAAATAGCTGAGATTAGTAGGAGGTGATATTATTAGCTGTAAACCCATGTCCCCAAGGATGCTATGCTTAGAATACATTGACTGTTCTCTATTCAGTGCTCTGTAATACCTGGCCAACATAGGGTCACCTGTTGCAGACCCTCTTAACAGTGTGCTATAAATAAGTCAGATTCAACCTGTAGCTTAGTAGGAGATAAGAAAAGGAAAGGCAGGCAGGATATTTGTGCAGTGACTGTATACTAAAGGAGGAACAAATCATGATCATTGGCATTTCTCTAACTCTAAAACTCCGGGAGCTGAATCTAATGAGTTCACTCTTTCATCTGAAGAATGTGCTGTCCTCCTAGTTGCTCATGTCATCACCTTCTATGCAATAGGAGCGCTTTAAAGAGTGAATGTAATTATGCCACAAGGATTATTTAGCTGAAGTTGTTCATCTTCTTTCCTGGACTTTTTGTTGCTCTGAGAACTTGTAGCTTAAATAGAACCCACCTCCTTCTGTCCCTTCCATGTGCTACCTAATTAAATGAAAAGTGGGGGTTTTTTTTACCCCTTTTAAAGGTTACTCACTCCGTGAAATATGATCATCTGTGAACTGCAGTTTGTTTTACACCGGTGCAGATCTTTTGTGCTGGGAGCTGCTGAGAATCTCTCAGGGCTAGGCTACATTACAAGCGGGAGGGGAACATCAACCTAAGATATGCAACTTCAGCTACACGAATAGCGTAGCTGAAGTTGTAGTACCTTAGATCGACTTACCTGGCCATCCCCACAGTGGCGGGTCGACCGCGGCCACTTCCCCACTGACTTCAGTTACTCATCCTGCCGAGGTGGAGTACAGGTGTCGATTCAGGGATCAATGTATTGCGTCTCATCTAGATGTGATCCATCGATTCCCGATCCATCAAGCGCTACCTGCCAATCCGGCACGTAGTGTAGCCATACCCTTAGTGATACATAATAATTAGCTTAGAGAGAAGGTGTGAGAGGAAGAAAACCTTTTAAAATGAGGGTTGAAATATAAACAAGTATTAACCTGTGGTGGTATTATAATTTAATAATTCTTTTGAGAGATAGTAATTTGTTTCTTAATAATTGTTTCATAAACTTATAATATTTAGCTCTTATATACTACATCTCAAAGCACTTTACAAAGGAGAGTATTATTTTTACACCCATTTTAGAGAGAGAGAAATGGAGGCAGAGAGGGGTGAAGTGACTTTGCTTAGGTCTGTGGCCAACTCTGGAATAGAATTTGGGTTTCCTGACCCCCAGTCTGGTGCTTTAGGTGCTACACCATGATGTCTAATAAAAAAAAAAAGTGGTTCTAAGTCTGCATTTGGGTAGTAGTAGTAGTATTGTGGCACCAAGGAGCCCTAGTCATGAAGCAGGACCTCATTATGCCAGGGCAGGCCTTGGCTCCGGCCCGACTCTGGGAAGCAGCCAACACCACGGTCCTGCGGGAGGGGGAGCAGAGAGCTCCACGCATCTGTGGATACCTCCCGCAAAGCTCCTATTGGCTGCAGTTCCCTGTTCCCAGCCAATGGAAGCTTCGGGGGAGGTATCCACAGGCAAAAACAGTGCGTGGAGCTCTCTGCTCCCCTCCCCAAGGGGCAGAAGGGAAATGGTGCCCACCGCTTCCCGGAGCAGAGTAGGGTCCACAGCACCACAGGGTGGCAAATCTGTGGGCTGGATCCAAAGCCCTGACAAATCTGGTCCGTGGGCTGTAGTTTGCCCATCTCTGTAGTAGATGGATGAATGTTAATGCTTTTTGCAGTATACATATTGGGCCAAATCTCTGGTGTAAAGGGCTGTAGCTCCATTTACTTTTATAGAGTTCTAATTTACAACTGCAGAGAATTTGACTCAAAGTATGCATTTATTTATGTGCTTGGGTCCCTTGTCCTACATTATCCAGAATTTGCTCCTGTGTATGTGATTTATTAATATACAATGGAGCCTCATGCTTATCTAATACACGTTGTTTAACATTTCTTTGAAGTTATCTATATGGGGGAATTATACCAATATAAGGCAGGGTGTAAGGCCCCATGTAGCTTGTGCTATTGCGTAATCTGCAGTTTCTGCATTAGGCTTCCATCATAATTTTGACAGATGAGTTTGGGGCTGAGAATGGGAGTGTTTGCTGCAAGCTTCAGGTCCCTGCTGTCAGTCCCAGGGAGCCGACAGCAGAAAATTGCGGAAAAGTAGTAATGGACTTTATTACCTCAGATAGTAAGGTCCATTATTACTTTTCCATAATTTTTCATGGCTTGTCCGCAACTCAGCTGCAATTTTTTGACAATCATCCTGCAATTCTAGTAGGGCTTTAACAACTTATTAATGTAAAGCCCTAGAATTATACTGATATAGCTCCCCCTGTAGATGCATTTATTCTGGTATAAGAGTGGCTTTCTCCTGTTCAATTTATGTTCCTTTGGAAGGAGTTTAAGTTAAAATGGGAAAAGCCACTTTTAAAGCAAAGTAATAGTGTTGACATGGCCAGTTACACCAATATAACTGTCTGTTTCGCTACACTGGTATAATGACACCAGTATAATTGGAAAAGCTTTCCAGGGTAGATGAGGCCTGACAACTGTTCTTTTCTGAAGCAGTGGGAGCTGGGGTGGCAAAGGCCCCTCATTTTGGCTTCAGATCCAAGACCTGATTTTAAACCTGCCACAAAACTATGGCAGAAAAATAGAACCTGGGGAAACGTTGATGCTAGACTCAAGTCCAGTGAAAGATCCTGGGCATTCAAGGACAGAGGTTGGAATAATTCAAGAAAAATATTGATCCTTTGTATTTGAACAACCAAACTGATGTCAATGGCCTGGACGACATGAAACTAGATCTTTGGCCTAGATTATAGGAAAAACTTGAGCAAGGTGAAATGTAGTGTATACTGCTTGGATCCTTTGAAAGGAAGGAATCATTAAAATATCTCAGCCAGTCTTTCTTTATATTGAAAATTGCAAAAAATATAAAAGTATAGACACTTTGTCCGTGAATCAGACTCTACAGTTCAGCCAGCCGTATCTCCAAGGCATCTCCCTTCACCTGGCATGTGTATACCTCTTATTAACAGCAATGAGAATGATACACCGCACAAGGGCTACTATAAGGGCTCCTAGAACTCTGCACATGTATTTAGTGCAGCAGAAAAGTGCTTATACAGAACAAGGGGAGCATCCTGCTCAACCATATCCTCTGCTATGGCTTTGTCCCCTTTCACATGGCACACTGAGGGTGAAAGCTAATGGTTAAGTGTAAGGATCTCAATAAAGTATCGCTCCAAGCTTCATAGCACAGGCTCTTCTTCCAACCATATTAAGCCAGGAGGATTTTAACAGAGGGAGACTTTTGCCAGATCTGGTTATGGAAGCAAAGATTTATTACCTGGTGATTTTTGAGCTTCCTCTATTCCTATACTGAAACCTTTGATCCCATTCGGTCCTTCCGGTCATTCCCATGGGTTTAAGAACTTTAATGAAATATGATAGAATCACTTAACAAGAATAACTAATCATGGCCCACGTGTTCTTTCCCTTTTGTCAGTTTGGACTTAAATGTAAAGTGAAGTGATCCAAAGGGAAGACTTCACGTTGCAGGATTCTTGGATGTCTGATTAGATTTTTTTTTTAAAGTGAACTGAGTGCTCATGGGAGGAGGAGACAGGCTGGCACCCCTGGAACGTACAGGTGCAAGAGAAGGTATATGAAGAATGTCCTGGAAAGCTGGGGTGTTAATGAAAGCTACATAGAGAATGTGTGCTCTCTAATTTTGGAAGCCAGAGTATGCTCACTTTAACAGCTGTGAACAGTAATATGCTAGTGGGAAAATAATAGATTTCAGTCTCCCAGTTACTGCACCAGACCTATAAATGGCAAGGTCATGAAACACAGCGGCTCCCCAAAATTAGATGCAATCCTCTGGCCGTGTGATCTACCAGAGCTGCAGTATACAGGTAGTGAACAGAATACTTGCTGCAAACAAAATTACCTGTCTTGAAAATGGAAGTTCTTTGGTTATCCACCAAACAGGTACTGTGTCAGGTATTGCGTTGCCAACTCAGACAGTTTTACTGGGAGTTCTTTCTTAAAGCCCTAGTTTCTGGAATCCAAAAATTGCATTTGAATCTCAGCTTTATATTTTTAAGTAAGTTTCTAGCCCTCACATCTGTGGAGAAAACCTATAAAATGTGACCCGAGTGTGCCCTAACGGCCCAGGAATTAGAAGGCAAATAAAAAGAACCCAACATATTATTATTTATTATTAAATCTCATGATCTGAGGGGCTTAACTCATGATTTTTGAAGGGTTGGGGTTGGCAGTACTGCAGTCCAGATGCTGGCAGTGGAAGTTCCCTGCTCTGCCCTGTCGAAGTGTTTTAATCTCGACCTGGAGGGATCGCTGCTAAAAATTAGATTGATGGTGGGTTTTGAGATGTGGCTGCCTGTCCAGTAGGAAGTGAACTGAAACCTATAACTCATTTCAGGTATCTGAGTTTGCTACATATATCCCCTGAGCCATCCCGTCCCCCCGTTCCTGGTTCATATTAGTGTAGCTGAGTGCATCAGGAGTCCTATTACCAGATAACCCCAATGGGGATTTATATGACGACACACATTTACTCAAGACTGAAATTTGCTATATACAAGGACTTCATCTTAGAATGATTTTTGGAGTGACCTTTTTTGGGGGGAGGAAGAATAGGGGCTGGGGAGTTATTTCCTTTTTACTCCTGTTTCTTACACTGTTCAGGCTTTATTTTAATTATTAGTATTCTGATCTCACTTACACCATGTCAGTGGCTTGGTCTAAAACCCGTTGATGTAGGTGGAAAGTCTCCCATTGATTTCAGTGGGCTTTTGGATCAGGCCCTATATCAGGATGTGTCAATTAGGGTGACCAGATGTCCTGGTTTTATAGGGATAGTCCTGATTTGGGGGTCTTTTTCTGATACAGGCTCCTATTACCCTCCACCCGCTGTCCTGATTTTTCACACTTGCTATCTGGTCACCCTAGGTCCATGGAGTTACAGCAAAGTAAAGCTGATGCAGAAGGCTAGAGCCATATTTTGTAACCATACATAAAATGATTTTTAAAGTGTTAAAACCAATAATTTATGTTTAAGCAGCACGCGTATGGTGGAAACCCCTGGCAAAAGCCAGTAAATAAACACTCAAAGTTAATCCAGATGATGCTACTATCTTGCACCTTTGTACTCTTCTTCTTAACAAAGTGAGCTAAGGACTGTGTCACCATCACCCAGAAATGTGAATTTCCTGCCTGGTACCCATGTGTGTCCCAGCTTATTTGATGTGAAGTGCAGGTTTTTGGTGCTTGATATATTAAATTGAGCTGCGTGCATAGCATAACACATTTCATATATTTGAATAGCAAGGATGATTTGCTGAGCGTGGGTCATCCACACCATCTGTGCCATTAAAACTACATTATTTGTATACATACAGGTACAGCCATATTTCAAAATAGCATAAATTTAATCTTCACTTTAATTTCATTTGGCAGCCATAGAAGGCTTTAATGAAACACAATGCAGAGGAAAAGATCCTTTGACCCAAAGCAGACAGAAGAAAAAGGGACCTAAATTTTTTCATGGCCTTGGTTTCTAAAAATATAAATGACTAATAGAGATCATAAAATATTAACAAAATCAGTAACCCAAGTTTATCGATCATGCTGAATTACCTCAGAAGAAATACTTAAATGAGGATTAATGGACAACTTTAAATAGAGAGGATGGCTTTATTCTCCTGGACTTCAGACCCCCCAGAAGAATGGGCTCAGAGAATTGTTAGTCCTTCACCCTTTGACTACTAGTTCAAAGTCAGGCCAAGTCAGTTGCGCCTAAAAGCATGTACAGTCTGACAGTATTAAAGCATTTTCTGTTAAATGAATTGCTTACCTCGGTCTAGCTCTTAGCAGATAGGAGTGTAAGCCACAAAAACTGCCATCCAAACGGGCACTCGTGGTGGCAGTCTGATCTGAAAGTCCAAAGACTGAATGGACATTCGAGGTAGTCTCTCCAGGGCAGAGTTGAAGCACATTGGCAAGAAGGGGTCTCTAAGGATGATTGTGCTGCTTCTGAGAAGGCTCTGGTTGTTCTCTGGGTAGTCAATCTCCTCCTGGCGCTTGCCAAGATGGCTCTCTATCCATCCAGGAGGAGGGAGCTGGATGGGGTAGGGGTCTCTGCAAAAGTGTACCTGTTTCTGGAGCCTTGTGCATGCACACATCTAGGCAGAGCTCCTCTGGGTGGTCTCCACTGAGTCCTTGGACTCCTTTTTGGAGGAGTGGGCATTGTCTGGAGTTCTCTGCTCCATACCCCCTTCTGGTTCCCTCCTTTTGGCTCTATGACCTGTACTACCACTTCTATTCATTTTTTTTCTCCCCCTCCCCCCAGCATGCTCAGTTGGTGTCTAGGTTCTGTGGCCCATCCCTCGCCTGAGGGGGGTGGACCTTCTTAGACTTGGTAGACTCTGCCCACCAATCCTAGTAATTAAATAGACTGGCATTCTTCCTTCTGTCCCTTTGTGGCCTGTTCCTTCTCATCATGATGGGGAGGCTGTTGTCATCTGGAGGTGGGGCCTCGCCTCCAATACAGGTCAACTAGGTTGGCTTGTGTAACATGCCAATCAGTTCCCCTACATAAATGTTTTAAAATTTAATTTTACACTAAGTAGAGTCTCCATATCATTCTACCATCCTACTATACACAGCAGTGATTCCTGATTCAGTATGGAAAATAATTCCTCCACATTGTATTTCTGAGGTCAGGTGATGTTCATGGCCCTCAGGTGGAACAGAGACTCGAATACAAGATATGGCACTCGTGGGCTGGTTGAAATCCTGGATGTGGCAGACCAGTCTCGAAGAAAGATAAGCCAGTGTTTCATTATCTGAAGTGAGTTATTACGGGAGCGGGTGGGGGGAGTGAACTTCTTCCTGCCCAAGAACACAGAATATCATTTGTAGTAGTGGGGCTATGAATGAGATTGTCCTTAAGCCACTGTATCATTATGGGCAAGATTGTGACTTGGACCACATGCCCATGTAAGGGAATCTGAAGTTCCCTTATGCCCTGGTGCAGGCCACCTGCATTTTCGGTCTAGATTCATAGAAGTAAGCAGGTGCTGCGTTCCCATGGACTCCCTGGAGAAAAAAAATGGGCAGAAAATTGGGAGAGCCCAGCCCCTCTTCTCTGCTCCCCTCTCTCCTCCTGCCCCCCTCCCACATTGGTTCAGTGACTGGTCAGCCACTGTAGGAGGTGTTGCATCTTGCCATTGGTATAGGAGAGCAGGAAATTGCTACGGCAAGGAAGGAACTGGGGCAATTATGACTTGGACACATCTGTGTCACGGTGCCTCCCATGGTATCTTATACACCTCACCCGTTGGTAATGGCTCTGCCAAAAGTCATAGCCCTATGATTTCAGAATTCAAATAAATCAGCATTTAAGGGAAGAAATCTATTAGTGAAATATTAATACAGAAACCCAGCAATAGCTACTTCCTGTAATACTCACGCAACCTCATTCTCAAACAATTAGGAGCAAGCCTGCAATCCGTAGCAAGGGAAAATTATTCAAACTGCAAAAGGAAAACCCTTAAATCTACCCAGAATTAACACAAACTCTGAAAATGAATGATCCCATTGGCACAAAGTAGTACAGAAGGCAGAACAGCATGCCTGCTTAGACAAAGGACAACATTCCTAAAGAAACAAGAATATGCCCATAGACATAGAACACCCACCCATTTATTTTCAGCAGAGTGCAGTGTAGGTTGGGGAAAATTTAAATACCACAGCAGATTAACTCAAACACTTTCTTCCAGAGGAGTGGTCAAATATTCCAATTTGCAACCTGGCCAGGGCAGATCTACTGTAATTTGTACATTAATTTCTGTAACACAGGCTCCTTTATCAATACCAAGCCTTAGCTGAGGATGGCAAACACAGTTCTATTGTCCAGCTCCTGGATGTGCTGAATGATTTATGCAGTTTAATACCACCGCCACTAGAAGTAATTAAGTAAATGAAAGAATGCTGGGCAACTATAATTCTTGCGGTGTCTGTGCAACTGTTGGCACCCAGGATTGGTTTAAAATCACTATATGTCGAAAAATAAACCTACCCATCTTGAAGAATTTTTGTATTTGGAGCAAATTTTAGAGGCTTGCCAAGTAAGCTGCATAGAACTTGAAAGAATAGTAGTACATTATACAAATGAGGATTGCACCATATTAGAATTTAATTTAACAAGAAGCACCCTTTTGTCTCGAAATGTGCATCAAGATGAAAGACATTGACAAAACCCATTATCTTCTACTGTTTCAAAATGAGGCTAGAAATAGAGATGGAGTTATCTGTGAGAAGTATCAGGAATCAAAGGAATTTTCCTCCACTGGCAGGTCAGAATGGAACTTAAACCAGTGAAAGAAATTTTCAGAACTGAATTTCCAGTTTCCCAAAGCCCCTAAGCTGTTATGCTTTGGCTCAGGGAATGTTTGATTTCCAGCAAAACCACAAAATATTATTAGCTGTAGCACTGATGACAATTATCAGAGAAGGGGTGAATACCAATATCATCAGATGGCATTAAAAGAAACTCGTGCATATTCTGGGAGCACAAGTCCCATCGAGATATGAAATAGGAACCCCATTCAAATCTAAACTATGCAGGGAGCATATTCTCTGATATCGAATGGGGATGGATGGGAAGTAAGTGGTGCAATAGGTTAGCATGCTAGCCTGGAGCACAGGACTCTGGTAGTGACAATCTCTGATTGGGGCATGACTGAAAAAACACTAGATAGGGAGTCAAGAGACCTGAATTATTATTTCCAGTGCTGTGATTGACTTGCTGTGTAATCTGGGGAAAACTTGTGCCTCAGTTTCCCATCTGTACAACAATATTTGTTTTGATAAGCTTTGTGATCTACAAGTATGAAATAAAAGTGCTACATGTTATCACAAAGTAGGCAGTTAATAGCGCTCCCCACAAACTGGAATATTTTGTGGGAGCAGAATGTCCTAGAATTCAGATCATGCTTCCAAGTTTTTGTAGGGATACCAGTTAAAGGGCAAAGACTAACTGGGCAATATTGTGGTCTCTGCTGTAAATATTACATCTGTATAGTACTGTATGTGCCATGTGTGAACCTAACGGAGTTCAAGGTTTTTGCAAACCTCTGGGATTATTTTTGGACTATTCCCAAAGATAGTTTGAATTCAGACTTTTTTTCCTTTTAATTTATGTCTATGGTTTTGTACAATAGCTCTTCACTAAATGATTTGGAGGAAGGGGTAAACAGTGAGATGGCAAAGTTTGCAGATGATACTAAACTGCTCAAGATAGTTAAAACCAAAACAGACTGTGAAGAACTTCAAAAAGATCTCACAAAACTAAGTGATTGGGCAACAAAATGGCAAATGAAATTTAATGTGGATAAATGTAAAGTAATGCACATTGGAAAAAATAACCACAATTAGCCTGCAGCATATTGTATGTATAATTTAGCTACAACTAATTAGGAAAAAGATCTTGGAGTCATTGTGGATAGTTCTCTGAAGACATCCATGCAGTGTGCAGCGGCAGTCAAAAAAAGCAAACAGGATATTAGGAATCATTAAAAAAGAGATTGAGAATAAGACGCAGAATATCTTATTGTCTTTATATAAATCCATGGTGCACCCACATCTTGAATACTGTGTACAAATGTGGTCTCATCTCAAAAAGGATATACTGGCATTAGAAGAGGTTCAGAGAAGGTTCAGTATTAGTCACCTAGCATGATAGGATGTCTGCCAGCTAAGTAGACCTTTAAGGTTTCAAAACCATCACGACCACTCTCCATTAGCAATTGACTGTATTGGACCCAACACATAGAGCTGAGCAGTAGAGGGCAATCTGATTCTGTCCAACAGAGGGCAATGGCACAAGTACCCCCTATCTCCTTCACTTAACAATGTACCTCATTACCATTTCTGAGGCAAGATTTATTCGGTTCTAGCTCCTGTTGGCTATTCATTCATTCTTCCACACTTTAACTAGGGACCAAGGTTTCCCATAAGGTAATACATAATCCTGAGAACAGATGTAACAATAAGATAACTGTGCCAGCTGGAAAAAGCACATGCTGCAGTGTGCCAAACTGTGAGTGTTTGCTGAGTGCTAGTCTCACAGTGTCTCAAGGGCCTCGGTTATGTTCCAGGCACACTCTTGGAAAGGGGTATGGGGGACTCTAAGGAAGGTGGTTGCATTGTCTTCTGTTTTCAAGCATATTATCTTGACTCTCTCCATTGTGCTGGATTTTGTATGGACAAGACAGAGGCGTAAGTCTCCCAAATGTTTGTTTCTATTCAGCAACAGCAATATTAGAGTAGGTGACTGGCATGGAAACACTGCTTTGCTAAGCCGATGTCCAACCTATTCCTTGGCTGTCGGGGTAGTCTCAGTCTTTTCAGTGCTCATTGATCACTCCCTTTCTCATTCTCCCCTCCCCCACCTCCTCTCTTCAACACTCTGAATTGTGAGTATTTATGGGACTGAAGATGAGTCAGATTTCAGTGCGTCACAATGCTTTGATCTGCCACCAAGATGCAGGTGACTCTGGTCTGAAGCGTATTAGCGAGTTCTTGAGTGTGATCAAACAGGAAGATTCGTAGAGGCACTTCCCTGACTCACACAACTTTGTAGGCTCTGCTCACTTCATTGAGAGATCCTGGCTGATAAGCAAGGCAAAAATACATAAAGTTAAAGAGACTGAGGAGTGACGCTTGCCGTTCCCTAAACTCCATCAGTGCTGGTGAACCCAGACCTCTTTTTTCCCCCTGAGTGGGTGTGTGTGGGAGGTGATTTTCTGTTTCTGCTGCTCCAGCATCTGTTTTCTTCATCTGCATGCAATGGCGTATCAGTGCAGAGCAAGCGGTGTGGGCACCACTACGCTGAAAGAGTGAGGTTCTGGGGATGCAAACAGCAGGATTCAGCTCCATTCGTGTAGAAATGCTTCTATTCATGTCCAGAGTTTACGTCCCCCAGAGGCAGCTAAAAGAATTTAGGACCCTTTGACAATGGACCACACACCACATTAAGGAATCCTATTTAAACTCTGAAACACAGTTTCAACAAAAGTATTTTCCATGGGCTGGTGTAGATGAGGTCAAAAACTGTTAGAATCATTTTAATAATGGCATTAGATTAAACCCTGATTCTGACATAGTTTTGCCTTGTACATGCTGACTGGGCACACTGTATTTAGAAGCTAGTTTAGGCAGAGCTAGTTTTGTTAATATTTGAAGTCACAGTCAAAGTTAGCACATCCACACAACCCCTGTGTTGGATGCTACAAGATCTGTTAGATCCCTCTGTCACCCTGAGTGAGTCTAGAGGTGGAGTGAGACTGAGAGAGAATTTCTCCCTTCCAAAACCCACTCTTGAGTTGGTCAGTGAGAGAGACCCATCTTCATTTGACCCCCAGCCAAATGAAGCAGCATATTGATCCTGGGAGGCTTGTGCCCCAACCACCATATGGGCCGAGGCAGCCACAGTGAGAATGAAGTAAATTCTTACCATGCTAATGCCCACCCAGCTGTAAACACATCAGGGAACCCACTAAGTCTGTAGTGTGCATGAGAGCTGTGCCCCCATAACTCAGTGGAGCCCTTGAACTGTTGAAGGCTTCAGTCCAGTTAAGGGGACACAGGTGGGCCCTTTCCACACTACTGATTTTAAATGTCTTGTAACCAGGTTAGAGACAAGCATGTTGTATTAGGGTCTCTTGTCTTAGCACAGGTGAATCCTAAGTATGTGTGCTGCTATGCAACACAGCAGATAAAGCCTTGGGTTTCCTTGAGAAAGTGGCAATTCTCTGTAGCCATACTAAGGAGGGGAACGTGAAAGAACTCAAAGGATACAAATCTGGCAGTGGCTCATTTGACTTTCTGGGGGATGGTTTTGTTGAACTGCATCGGTCTTTTGGTGCAGAGTGGCACCCGTGTTCACAGCAAAGATACCAAATATCCTGGGGAGTTTATTTCGGGACAAGAATCATTGTCAAAAACAATGGGTTTCCTAATTAACACAGGAAAGCATCCAAAGCAGAGAGCAGGGGTTTCAGAATGGAATGGCCCTAAGCCAAAACTTCAAAGGGTAACCATATTAGGTGTTGCCAATGAAATGCACAGTTACTGCGCATTCACTTGAGATCTTGCACACAAAGTTCATCAGCAGGTATGTGAATTAACTGAGCATGTGCCAGGGATTCTTTCTGACTTGACTGGCCAGTCTAGGGGTAATTGTTTGTATACACATGCCTCATGAAATGATTTTCCTGCTTTGGCTACCACATCCAAGATCTGGTATTTAGCAATGCATTCCATCTGAATATTTGGGTAATGAATATCTATCTCTACATCCTGCGCAGACATCTGGAGAATGGTGTGAAACTGAGAGCCCCTAAATCTGTTGGAAACCGAGCCATGTTACAGAAGTAATTCACTGTTAGCTGTTTATGATAAATTGAATATATTGATGGGGGGGAAATAATCCAGTCACACTCTTAATGGATAACAAATTGGCTGGCTGACTGATTGGATAATACTTCTAATGTCTTCTACCATCATCTGAAAAATATCTGAAGGTGAGGACTGCCATTATCTTAACCTCTACATGCTGGACGTGATTCCTCCTGGACTGACTTTTTAAATCCCCTTGTAATTCTTGGTAGAGATCACAAATGGCCTGTTTATCAGGTGTCTGTCTTTGGAATGACCTATTCATCAGCGGGGATGGGAAATGATGGTCTCAGGTGGCTCTTCTTTGAGCTCTCTCCACTTGAGCCAGAATATTACAGTATACGCTTCAGGGATCAGCAAGCTTGGAAATGTCTGGTTAGGAACTGCTTTGTAGACCAAAGATAATTCCTTCTGTCTACAAAGAAAGGTAATTCAGAGGTAATTCCTCTCTAAATGAACATGATTTGTTGAGGAAGAGTCAACATGGCTTTTATAAAGGGAAATCATGCCACACTAAACTGAGTTCTTTGAGTGTGTCAACAACTATGTGGATAAGGATGATCCAGTGGATATTGTGTACTTGGACATTAGAAGGACTTTGACAAGGTCCCACACCAGAAGCTCTTAAGCAAAATAGGCAGTTACAAGATAAGAGGGAAGGTCCTCTCATGAATCAGCAACTGGTTAAAAGTTAGGAAACAAATGGTAGGAATAAATTGTCATTTTTCACAATGGAGAGGGGTAAATGGTAGGGTCCCCCAATGATCTGTACTGGGACCAGTGCTGTTCATCATATTCATAAATGATCTGTTAAACATAAACAATGAGGTGGCAAAGATAGATAAGATAGTTAAGTCCAAAGCTAACTGCAAAGAATTACAAAGGGATATCTCAAAACTGGATTACTGGGCAAGAAAATGGCGGATGAAATTAAGTGTTGATAAATGGAAGCAATACACATTGGAAAACATAATCCAAACTATACATGCAAAATGATGGGGTCTAAATTAACAGTTTCCACTCACGAAAGATCTTGGACTCATTGTAGATAGTTCTCTGAGAACACCCGCTCAGTGTGAGTCTCTGTCTCCCCAACCTGTCAGTGTACTGGAGACAGCATAGAGGGGGAATTGGTTTTCTTTTTCTTTCTCCTCCCCCTTGCCCCTGGAGCAAGAGGGAAGCAGGAATCAAACTGACTCTCTGAGAAACACGTGGTTTGCTGCCCCATGAGATAGCAGATCTCTCATTTGTCCTTACTTGGGCAGGATTATAGGGATACAGTTGAGTCTGAAGGCTTTAAATTCAGCAGGGTACTTAAGCACCTGTCTAAATTCACACACATGAACAACCCCATTGAAGTTAATAGGAATATTTGCTTTCTTAAAGATAGGCACTTCTTAAATACTTTTGCTGAATCAGGGCCTGATAGTACATGCTACCAGCCTTCCCAGAAGTCTAGGATATCACAATGGTTATAAACACAAAAGAAGAGATCTACACCTCCTCTATGGCAGATGGTATTCTAATTATACATCTTGCATCAGTGAATCTATGAAGATAGCAGGTAATTTTCAGATCAAAGAGCTGAATGCCTTCCAAAAAGCCTCAGATTATCCACCAAGAGATCACATAATCAAATGCATATGGCATTTGTTTCAAGCCTCAAACAAAGGGAAACTGATCTCTTTGAGAAAGTCCAAATTAAATAGATGGCTATTTTTGTCCATTCAACTTCTAATAGGATTATCTACAAGCGTGATGTAATGCTAGTATCTCCATTTCCATCTGCAAGCTTCCATTTCTGTAGCAAAGGTCTTAGAACTTGTGTATGTTTAAGGCCATTTGCTTTGACAAAGACTTGGATATTTGCAGACATGAAATTAGACTTTTTAAGCTTCAGTAACTGGTCGTGTCTTGTTCATCAATTTTTATTGTCTTAAATAAAATGGAGTAAATCTAACTTTTTAACCGAGGTCATAAAAGCATCAGTCTGAGCCAGGCAAAATTTGAATATGTGAGCCAGCCTACAGGATATGAAGCTGTCTATCGGGACAGAGATCAAGAAAGGCAGAAAGTTGCTACAGAACATGGATTCTTTCTGGTAAGGGAAGTGTGAGGGCCGAGTGTGTCTTCGCTCTGGATATTGCATAGTCAAATGAAGTG
Source organism: Dermatemys mawii (assembly GCA_007922305.1). Taxonomy (NCBI): domain Eukaryota; kingdom Metazoa; phylum Chordata; order Testudines; family Dermatemydidae; genus Dermatemys; species Dermatemys mawii. The sequence continues at coordinate 67,781,053 of ML677349.1, forward strand.
GTCATCAGCAATGTCTGTCGCTTTGCTGTATGAGCACATTGTGATCGTTTTGGATTTTTTTGGAGAATTCTCTTGCTCTTGAGCATAATGGGAATGTTTCATTATTGGGAGGGAGCAATTGTCCTCTGAGATCCCCTATCATACTTGCCTCCTCTCCTTGTCCCCTCTCACACACTTGAAAGCCCTGTCTCATACCAACCCACCAGCTAAGAGAGCATTCTCTCTCTCTCTCTCAGGAGCTCACTGATGCAAGTTCAGATGTAGACCAGAGGAGGAGGCTCAGAGAAGAGATGAAAATTTCTCTCCTACACAGGGTATTGGGAATATGCTTCAGGCACAAGCTCCTCTCCTTGTATGTCAGCATGACACAATGTCAATGGCCTGGCAGACCTGTCATCTTATTTACCTTAAAAGTGTGGTTTTGCTTAAAGAGTGACTGTAAAATGATACTGTGGGATTCCATGTTGTCGGTCGTCTATTTTCCATTTTAATGTTCAGTTTACAAGCAAAGGGGTTTTTCTGGGTTTTTCTTTGCTTTTCTTTTAATGTGCCAACATCACAGACCCAATCTAGCACCGTGGAAGCAATCTGGTTCTTTCCTTCTCATGCGTCACGGCTAGTTGCAAAAGCACTGCAGGCAACACCTATACCAGGGGTGGCCATCCTGAACATAAGAAGGAGCCAGAATTTACCAATATACATTGCCAAAGAGCCACAATAATACGTCATCAGCCCCCCCATCACCTCCCTGCACCTCCTGCATGTTGGCAGCCCTGCCAATCAGTGCCTCCCGGTCCCTCTCCACACCTCCCAATCACCTGTTTTGTGGCGAGCAGGAGACTGGGGAGAGGAGCGAGTGCAAGGCAGGCTCGGGAGGGGGCGGGAAGGGGTATAGTGGGGGGCAGGGCTTGTAGCAGAGCCAGAGGTTGAGCAGTGAGCACCCCCCAGCACAGCGGAGAGTTGGCACCTGTAGCTCCAGCCCTGGAGTCGGTTCCTATACAAGGAGCCACAAATTAACTTCTGAAGAGCCTCATGTGGCTCCAAAGCCACAGGTTGGCCACCCCTGAGCTATACAACCTCCCTGCCACCAGTGGGTTTCTATCCAGCGTTGTTGTAGCCGTGGTCATTCTAGGATATTAGAGACAGGGCGGGTGAGGTAATATGTTTTATTGTTAGTGAGAGAGACAAGCTTGCGAGCCACACAAATTGTTCTTCAGGTTTGGGAAACTCAGAGCCATCCCGAGGGTATGGCCAATCGGGGCGACTGCCTTGAGCCCCACACTTTGGGGGGTCCCTCGCTTTGTGAGGAGGTGGGCGGGGAAGTGAAGAGCCCCCCTATCAACTTCCCTCTTTCCCTCCTGCCCACCTGCATGCCTCGTCAATCAGGGGAAGGGGCGGAACTGGGTGAGGAAGAGGTGGGGCTGGTAGGAGGGGTGGAGTGAGAATGGGACTTTGGGGAGGGGTGGAGTGAGGATGGGGTCTGGGCAGAGCTGCTGGGGGAGCAGCCCCCCCCCAGCAGATAGAAACTTGGTGCTCATGTCCCAGGACCCGCACTCCCCCCCACACTCCAAGACTGCCCTGGGGAAACTAATTCACTTTGAAGATATTACCTCACCAATGGGGTTATAAAGTTATTGGAAGGTAACATAATTCTGTTGCTGATGCATAAGAAGGAATGAAATCCAGCTCTCTCACTCATAAGTGTTGGCTTTGCAGGGCTGACAGGAGCAAAAAAGCAGTAAAAGTTCACTTTAGTCACTGAAGTTGGCAAATCTGACTGAATGCATGCTGGGAGTTGTGTAAGAAGGGCTCTTTTTACAATTACTCCTGGGAATAGAACTGCACTTTAAACAAGAATTTTCTCCCCACCCTCCCCCACTGCCTCCCAAATTAACAGAACTTGTGAAAATTAAATTTAAAATGTAAGTGGCTTGGCATGCTTCACCATTCTTACCAGAGTGTATACCACAATGTCATAGGAAGCCTTTATGATGAGCAAAACAAGCTATTAGAACTCTGAATACACAGTAATTTCTTTTTAAAATTTGGTTTTTAAGTATTCCATGAAGATAGCAGTTTAATGTACTAAGTGAATTAACACAATATGATATCTAGGTGTTGTAACCAGACAATGACTAATAATGCCCCAGGGTGATCTATTTTCATGTATACACATTTTTTGTTACCAGGGAACATTTTCTGTCTCTCAAAGGAAACATGAAGTCACATGTTTTTTTAATCAGTCCTTCTTTGAGAAAAGAAAACAATTGAATGAGAGTAAAATACATAGCATGTTACAGTTAGTTAGGCAGACAGGCAGTTCCAGTATTACCAAGATGTTTCTTCCTTCCCTTTCTTGGAAATATTAAAATAAATGGCAAACAAATCAGGTTTATTTATAACTATGGACAAATCATCTAACACTGCCACATATCCCAGGAAAGTATAGGCAAGTATGGTTAAAGGAATAAATTATTTGCCCTGGATTTTGGGTCATCTTAAGCGAGCGACCCCTTTAAGCAAGGGTGTGTTTCATGCTACCATTGCCATTTTAAAGACATGCCATTAACTCCAAACTACTTTAAACATATTAGGGTCAGAATTTATAGCCTTAACATCTAATTAGGTTTTAAAGAGCTGCCAGAAGAGGATGCTGCAATAATGTATTTTTTCCATAGCGCTCTGCTTATTCTTTGGGGTTTGATGATGAAGTTTATGATTTTCCTCTGGCGATAGGAGTAAGGAATGGGGAAAGATGACCGCCCGCCATGCACTCTAAGGGAGAGGTGGGCCTCGTAACAGGAAATATGGAAGCAGAGAATGATTAGGTGTGGGGACTAAAAGGGGAAAGTAACTGCCTTCTTGGATTAATGCTTTTTCCTTGTGTGCACGTCACTAATTCCACCCCAACAGAAAACTGATACTGGCAAACTGCCAGCATAACATATTTTCTCACTTTAAACAAGTTTTTCAGTAATGTAAGCTCCTTGTCTTTAGTGGGATTTTCACTGGTTTAAATAAAAGGAGAAGTAGGCCTCATGAACACCTTGTTTTTAGGGTTTTTTTCTAGAATTTGTTTGGATTTTTTTGCAGAATCCTATCTTTCATCTCTTTAAGTGACGTTTCTATCCCTTTTGCTGGGAAGATAGCATCACAATGTAAGCCTGTCAAACCTGTTGTCCTATTTAAACCAGCCTTTCAGCCAGAAACTATTTCCAGATGAACAAACATAGCAACGGAAGTATGAATTATACCTCTCCCTTTTATTGCCTCCTAATTTCAAAGCTAGTTGAGTTATTTCAAATACTTCTATAATTAAGAATAGTACAGCCCTGTAACAACAACCAAAAAAAGCATGAAATTGGAGTCAATGTGGCCTTATACCTCCCCTCCCCCTGATATTTTTGCGGAATGGGTTTTGTCTCACCAATTCTCCAGGACTTTCCTGTTTCACTCTACGCTAGGAGGAGATTAGAGTTTTCCATGCTCCTTCATCATTGCCATTTCTTTACTCTTGTTTCCTTAGATTCGTATCTCTTATAGCTGTAACATTAGACCTTTCATCCATCCATTCTAGAAGACTGCAAATGGCCTCTTTAACTGTTGCATAAATTGCTTGTCATGAGGTGCTGTGTGATGTTATTGGCCTGAACTAGGAATGTAGCATTGTTGCAACCAAGGTCCTTTAGTGGCACCAAATCTTGTGTAAAGCGGGTCATATAAGGTGCCTAAGACCAAATTATGGTTTGCTGGTTATTATTATACTATCTGTATGCATATGTCCTTTTTGTATTTAAAGTTATGAATATTGGCTCTGCACTGTCTGTATCTCAAACTTATGCTATGCTTCTGGGTAACATCCCAGACAAGTTCCTGTTAGTTCTGCCTAGTCTACTTGATGGCCCATTAAGGACCATCAACTATACAATTGACCCGTTGAAAGCTTGGGACACTCCAATCAACATAAGAAGTCTACCTAAGAACATTCCAGGTAGCATGTGAGTAATGGCTGCTTTCTGCAAGTCCTAAGTCATTTGAGGACATGTGACGTGCCCATGTGAACCCAAAACTCTATTTTGCTGTAATTTTCCAGTCAGAACAAAGAGGGTTCTTGCACCTGAAAAAACTATAAAAGGGTAATGCACCACCTCCATTTTGTCTTCATTCCTGCTTCTTACCTCTGGAAGGAACTTTACTACAAATGGAAGCTCTGAACAAAGGACTGATGACCCATCCCAGCTGTGGATGTTTGTACTCCAGAGACTTGATTTGAATTTGCAGTTTATTCTACCGTTGATGCAAGCCTGAACCAAGAACTTTGCCATTACTGTATGTAATTGATTCCATTTAACCAATTTTAGCTCTCACCTATATCTTTTCCTTTTATGAATAAACCTTTAGATTTTAAATTCTAAAGGACTGGCAACAGCGTGATTTGTGGGTAAGATCTGATTTGTATATTGACCTGGATCTGAGGTCTGGTCCTTTGGGATCGGGAGAACCTTTTTCTTTTATTGGGGTGTATCGGTTTTCATAACCATTTGTCCCCATAATGAGTGGCTGATACTGGGAAACTGGGGTGTCTAAGGGAATTGCTTGGTGACTTGTGGGTTAGCCAGTGGGGTTAAACCAAAGTCTTTTCTATTTGGTTGGTTTGGTTTGCCTTAGAGATGGAAAAAACCCCAGCCTTGGGCTGTAACTGCCCTGCTTGAAGCAATTTGTCCTGACTTGGCACTCTCAGGTGGGTTCTGCCAGAAATAGCACCGCTAGTTGTAGCATTAGACCTTCCATCCATCCATTCTAGAAGACTGCAAATGGTCCCTTTAACTGTTGCATAAATTGCTTGGCATGAGGTGCTGGTATAAGGCTTGCCTCTTCCTACTGGAGACTCAGTAGATTCCTTTGCCACACCCCGACTCTTAAAGGCCTGGGGGATAGAAACTTCCAGATCTAAGACAGAGGATCTGTTCCACCAAAGCAATTAAGCACGTGAGTAGTACCATTGAAGTCAGTGAAGTCAATGGAATTTCTCACATGCATCAAAAATTAAGCTTGTGCTTTAAGTGCTTTGCTGGGGGAAGACCTAAATTTAGATTGGAACTCTCAGCTTGTGTTACAATTATTTAATGGAGAAACACTTGCACACTATGGGTCTGATCCTGGTTTTTTTAATTCCTGTGAGAACTTGGGGTAAGAAGGGTATCCTCATATTCTGCAAAAACTATCTCCAGTTTTTCCACCTTCAAACTAGGCCAGAGTCCCCATAGTTTTGATAATGTTTCCCCCTCTGCTCCCTCATCACCCAGCAACCTTGTGTGTGAACAGCATAATAGGTGAACCTAGCTGGAACTGTCAGCACTCACTAGGATGCTCTGCTAGTCAGGTGGCTACGGGATGCCATCTGTCAGGTATGCAGTCCTTTTTTTTAAATGACTCAGCATTACTCATTTGTACTTTGTCATTCATCAAACAGCAGGAGACCATTATCTGTGACTGCATTCTATTCCATTGCCATTGCTCTGCGTTTCACCTACGCTAAAATGACTTCTAGAATAAAATAAACATTGATGTACCAATAGAGAAATAAATACTCTGCTGAGGCTTTGTTTGAAGAGTAAGCATTTGTTTGCATTTACCAACCCACACCCCTAATTTTTACTAAGTGCACTGTTGCTGCCATGAGCAGACTTCAGCAGCCTCTGGCACTCTGCTGCAATCAAGACATTATCTAAATAAGTGAGCATTCTTACCCCCTGCAACCTAAGCAGTTGAACAAGTGGTTTCATTGCTGTAGTAAAAAACCCTTGAGGCAACACACAGGTTGAATACCATCACTACTACTACCGCAGATATCCTTTCGAGAACTGGAGAAACCTTTTATAATTTGAGAGCACAGGGATACTGAGCTTTGCTTGGATCCAGTTTTGCCTGCATGTCCCCATTAAATACAGTGACAGTTACGACCACACAAAATAGCAGAGTAATTGTAAACTAGTTCAGCAACTTTAGGTGTAAAGTGAGGTTGTGATTCCCTATGGACCTGGGGGCTGTAGAAATGAGCTTACCCAACCCCTGTTACACCTCTATCACTCAATTCATCTTCTCCCATTGGTATTTCCCCCATGTCACCGAATTCCTTTCCTATTCTTGTTTACCAAGTCACCACCTTCTCCAAATTCCAGAACATCATTGTCCATGAAATGAACATGAATTAAAATAGAAATTAACTCGAAGTTGCTCCTTGATCCTCTGGGCTTCTTGGTGTATCTGGTTTTCTCCATTACTTTTCTTAGATTGAAAGCTCTTTAGGACAGACCAAATTTTGCATCTTTTCCAGCACTGAACACATTGTGAGAGCTTTGATTATTATTTACTGTCTAGGGCTAGAGATTGGAGATCTTCAGAGATTTCCTCCTCTAGTGCCCAGGAAATATCTCCCTCTAAGTTTCATGGGTGAAGGGGCAACTCATTACACTAGGTTTGAACTGAAGTATAATTTTAGCCTCTAAGAGAGACAGTGGGAAGGGTCTTTCAGTCTTTCCCCAGGTTTGTTGCAGAGTAGAAGCTGTCCATGGTTGCAAGGAACAGATATATTGGGGGGGTAATCTGTGTGACTGCAAAGTGGCTGTTTCAATAGGTTTGAGATGACATAAACCTTGTATCTTGCAAACCTAGGTTTAAACGTCTTAATGCTTTGGAATGGGAGAAGAGTCCTGCCATGGTTTGCGGTAGGTCTTGTCACTGAAGAGAACCACTTTGGGGTCTAGAACGTGAGCTTTGCTAGAGAGAATCCTTTGATGCTGGCTTTTTGGGTAACCATCATTCTAGATAAGTCCCCTCTTTGATCAGTAAGATCCAAGGTCTCCAGTTTGGAGTGAAAGTAAGGATGGGCGAATCTGGTCCCTGGTGTGTAATGCTTAGGATAAGTCATAAGGACATACTTGGTCTGATTTTTGAGTTCTGTGTGCGTCTGAGTTTCCTTTTGGCGTTTTGGGGTATACAAGGGCCAACAATGTCAATTACAAGTGTATACCTCAGTCAACAACTTTCATTAAAAAAAAATGTTAGCAGGAAAAAAAAAAGATAAACTCACTAATATTTTGTCACTTGCCATCCAGAAATGAGCTTTGTGCAGATGGACCTCTGTGCCCATGTGAAGCCCTGTTTACTGCTCTTAACGATATAAGCCACCAGAAGGAAGTTCTACAGTACGTTGCAACTTGGGGGCCACATGCTGCCCCTTAACAAAAAAGCAACAGTAGTGCTGCCTCCCCAACCCACACTGTCCTGCACCTGTCGGATGATGCTTGAAACAATGTGTTGCTGGCAGCACCCCCGCCCCCATGGCAACCATAGGCATTCAGAAATCACTACAACGGACAGCACATCTTTCTACAGGCTGATAAAATTCCACACTTTGATCAACTTTGACAGCTTTTTGCTGAGGTGTAAGTGCCTATAATGAGGTGTCTGTGCTGTGTGATTTTGATGCCTGTAATGTGGTAAATATCACTATATAAATCCAGGCATTTTGCTGCAGGACTGAAATTCAGTCTACGTGAATCATGTACAGAAATAATAGTGTAACAAACTGGCTAGTGTATATGAGAGCCACTGCTATTTGCTGGATGGAATATGCACTGATGATCTTTGTGTTATTGGCCATCTATTACTAACGCATAAATATTCTCTATTAGCATAAGTGGTGGGATGAAGCCACAGTATCTGGGTTTTGTCCTTTCTGCCGCTGAGAAGATTCTGTCAATAGTGGGGAGAAAAATTACAAACACAAAGTTCTAGATGGCCAGAGATTTTTAACAATTTGTGCACAAATATTATCTATTTACTATTTGTTTTAGTATAAATCTTAATAAAAAATAATAATTTTGGAGGGTGGTGTAGAGGGGTGGCTACCCACTCCAACCCTGAAGGGGTTAAAACAGCCCTGCAAAGGGCTGCTTCTGGAGAAAAGCAGCCCAGCAGAGGGTTGTAGCTGGGAAGGAGATTGATAACAGCTGGGCTGATAGGGAAGGCAGCCACAGCTGTAGCCAAGGTAGTCAGGGCCCAGCTAGCCCTTATAAGAGGGCAGTGGGCCAGAAAGAGACAGACACTCTCTCTAGCTACCTGGAGAGAGGGGGACCTAGCTGCCCAGAAAGAGAGGAAGGTACCTAGGCTAGGGCAGTAGTGGGGGAGCTCAGGTCTGGCATCCTCCTAGGCTGCAAGCCTGACACAAAGGCTCAAAAGGGTACTGGGATTAGGTGAAGGCAGCAGGTCCCACCCCTCCTTGCCTGTGATGACTAGCTATGACACTGCAGTCTGCCCCAGGGAGCAGGGGCTGTGTGATGACTGGCAGTAGCCCAGAAGGCTGAGGCAAGGTGGGATTAGGGGGTGGGGGTTCCCCAGGGAGGGAGAGAGTGGGGTTTACTGCCTGGAGGGGCAGCACCCCAGCTAAGGGGGCCCCAGGGCCTGGGAAGGACCCTGGGCCAGTGATAGGTGGGATATCAACCTGCAGGGGGTGCTCCAGAGGCCGGAAGAGCCGATTTCCCGGAGGACCGGCAGGAGGCACCACAGGGGTGAGTCCTTGCCCTGTCATGGGTGGGAATAAACATTTAATACCCTGTCTCAGGGGGACATTGTACAGCTCCCATGTCACAAAAGCTCATACAAGGTAGTGATGACAGATTTTTATTTTTCTTCATGGATTGTCTGGTCTTGAAAAGACTTCTCCAGAATAGATGATGATGATACATGGGTATATATCTTATAATCAGACTTGGAGTTCTGACTGTGACCTCATATGCAATGTTACATGCACTACTTATAAAACATGTGATATAATTATGTAATCCTTATTTATATTGTGAATTCCTTACTTCAGGCTACATTCTGCAAGTCTTATCCATAGTCAGTAGCACCTTGATGTCAGTTTGTTGTGAATAATTATTACTCTTCATGAAAAAGGAATGAAGACTATGGCTTTAAGACAGCAAGCTCTTCAGGACTGTATCTTTCTTGTACAACACAAAGCACTCAGTAACTTTGCATCATGTTCTGGATAATAGTTATGTAATGATATAATTACATTATCATCATCCTTATGTCATTATAATTAATGGCATCATGCTTTAATAGAGGTAGGTCAGGTGTTCTTTTATTATTGTCATATACAAAGGGTATCTTTTTTTGAAGGTATCTGCACATCTTTATGGCTTTATTTTGGCAAACCTCTCATTGACTTGAACGAGAGAAGGATCTAGAGTCTTAAAAAGCACTTTTTCCTGACTTCTGTTAAAATTTCTTTAAATACGAAGCTTGACCTGACTACATCAAATAGTTCCAGAAAATTAGAGCCCAAATGGTGGAAGTACTTAGAGGCAACCAGTACTTTTGTATCTCTGTAATGATTATGAACTATTATTTATATAGCATCATAAATGTAGTTTTTGCTTTAGAAAACAAATAATTAGAAATAATATTTAATCTTACCTCATTGTTTTCATCTGTAGATCTGAACTTTACAAATGTGGGTGAACATTGTACACAGTGGGAAACTGAGGCAACTGAGACTTGTTTGAGGGTACCGAGCAATTCAGGGGATAAATCCCACTTCTCTTGATTAAGTCTTTGTGCCTCAGGTGCTGGATAACACTAACCTGGAAAACAACATCTCCTCCAGAAGAGCTTGTCATGTAACACCAATGTAAACAGAAGACAGAGAGACAGTTCAAGAAGACTAGGAGAGCATTGAGGAAGAGATCAATAAAGGGAGTGGGGGGGGGGGTTTTTTGAGGGGGGAATTTGAAGGACAAGTGTTTGAAGGAGGACTAGTTAAAAATAGAGATGGCAGGTTGTTCAAGCATAAGGAGCAGAAGGGAGACATGATGCCAAGAATGGAGAAAATGAGATGGAGTCAGTGACAAGAGTGGAGAAAAATGACCCCCACCTCTCAGTGAGACTATTGTATTTGTTTTATGTGCCTTCCATGAGGGTATATCTGATGAGGAAGAGAGAGTCATGTTGGAGCTCGCTGGAATTTGGAAGAACATTTTAAATGTGACATGGCCTTCATATTCATGCTTTAATTTAAACAAGAGCCGATGCCCGAGATAAGAAGATAGAACTACGCAAACAAATGATTAAACTGAGCCAGTCAGTCATCTTACGTAAGCCAGCATAGATCAATTTTGAATCATTGGGAACCCTTCCATTGGTTTTAGCATAAATGGGATCTGGCCCTTAATGCGGGTGTTTCCAGTAATAAGCATGCAACCGAATCTCGTACATACTGTTTCTCTTGACAGTGTTCCAAGGAAAGGTTCTCAAAGAAGTTCAAAGTCCGTGGGTGTGTGAGTTCACCAAGCTATTTTTATTGGTAGCTCAAGACTTTACATATAAGAGATCCAGGCTTTTAAGGCTGTGGGGTGGAAGATGGGGAAGGTTGCCATTAAAGCATGGTACCTTGTGTAAAATAGTGTTCTGTTTCTAAATGAGACCCCCTTTATTCCAGAGACTAAAGGCAGTTCTTCAATGGATCTATGACAATCGAGGATTGGACATCTGAGGATCTGACTCCTATAGAATTGTTCTAGTAATCTTAAGTTAGGGGAAATTTTTGGTTTCTAACGAATACCTTTTTTTCCAAATAGCAGAAACAACAACAAAGAGGCAGAGATGGAAATAAACCAATTGCAAAACAAATAATATCTAGTTCTTGTATAGCGCTTTTCATCAGTAGATCTCAAAGCACCCTCAAAGGTCGTCAGTATCATTCTCCCCATTTTAGAGATGGAAAAATTGACACACCGAAGTAATAAATGATATATCAATCCTCACATAGAGACCTGATGTTTCCTTTCATATAAGAGAAATTAAGGGTGCAGTTCTGCAGCTCTTGCTTGTGAATATTTCGATTGTCTTCATGGAGAGTATTCATTTGAATCAGACTGGGTCCTGGAGTTTCAGTAAAAATAGCAAACAATAAATAGTATTCACCGATAACTGAGGAACTTTTTCTAACACCTAAAGATGAATCCATGGATTAATTTATGTTGATAAAGTCCTGAGAACCCAATAGAGTGCTAAATGCTAAAGTGGTAGTTATCTACTGGCAATCCTAACCGAAGAAAAACCAAAGATTTTTTTTTTTTTTAAATTGAACATTTAAATCTACAGGGTACACAAGTACCTGGTAGTAATAAATATTTCAATAAAAAATGCAAAACTATAGCTGGAGTAATCCATTTTTCTGCAATGAAATAACCAAATGAACTGAAGGCAGAGTTCCAGGAGGCCTACTTATCATTTTTAGCATTAAACATTAATGAATAATATCAATATCTGAAATAATGCTTGGAAATGATAACAGTATGACACTCCTTGCAGTGTCTATAAAGTCCATGGTTCACTGTAAATTAACAGTCTGAATTGCTTGTGCTTTAAACCTCTATCTGCCACAGAGGAATTTCAGCCCAAGACATTTGAAGGGTAAAATATAGATTAATGATAAGGAATGTTCAAGAGACTGTTACTTTCCAGTTGACAAAGCTTTGGTTAGTATTGATGACACAGAGGCCCATTTGTGGATCACTTCTTTGTGTCAGTAACTGTGTCAGGCCTGACATGCTCTTTACACTTCACACACTGAAGTAGTGATATCTATTTAAAAGGTGACATGTAATATACTGTTTGAAATCTAATAATTCACTACTCATTAATAATCTTCTATGCTGTATGTACACAGTATAGATTAAGAGTTAGGGATATATGCTGGAATTATGACTTAAGTGTGTTTAAATCAGTCATGTCAGGGGGAGATATTAAACAGAGCTGTCCCTAGACAAGGAATGTGTTTGCTTCTCTGACCAGCCCAGCTCTAAAGCAGAGAAAACAAAGGTCTATTTACATATTAGCTAACAAGTGGGAGAGAAGATAGCATGATGTCTACACCAGCAGGAGAGAGAAGCTTCGTCTGGGTTTTACCTTTCAAAGAATTTACTGGTGTACAAAGACAGGGTCTGAACCTCAAATGAGCTCACATTATTTTTGTTACGTAACAGGTCTCTGGAGCAAAACACGCTTCCAGTACCATTCCATGTGTAGCTGGAGTGTAATCCTATCTCCACTGAAGTCAACAGGATTTTTGCTTGGCAGTGGAGCTAATATTTCATGTCCCTAGTCCAAAGGAATAATAGGACTCAAAAGGAGACTCTGATTTTCTGATACAGAGGAATGCAGCAGCAAAATAATTAATTATCCTCATCCCAATTTTAGGTTTCTTCAGGCCCCCCAAAAAAGGGAAACCTATTGAGAAGGATGGGCTTGTATAAGGCTTCTTCTTAAACAGCCCAGTGACAGTTGCCTATAGTCAATGGTTATTCGAGGAAAGTGGTGTATGTACAGTCACTGGTGCCAAACCAGTACTGCTCACAGCGTAAGTGAGATCTGCAAACATTGCTGCTACCACATAGTCGGTTGGCCCTCAGATGGGGATTTGAATAGATGGCCCTGAAAACTGAAGGGCACAAGAAGACCTTCTGTTGAGCAAAAATTATGACTCTCTTATCCCATCATCATGCAAAGGACTGTTTGGCTGAGGCTATGTAATACATAAGATATATTCCAAAGATCAGAACCTTGGAACACAGATTCATAGAATTTAAGACCAGAAGGGACCATTATGATAATCTAATCTGACTTCCTGCATTTAAGTGAGGGCAAAAAAACCACACTGAACAATTTCTGCATCAAGCCTATAACTTCTGTTTGAGCTATAGCATACCTTTTTAAGATATCCACTCTCGATTGAAAGACTTCAGGTGACTCCTATGTGCGTTGTTCTAATGGTTAGTTACTAGAACTGCCTGAGAACTGAAATTTCCTTCCTGTGGAAAATTTCACATTTCTTGTGAAAAAAAATATTCTGAATCAGAACAAAATCAAAAATGCAAAATTTTCTATGGGAATTAAATTTTTGAAAACTTTTGAACCAGCTGGGCAGCCAAGGAAGTTGGTTCCCCATCAGCCCAGCCTGATGGGTTAGTTTCCTGGTTGTCTTGCTTGCCAGCTGGGGAACCAGGGAGCCTACCCATCCATCCACCAAGCTGGTAGTTCAGGGACCTAGCCACAAAAGGAACCTGGGGTGCCAGCTGCCTGGCTCCCAGGTAGCCTGGGGAGCTAGTTAACCAGGGAGCAGGCAGTCATCCTCCCTGGGCTGCCTGTCAGGGTGGAAGTGGGGGAATCTCAGGAAGCCAGTTGTTCAGGGAACCTGGGAGCTGGGTAGCTTGGTGGGCTTCTGGAGATCCCAGAAAGCCCAGCAGCCCTCCAGGTTTGCAGTTGGAGTATGCTGCCAGGGAACCAGGAAACATGATTTAATATGGTAGAATTAACACATTCCCACAGGACTGTGATCAAATCAACACTTAACCTTTTGGGGCTAGATTCAAAAGGGAAATTTAAGTGCCTGTGTCCAACGGGGATTCACAGCTGGGAACCCTTTCCTTCAATTAGTGCTGACCTGGCTTAGGTGCCTTTGTCAAGTGTGACGGAGTCAGACCAGAAAGGTATAGGAGAGTGCTGGAAGGCAGGTATATCAGCCTCAGGATATGTAGGTCCCTGTTCCCTGGATAGCCAAACAAAGGCTACTCCAGGCCAATCAGGAAGCTTCTAGAAAGGAGTAGAAACAGCTAGCCTGATTGGGACACCTGAAGCCAATCAGGCACTGGCTGAAACCAGATAAAAACCTTCCAGTTAGTCAGGTGGGTGTGCGTGTCAGGAGCTGTGGAAGGAAGTTATGCTGTTGGTGAGACTGAGTGGTAGATAACATATCATACAGAAGGAAGGAGGCCCTGAGGTAAGGGTGAAGTGGAGTTTGAAGAAGCGGAGACTGCTGTAGGGAAGTAGCCCAGGGAATTGTATTGTGTTTTGTGCCTAAAAGGTCAGCCATCTTAGCTAATACTATTAGGGTCCCTGGGCTGGAGTCCAGAGTAGAGGGTGGGCCTGGGCTCCCCGCTTTCTGTCTCCCATAATTAGTTACTGAGAAAGGGAGGTCACTCTGGTGCCTGGATGAGTTTCTGAGGCCCCTAAATCTGCCAGGAAGCGCAGGACCCACAAATACAGACTTGGAGCTTTGTCACACAAGATAAATGAGAAGGTAGTAGTCCTCTTGTAACTTTTAGCCCAGTGGTTAGAGCCCTTACCCAGGCTGTGGGAGACACAAGTTGAATTCCATTATCTTTTCATTATTGGCCGATTGTGTCCCATATCAGTCTTTCCATGACTGTGCTCAGGATTATTGTCAGGCTAGCCAAATTATAGTTTCCTGAGTCATTGAAATGTTGGCCCAATATTAGTTTTCTTCTAATCCTCTGGAACTTCCCCATTGTTCCAAGATTAGTGAAAAATCAAAACAAATAGTTCAGCATTCTCTCCAGCCAATTCTTTTAACTTGCTCCAAAAAGAGTATTATCTCCTCTTTCATATGTAAAATGTTTAATAATTGCTGCTTAACATCTTCCCTAGTTACTGATGGAACAGAAACAATTTCATGTTGGTGACAAGGCTTGTTTTCCTCTTGGAGCTGCTCCAATCAACAGTCTTTTATTTTTAACTACAGAGGGCCCAGTTCTGCCCACAGATGTATAGGCACAACTTGCATTGATTTCAGTGCTTAGTTACTTCTTTAATCGGTTTGTTTAGAGTTTATTCAACCTACTGTAGAAATCTACGATTACAAAGCTGAGACTTTTCTTCACTAAGGTAATAGCTCCTGGGGTCTTACCCCAGGTAAGGCAGTGCAGAGAACATTCTTTTAAATTATTCTAATACCTGGTATTTTGCAGCACTACGTCCAGTGTGACTTCTGATGCATTAGAAGCTGTTCTCTCAGTTTGGAATTCACTATATTTTTCGATGCAGATGGAATCGTTTAATCACTTGAATAAGCACTTCTTGCACTGACAAATTAAGGGTACGTCTATACTACCTGCCCCTCCGGTGGTAGTGTTCGGTGTATCGGGGATCGATTTATCACATCCTGACATCTCATCGGGATGCGATAAATCGATCCCCGAATGTGCTCCTCTCAACTCTGGGGGCTGGTCCTCACTAGGGCGGGGGATCGATTGTAGATACGCAATTTCAGCTACGTTAATAACGTAGCTGAAATCGGCGTATCTGCAGCCGACTTACCTGCCATCCTCACGGCGGCGGCGGCGCGCTCCCCCGTTGACTCCAGCTTGCGCCTTTTGGTGAGCTGGAGTTACGGAGTCGATGGGGGCGCTGCTGGCAATCGATTTATCGCATCTTGACGAGACGCGATAAACTGATCGCCATAAGATCGATCTCTCCCCGCGCTAGTGAAGACAAGCCCTGGAACTCCAGCTCCGCAAGAGGAGTAAGTGGAGTCGACGAGGGAGCTGGTGCGGTCAACTCACCACTGTGGGGACGGCCAGGTAAGTCTAAGATACTTCGACTTCAGCTACATGAATAGCGTAGCTGAAGTTGTGTATCTTAGTTCGAATCCCCCTGCTAGTGTAGCCCAGGCCTAAGCTACTAATTTGCTACATTTCTTGTAAATTCAAACAGGAAACAAATATATAATGTAAAATACACAATACAATAGTGACTGCAAATGTTAAAGCACTGAGGCATAAGTGAAGCCCAAGTGCCCAGTTCAGCCAGCTCTTCCCTGAAATGTTGAATCTCCTTTCCTTGCACCTTTGGTGAGACACTGAAGCTGATTAAAATACTTTATATTAATCTACCATAGATGATGCAAAAACAAACTGCTAATATGGCTGTATATCTTTATTTTAACAGGCATGTCACAGACGGCCTGAGTCATTTCTGATGTTTATATTAAATATTTATTTGTATTATACCATTTTAATCTAGCTGTGTATATACCTGGCATCTGTAAACATGTTGCTCTGTTCCTCATTTCTCCACCCCTGTTCCTTCTAATTACTTTTACACCGACTTGTGATGCCACAGACTGTAAAATCTCTGGGGGCAGAGAATCTCTTTCAGGGGTTGCACGAAATCCAGCGCAATGGGATCAGGGATTATGCTTTAGGGCTTCTGTGTGGTTCCATACTACAAATACATGGCTGAAGCTAGAGAGCTGCACATATAAGGTGCCACGGTGGCTCTGTTGTGTTACAAAGGTTGGACACACCACCTCAGGTTAAAGGTTTACCAAGCCACTGGAAAACGTGCAGATTTTCCAAGCCATGCTGGGGTCAGCCACCCACCACGTGGAAGCGCGGATGCGGGCCAGGAGACAAGTCCTTTTTAATAAGGACACCCAGGAGGGCTGGCGTCCAAAGGCTGCGGCCATCAAAACGCCCTGGCGGATTAACTGCAACTTTCCCAGGCAGGAAGCCCCAGCCGCGGCTTAGCATGAGCAGGGGTCTGCAGTCAGATCCGTTCGTTCATGTCTGGGCAGCAGGCGGAAAAGGCGGCGCCTTTGCCCAGCGAGCTCGGCGTGTTATCATGCCCCCCCCCCCCCCCAACCCCTTTCTGGCCGTGTGCCGGCCACTGGGCAAGGACCTCGGGGGCGAGAATTTCCCTGCGTAGCCCGGACAGGGAGATCTGTACCCGCCCCCAGCTGCTCGGTCCCCGCTGTGCTGATACCGCCTGGAGGCCGCAGTCCCCCAAGGGCGCGCCGAGCAGCCACCCCTCCGGCTCGGCTACCTGTTGTCGCTCCCGCTCCCGCTCCGGGCTGCTGCGGCCGCGGGTCGGGCTCCGCGCGGGAGGGAGCCCATGTGATCCGCCTAGGAGGCGGCCAAGGCAGCTGGCGCCTCCTCCCCTGCGGGCGGGCGGGACGGAGGGGAGCGCGGCCGCGAAGGGGGCAGAGGCGGTGCGGGCCCGGTGGGCGTCGGAGCGGGGAAGGCAGCGGCGGGGAGAGCCCGGCCGAGTTGGGACGCGCCGGGCGGGAGGGGGCGAGTTGGCTGCGGGGCTGGATAAGTCCCGGCGGCGGCAGCTGCAGCCGGGGAGGCTCCTTCCCCTGCCTCGCTCCGCGCAGTCAACAAGCAGCCCGGGGCGGGAAGGAAACTCCGCGGAGGGGGGGGGGCACCCCGGGTGGCGCGGCTGCTCGCTGCGGACCCCGGCCCCCACTTCTGCCGCCGCGCTGCCCGGCTCCCTGTCCCCGGGGCCACGCTGCGGCCGGCCGGGGGCGTGTGGAGGGGGGCGGGGAGATTTGTAACTTCCCCTCCGCTTTGAACCCTCGCCCCGCTGCCAAGTTCGCTGGGCTGGAGCCGAGCGCCCGCAGGCCCCTCCCCCTGGGCGATGCGGGGCTGGGCCGGCAGAGCCTCCACTCGCCGGGGCCGCGGTGGCACAAGTCCGCTCCCGGCGCCGCAGCGTGAGGGGCGCCCCGCGCCGCCTTGAGCCCGCAGCTCGCCTCGCAGGCAGGAGAGCGGCCCCCCCGGCAACCGCGCCGCTGGCCATGGGGGGCAACCTGGGCTGCCACCGCTCCATCCCCCGGGACCCCTCGGACCTGTGCCACAGCCGCAAGTTCAGCGCGGCGTGCAACTTCAGCCACATCCTGGTCAACCAGGAGCGGCTGAACATCAACAGCGCCACGGAGGAGGAGCTGATGACCCTGCCCGGCATCACCCGCACCGTGGCCCAGAGCATCGTGGAGTACCGGGAGTACATCGGGGGCTTCAAGAAAGTGGAGGACCTGGCGCTGGTGAGCGGGGTCGGGGCCGCCCGGCTGGAGCAGGTCAAGTTCGAGATCTGCGTGAGCAGCAAGGGCAGCTCGGCCCAGCACTCGCCCAGCTCCCTGCGGAAGGACCCCGGCCACCCCGAGCCGCCTCCGCCGCCGCCGCACCACCTGGCCGCCGCCGCCCGGCTCAACATCAACACGGCCACGCCGGCCCAGCTCCTGAGCATCCGGGGCGTCACGGAGAAGATCGCCCAGGGCATCGTGGGCTACCGCCAGGAGCACGGGCCCTTCCGGAGCGTCGAGGACCTGGTGAAGCTGGACTGCATCAACGCCTCCTTCCTGGACAAAATCAGGCACCAGGTTTTCACCGACAGGTCACGTCCCCCTTCCACCAATACCAACGGGGGGCTCAGCTTCACCCTCAACCCGCACCCCAGCCCCACCTCTCTGAGCCTCCAGAGCGAGGACTTGGATTTCCCCCCGGGGGGCCCGACCCAGCTGATCTCCACTCGCCCCTCGGTGGAGGTGTTTGGCGGGGTGAGAGACGGCAAGCCCGTGCTGAGGGTGGCTACTTGGAACCTGCAAAGCTGCTCTGTGGAAAAAGCCAACAACCCTGGCGTGCGAGAGGTGGTGTGCATGACGCTGCTGGAGAACAGGTAAGCTGCTCAAATGACATCGTTACTTGGCATTTGGTGCCTTGTTTCCAGAAAGCTGTTTACTTTGATCCTCATTTTATGTGTTGCCCCCGTTTTTCTTGGTTCATCCTTAACTATGTGGCGATTATGTTGGCCCCTCAATACTTTGGACCTAGTGACTTAGTGCCCAGTTTGGGAATGTGTATTAGGGAAAGATCAAATGGGTAAACTCTCTGTTTCCCTCTGTCATGGCAATACAAGCCTAGGCATCTAAATTTCTTTAGAAGATTTTGTGTGAATGTATAAACGATTATATTTTTAACTGAACTACTTAGGCCTATATTCCAACCTTCCAACATTACCAAATGAATCTAAAGCACATTCAGAAATGCTTGGATCTTTAGACTGCGTAGAAGATTGCTGCAGCTCATCTGGTACAGCGTAGCAAGTCATTGTGGACACACCTCATTGATCTGTCATGTGCAATAGTCATCTACTCACAGGTGCGATTCAAGGTGTAAATATTCTGGGACACTGTCATGGTAAAGGTTGTTGCAGTCTGCTTACATCGTTTTTTGTCTGTCTGGTGCTGAATGCCCTATGAGGGGCAGCAGTCTTCTGAGGGGAGAGTAATGCCTCTGGAACCTGCTATCGCAGGCAGTCTGCCAAACCATGGTTTAGTGAGCTTAAGGGCACAGTTCAAGACCTGTTTGTCCGGTCAAAGATTGGACTGACCTTTAGTAATGCTATGAAATAGTTCTTCTGTTCTGTATGAGTAAGAACATATTTTTTAACTGTTTCATTAACATAACACAAACATGTGCGTGGATGATTCAAGTCTATGATAAATAGTTGCTTGCTAAATTCTCTATTTTTAAATTGAGGTCATTTTCCCATCATACAACTGCAAAAGAACTCTGAAAACAACTTTTTCTCCCCCCCTTCCATAATTTATTTTTTAGAAAAAGCTGATCTGATTTTGTTGTCCAATGTTGTGAAACCAACTTTGCTCCCTTGCAGGTTTTAACCTGAAACAAATTTGTTTGGATGACTCACAAACCTCTGAAAATGAGATATCTGGGGTGGAAGTGCTGACAAGACATTATCTATTGCTGTATTACTAGCGCTTTTGTTTTTTCAAAACTATACTGTCAAGTAGAATAATGGTAATTGTTTATGTGATTGCAGAGGTCAAGGTAGCAAGAAATACAGTATGTCTTGTCACACTATGTTGTGGTTCTTGTTTTGTTTAAAAAAAATATAAAGCCATGGCAATAGGCAGGAGAAGTGTGCTGGAGTAACAGTATGACCAAGCTGTGCTGCAATGTTCCTGCATTGCAACACATCATTGGTGAACCAAGTGTTTTGACATAGGAAACGTATTTCCTACAGGCATGCCATAGTTTGATAGCAAGAAAGCGATATGGTCAAGAAACAGTGTAAACCCCTGAGTGTTCGGATGTCCTGCTGCCCATGTCAGCTTAACACTTTTGGTCTGGGGTTAGTATTCCTTGACCACTCTGCTATTTTATATTTCCTGTGCTTTCCTTTGACCACGGTCAATCTCTTGTTACAAACAGATTACCAGACAGTATTTTTAGTCAGAGGAGAACATAAGTGATATTAATTTATGTGCTGGTTATATTAAAAAAATCATCACCATTACCAGCTAAATGTGAAAGTCAATAATTTCCAACTCCACTGGAGAGTGATTTTTTTCACCTGTAAGTCAGAAGCAGCCAGGAATAGTGTGGAAAAGTAAGGGATACCAGAAAACCTCACTAAATAGGACAAAAGGAAGGCCAGAGAGAACACACATAGCTGAGGAAACAAACAAATGCTACTAAGCAGTTCTCAATAATCTCAGGATGATTAAATTCCAGTACTGAAAGGAAAGTAATTTGATTTACATAGGACCTGATCTTGTGATGTGTTGAGTGTCCTCAACTTCTATCTAAGCACCCTATCTTGCTCCTTGTCCCCTGACTGCCCCCTCCAGAGATCCCCCCACCCCCTATCTAAGCCCCCTGCTCCTAGTACCCTGACTGCTCCAACCCGTAGCCACACACCTCCCCTTACAGGCCTCTGGGACTCCCATGCCCTATCCAATGCCCCTGAGGCCCTCTGCCCCTTTTTCCACCCCTGGCCCCAGCCCCCTTACCATGCTGCCACGCTGATCTGCCGGAGCGTGCAGCCTCACCCCTCAGAGTGCTGCTTGTGTGGCACGCTGAGGCTGCGGGAGAGGAGGAGAGGGGCCAGATCAGCCTCCGCAGCTGGGAGCTCAGAAGCCGGTTAGGAGGAGCCCACAGGCCGGATGTGGCCAGTGGGCCGTAGTTTGCCCATGCCTGAGCTAGCTCAAAGAGCTGGTGTTGAATTCAGATGGAGTTGTGAGGGCTTGGCAAACTCTAAAAATCAAGGCACAGATTTTTGAAAACAGGAAATTAAGTTGCATTTGCAAAATGTGCACATGTAATTATGCATGCAGAACAAAGAATTATATGCATACTTGTATATTTGCACACCTAGTTGTACAAATACCCCCAAATATGTACTCATATTATGAATATGATTTAGATGGATATCTTTGAAAATATATTCCCCAAAGTGTTGATTGAGCCTATTGCTGATGTAATTTTTAGTTTTTCATTTTGTTGAAATGACCAGTTGAAGCATTTGCATTGAACATGCACTTAAAACCATGCACACACACAGTTACTCTCAGAGAGTATGGTCCGAATGGTTTCTAATCAGGAGCATGTACGTAGATAATGAGAGTCTGGAAGGAAGTGAGAAAGACTAAAGCGTAGAACTAAGCCTATACCTCCCTGGAAACTGGAGTAAATGTGGGTTAACAAAAAGAGGGGGGAAAATGCTAGCGATAGGCTTATTCAGCACTTGAGAAGCAAGTAGGAAAGAATCTTCTCTCATTCCTGTTAGTACTATTGAAGTCCGTGTAGTTATTCTGCTGTAAAATTGACTTAATTGAGCTCGGCATCCGGCCCAGCTGTATGTATTAGTGGAAATGTTTAAATTCCCATCTGTGGTCATGTACTTGTTGGAAAGTGACAGAGTGCCCAGCAGACTAATCCTTGCCCAGTTAGATTAACTTCCGATAATAATCAGCTGTGGAAATTCAACTCTTGCTTGCTCAGTCATGAATACAACACAGAGGGCTTATCAGTATTTGTTGAGTCCAATGGCAAAAACGAGGCACAAAGGTGAATGTTTAAGTAGCTCAGAATGTACAGCAAGCAATCATTTGACACTTACATTTCCAAGCATTGATTCCACCTGTTGTCCAGTGGATTTGCAGTCTATTTAGCCTTATCACTTAGCTTGCAGGAATGCATGCATAATGTGAATGTCAGGTTGCTAATGTATTCTGTGCACAGCTATATTAAGATAAATGAATATCTTGTACACACTTCCTTGTTACAGTATATTGTCTAAGGACTGGAGTGCTCTGTGCACCCACAGAACTGCTCATGCTTATTGAGGGCCTGGTCCTACCCTGCTTAACACCATGTACAGTCCTCTACATCTGATCAAAAGGAATGCACTTCGATTGCTCTAGCATCAGCTGCACCAAGTCCATATGCATGATCTGTTATCAGTAAATTATTTTAAAATCCATTACTGTGATACAAAAACAAGGAAGCGCAGTAACCCCCCCCCCAAATTACATATAAGTAGTCAGTATAAAACACTACTAAATTAGGACCACACTCACTTTGCATAGGTGTAAAGGTCTGCACGAAGTGCAGGACAGTGGAGAGTCAAGCCTATTTCCTAAGGCTGTCTCTGGCTGTGGTGCTGTTTTTCTGATGACCAGCCCATGGGGAGTAGCTTTGAGAACGCCAGATTGTTTTACACAAGCCATCACACAGTTCTGTTAACAACTTCTTTCAATAACTATCAACCCTAGCCAAATTACTGTCTGTATCTGCTTATTAGCGTATAGGACCTCCAGTTGGCCTAACAGGTGAGGACACAAGGTGAGGGTGCCCCCCCATTAATATAATATTCAGGCCCTGCATAATCTATATGGGAAGAATGGTAATACAGGGAGAGGGAGTACTGTGCCCTTTGGTTACAGAAAGAGCAAGAAAGGGTCAAACTCCACATTAAACTAGAGAGTAACTGCCTTAAGAATGAGAAAAAAATATGAAGCTCAGGTCCAGAGGTGCTAAGGTTCTTTAAAGATCGCAGCAAAAGGAATGCACTTTGATCACTCTAGCATCACCTGCACCAACTCCACATGCATGAACTGTTCCCAGTAAATTATTTTAAAATCCATTATTGTGATACAAAATCAAGAAAGCGCAGTAACTTCCTTTTCCCCACAATTCTGTATATGAAAGGGATCCATTGTTAGCATTGCATACAGAGATTGAGAAGCATATATTTTCATTGCTAGGACTAGAGAGAGTTCAGTAATTTTAGAAGAGATTAACATGGCTGATGTGCTGGGGAACATGTAATGTAATTGGATTAAAGTGTCAAAATACAGTGAAGTTAACCAAACCTGCAACATTTCTGCAGACCTAGTACACAAATCCAGGATTTATTTAAAGCTCGTTAGAGTTCTTTATATCAAAATGCAGATCTCTATCCCCTAGCTGCCCTTACTTCCCCAGAGTAAATGCTGGCACTTTGCAGTGGTTCTCAACCTAGAGGGTTCACTGGTAATCTTTTTAGTTTAGGAAACAGCATATTTTAAACTAAATGTTCCAAGTGAACATTTGTGCTTCAGAATACTGAATAGCGACCCTGAAAGGGCCCTTCTTTTGGTTATACTGTGTAATTAGGCAAATTTAAGATGACACAGGGTTTGAAAGCTAAATCTTGTACGGTCAAAAGCAGGTAAAAAGTGCCAAAACTGAGGCTCAAATCCTATGGAGCAACGTCTGATTCAGATGGAAGAAGTCTACTTGGATCTCAGATTGCTATGTTTGATCATCCGCTTTGATCCCTCCCTTTAATCAATCTTTTGGAACTGTCAGCTCCTATTAATCTTATAAAATATATAACCAACATTAACTCAAGTTGTATAATCATAGAAACATGTACAACTATGGAATCTCTTCAGTTAGACCATCCAGGTTTTGCTTTCAAGACTTCAGAAGCACCAAAGTTTGTCACTTGTTTCTTTTTTAGTAAACAAGCATGCAGTTCTCCCAGACTCCAAATCGGTCTACCTGGTAGAACAACTTGTAATGTGGTTTTACTGTACACGAAAAGCTGGCAACAATTTTTTTGGGGGGGAGGTTGTTTTGTTTTCTCCATTGTGTTTTTTTTTCCCCCAGATGCACCTTGTCTAACAGGTATGGGAGGCAGTGTAATTACATGAGACACAATTGTTTTATCACTCTTCTTTGAATTCTTTTGCAGGGAGAGCTCGGGGAGGAGGTTGAAGGAAAAGCCTGACAGTTTGCATTCCCTTCCCATTCCCCATCACTCTCCAAAAAAGATGGAAAGACAAGAGGGACATGCGCCTGAAGGGTTCATATAACTTTCTCTTTAGTCCTTTGTACGTTTTCTGATAGTAGTAATAACAGGCACTAGCTGGTCAGCAAACAAGAATGTTTCAAAGCCTCATCAAACACCATGTGCTTGTGTTTGTTATTTTTGTTTTGTTGCTAAAACAGTTGATGACACTGCCAAGTAACAAGGTGTGTCTTTATCTTTCTGTTTTCCTTTAGTCATGCTAATGATATGGTGGAGCATAGCCACGAATAACTGCACTGCAATAAAAGAGCAGGAAAGAAGCATGGCCCAAATAATTTGACCAAACTAATAAAGTGTAAGGTGTGAAAGAATAAAGTGTAAGGTGTGAAAGAATAAAGTGGAATCCCTCTTGTAATATTTTCACAAGTCCTGCCTTCCGCAGCTTCAAAACCAATTTAAGAAAGAAAAGTGTTGCTTTTATGGTAGCTCTTCTGTATGCAATTTAAAAGTGAATTGTTTTTCATGATCTGTGCATGTGAATTAGCTTTGCAAGATTGCCATGGAAATTTAAGAGCCGAGGCAAAAAGGGTAAAAAGGAGCGTTCTTCAATATGATGAGGGGAAAATAACAAATGTCATTTTACTCATCCCAGGCAAATAGAAGTTTGCAGAGTTGATGTAAATGCACTCTGGATATCATCTTAGTGGGAATGCAGCAATAAGTTATTGGCCAGATCTTTGGACTATGTCTTCTTAAGGAGCTGTTCTGACTTGCGCTAGCTGAGGATTTGTCCCGTTATTCTTGGCTGCAGAATTATATGAAGACTATAGAGCTCAGTGCTGCAAAGTTCTGGTGGCTTCTTTGAGGACGTGAATGTTCACGACTCCTATTGGCTTTACTGGGTGTTGGGGACAATCAACCTCTTGCAGGACCGGGCCCATTAAGAGTGGATGTAGTGAAATAATAAATTAGACCCTGATCATGCTCCAAAATACGAAGGTGGAGGGTACCCTCCATGTGGAAATCACTGACTTATTGACTGGAAGGGGGATCAGTTGCCTCCATGACATTATTGGCATGAGCTCATTCTGATCCCACAGATGCTCCACAGATCCTTGCAGAGGGAAGGAGACTAAGTGGAGATGGCAACTGAATGAATGGGCTGGGGGTGGGATCATGGAAGTGAGTATTATCCACCACCAGGGCCGGCTCTAGGCACCAGCCAAGGAAGCATGTGTTTTGGGTGACACATTTTAGGGGGCGGAATTCCAGCCAGTCTTGGGGCGGCATGTTCCGGCTACCCTGTTGGTTTTTTTTTCCTTCGGCAGTGCGCAAGCCACTTCTTTTTTTTGTTTTTGTTTTTTTTGCTTGGGGCAGCAAAAAAGTTAGAGCTGGCCCTGTCCACCACTGCAGTCTTCTAGAGGTTTTTCTCTGGGTGTCCTGTGGGTGGCAACAGGCAGTGGAGACCCTGACAATGCACCCTGAACCTTAGTACCAGCAAGCTTGAGATGGAGGGGAAACTGAGGACTAGAACCATCCTCTACCCAGGTGGCCCTAACTTCCTCTGCATCCTTGGGGATCTAGCAGGTTTGGACTAGGCCCCACAACTTTCTCCATTTGAGGGCAGGGCAAACTCAGAAGCCCTGCACCTTGGAATTATTGGGGATGGGAGTGGGAGAGAAGAACCTCACAGAAATTTCCTCCCCCAAGAACCCCTTTTATTAGTTCTACTGCAGAAGAGAATGATCGGGGCTTCTTGTTTACTTTTATTCTCACTGTTTTGCTATTTTTCCTTTAGCGCCCACAGGCTATTATCAAGCCAAAACATCTTTGCCTGTGCACCAGCATTTAAGAGCATAACTAGAGAAATAGTGTTGGTTAGAGGGAAATCAACAATGTAAAAATAACACTTCTGGTTTGTTTTTTTGATATTGTACTGTTGTTAAAGTGGCAACTAAAATGACTAGATTAGAGAGAAAAATACTTCGTTTTTTCCAGCTTCTGTACTTGTGCATTTGACAACATAGAATCTAGTTAGTTTCTAAATCTCACCAGTTTATTAATAGATGCATTTTTTCGTTCCATTGGATTCACTTTCTTTCTATACTGTATGCATCTTGATAAACTAGAGATGAGTGATCTCTGCAAAGCCTAGCAGATTCCAGCAATGGACATGTAGCAAATTTATAACTGACCTGCCGTAAAACTACACTCTTTGATCAGCAAATTACTCCCTGATGTTTCACAAGGCATGCCCCTGGAACGTGAATAGAATCCAAGAGGCTATAATCATTGCCTCTCATGAACCTTAGGGACACAAGACTATATCAAAGAGTATACCAGGTCTATATGTGCAGATGGTTTCCTGTAAGAAGAATTCCCAGTGCTTCAGGGCACTTTTTGCAGCTTTTGAAGATAATAAGACAGCTAAATAAATGATATGTTTACACCTTTGGTTTAACAAGAGCAATTAGAAGTCTTCCAAAAGCTAAGAAGCCTTCTGCCCAGGAAGAGTGAGGAGTGAGCCTGCTATAAGAAAAGTCCCAGGACTAATAAATAACATGGGAGTTAAATACCTAGAGTTATATGAGACCGTGTATGAAATCAGTTAGTCTGGGATAGAGCAGAATGTCCTCTTCCCAGCTGAGTTCCAATCAGATATAAAGTTACCATCTACCCTTTGGTCAAGGAAAAAAAAGGGCACATTTAAGAGAATATTTTTATATATGTCGCTTCCCCCTTCTCTCCTTGTTTGGATTTAGATCCCGCTTGTTATTAGTATGTCTTTGTCATTATGGCCCAAATTCTCCAATCCTTACTTAGCCATAATTCCTGTTGAAGTCAGTGGGACTAGTCCTTCCTGCCTGAATAAGGACTGCAAGATTTGCCCAGATGGTCAGAGTGAATTGGAAAGATCTATGATAAGAGTGAAAAATTTTTTAAATTGCACTGTTTTTATCCTATCAAGGTTTTCCATTGCAATGCCTGCGTTAGCTCACATAGTACCCTTGAAACAATATACTACAATAATTCCCCAACACTATGACAATCTGTAGTGTTTGAGACTAATTTTTTGGTGTGTTATGAGGGTGGCAAAAGTAGGACTTGTAGTAGGTTCTTCATTTGAAGACTTATGTGTATTAGCAGTTAGCTGTTGCCAACTTTAGGCATGCAAGGTGACCCATAGAACTCATTGAGTTACTCATATGAGAAAGATGAAGCATGTGTGAGTGTGTTTTCAGGATCAGAGCCATAATGTTACTTAAGTTAATTCTTGACTTTCCCCACCTTTGCTTCAGTCTCAGGCTTCGTAGATGAACTGTGAGTTATGGAACACCATGTAATGTCCTGAGAACACTTTGGGCACGGAGTTAGCAGCATGATGACTGTAAATAAAATCATAGGTGTGGTGGAAAACATGATTTCTGTTTAGAATCTGCTTTAATGTTTTGTTTCATTCTGTAGCATATACACTGTGTCCATTTAACTTTAAAGTTGTTTGTTTTCTCACTAAGCAGTTTAAAATATTTGTATAATCAACAATAACAAAAAGTTAGCTTTTAAGGATCACATTTATTTTCTTAAAGCTGGGAGGTTTTGGATTGTGCGTTTTCGTTTGCTTTAAAGCCCCAGCCAGGATCCAGTGTTGGATTGTTGTTCTCAGCTCGTGGGATTCCAAACCTGAGCTCTAATCCTCCTGACATTGTGCATGTGCTTAACTTTATGCACATGAGTAGTTCCATTGAAGGCAGTGGGACCCTGTAGTAAGAAAAACGTGTTGCTTGGAAAATGTTCGCAACTTCAGTGAGCCTCTGTGGTGATCCACAGACGTGCCCTGAAAGTCTTAATTATATTCTCAAAAACACAAAACCCAGAACTAATGATTACCATTTGTAAATGTACTGCCTTATACTGAAAACAATGTTAATGGAATATTATAGTTAATGAAGATTAGAAATGCAGTAACATCTCATTTAAGGTCAAACATCAATCTCAAGTGCAATAATCCCAATATTCCCATCTGATTTACCTACTATTTGGAAATTTTTGCTCTGGATATTTCTAATATTTTTTTCCAGTTTAAAACCCCAACTTTTTCATGGTCAAACTGTATGGGTTGCCTGTGCTTTCTCTGTGTGTGACAGTGATTCCATTGCTGTGCATTCTGCCTTGTCTCTCTCTTGGGTGGTGATTCCATCAGTTGAAAAGAAGTTCAGTGACATTTTCTTCCTGCTGTTTCTAAGGGAAGCTCTTCAAGACAAAACTGCCCATGAGAGCAGATAGTGGTTTAGGCCCATGAGTATAAAAATGGAGCGAAGGAATAGAGGTGGGAATGACAGGCCATTAGATCTTCTTTTTCTTGTGCATACATCTTGGTTGTCAGTCAGATAAAGTTATTCAGCCCCTTTTCAAATCCAGCCAAGATATTTGTCCAAAGTAATCTTCTGTGAATAGGCTGTGGTTGGAGCTTCTTGTGAAGGGAAATAGGTAAAGGAAATGTTCTGTTCTGCAGGTACTTCCACCTCTCAGTTGAATATTGGCTTTGTTTTGTTTGATTTGTTTTAATTAGGGCTGTTAAGTGATTAAAGATTAATCACACAATTAAATTAGTCCCAATTAATCATGCTGTTAAACAACAATAGAATACCATTTATTTTAAATATTTTTGGATGTTTACTACATTTTCAAATATATTAATTTCAGTTACAACACAGAATACAAAATGTACACTTTATTTTTGATTAGAAGTATTTGCACTGTAAAAATAAAAAAATTGTATTTTTCAATTCACCTCATACAAGTACTGTAGTGAAATCTCTTCATCATGAAAGTTGAACTTACAAATGTAGAATTATGTACCAGAAAATGCATTCAAAAACAAGTGTAAAACTTTAGAGCCTACAAGTCCACTCAGTCCTACTTGGTCAGCCAATCACTCAGACAAACAAAATTGGTTACAATTTGCAGGAGATACTGCTGCCTGCTTTTTGTGTACAATGTCACCTGAAAGTGAGAACAGGCTTTCGCATGGCACTGCTGTAGTTGGCGCTGCAAGATATTTATGCTTCAACCATCATTTCAGAGGACATGCTTCAATGCTGATGACAGGTTCTGCTTGATAATGATCCAAAGCAGTGCAGACTGATGCATGTTCATTTTCATCATCTGAGTCAGATGCCACCAACAGAAGGTTGATTTTCTTCTTTGGTGGTTTGGGTTCTGTAGCTTCTGCATCAGTGTGTTGCTCTTTTAAGACTTCTGAAAGCATGCTCCACACCCTGTCCCTCTCAGATTTTGGATGGCACTTCAGATTTTTAAACCTTGGGTCAAGTGCTGTAGCTATCTTTAGAAATTTCACATTGGTACCTTATTTGCATTCTGTCAAATCTTCTGTGAGAGTGTTCTTAAAGTGAACATGTGCTGGGTCATCATCCAAGACTGCTATAACATGAAATATATGCAGAATGCGGGTGAAACAGAGCAGGAGACATACAATTCTTCCCCAAGGAGTTCAGTCACAAATTTAGTTGATGCATTATTTTTTAACGAGCATAATCATCATGGAAGCATGTCCTCTGGAATGATGGGCGAAGCATGAAGGGGCATACGAATCGTTAGCATATCTGTCATGTAAATACTTTGCAACGCTGGCTACAAAAGTGCCATGCAAATGCCTGTTCTCACTTTCAGGTAGCATTGTAAATAAGACAGCATTGAAATAAGGCAGCAGTATCTCCCGTTAATGTAAATTAACTTGTTTGTCTTAGTGTTTGGCAGCATAAGAAGTAGGAGTGAGTGGACTTTTACTCTAAAGTTTTACACTGTTTTGAGTGCAGTTATGTAACCAACAAAAATCTGCATTTGTAAATTACGTTTTCATGATAGAGATTGCACTTCAGTAATTGTATGAGGTGAATTGAAAAATCTGATTTCTTTTGTTTATCATTTTACAGTGCATATATTTGTAATAAAAATAATATAAAGTGAGCACTGTTCACTTTGTATTATGTGTTGTAATTGAAATCAATATTGAAAATGTAGAAAAACATCCAAAAAATTTAATAAATTTCAGTAGGTAGTTTTAAGTGCAATTAAACACAATTTTTTTTAATCTTGATTAATTTTTTTGAGTAAATCGTGTGAGTTAATTGCAATTAATTAACAGGCCTAGTTTTAATTTAACTTTAGTGGAACTGAGCAATAGACACAAAAACATCTGACAAAATGGATTTCCCATTGTAAAACATAAAATGAAATACAATCCAAAGAGTCTACACATTAATTTAATGGGTTAATGAATTGCTAGTTGGTAAGTGAGGGTTTTGCTGTGTGACGTGCTAGCAAGTTTATACTTTTATAAATCCTTTGCTTCTTTGCTACCTGATTGCAGATTTACACAAAAATAATACTAATCCCTCCCATGGTTACCAACCCCCCCACCCCCAAATCTTGAGTATATTCAATGTACAATTTAATTGATTATTGTTATTGCAATGCTGCTGACTCTGAGATGTTTACAGTTTTCTTTTCCCTTTCCTTTTTGCTTGTCTATACATCACATGCCTATGGTTGCAGAATAC
Organism: Dermatemys mawii; assembly: GCA_007922305.1. NCBI lineage: Eukaryota > Metazoa > Chordata > Testudines > Dermatemydidae > Dermatemys > Dermatemys mawii. The sequence continues at coordinate 67,811,382 of ML677349.1, forward strand.
CCAGATGCACTCTCTTTCCCTCCCTTGTTGGGTCTGTTCCAACGTTACCCACGGTAATTGCCGGTCATTGACCTTTGCAAGAGTTGGTTCATGTAGGGATTAGTGAGTTTCTGTTGAACTTGAAGTGGCTTGCTGTGGTAAATACAGTAGCTGCTGACTTAGAATGACTTGTCTGGATTCCTTTATTTAAAAACAAATAAAATGAAAACAAATGCCCTATTGTAACACTACTGAATTAAAGGGTATTTATACTAGTATTAAAAAATCAGCTATACAGGACTGATGTTTGCTGTTAATAAATTCTGCAGAATGGATATAAGTACAGTATAGAGTTTTATAAAGTAAGTGTACTTTATTTTCATCTTCTTCTTAAGTGAAATGAAAGTGTAGAACAGTGTGAATTCATGCAAGACAGAGAACCTTAACAGAGAGAGAGAGAGACACTGTTTGGCTTAAAACTCTTACTATTTGGAACAGAAAAGCTTCTGCATATTTTTTCTGTGCTAACATTGTCTTAAGGTTATAACGTAGGTGTAAAAATGTGCACTGTGGAAGCACAGAAAGATGCTAAAATAGCATCTAAGTAACCTTTAAAATCTTTATATTTGCTAGCCCAAGCCATCTATAGAAAAGTGTATCAGGCTTACCCATGGTTTTAATAGTGACCGACGATTTTGGCTAAATGAATTATTTATTTATTTATTGAAATTACAGTGGTTAATAGTGCACTTATCCCATACCTCTACACAGGATATCAGTATGATAATCAATCCAAACTGATATACTAGTACTGTCGAAGAGTACAAATATTTTTTTTTTAAATCCCTGTGCTTCTCCTTCGCTTCCCACCCACCAAAATATCCTAGTTCACACTGTGGTTTGTTGAGAGCAAGAACTGAGACTTTGAATTGTGTGAGCTGATTTGATGCTGTGGGCAGGCCTAAGGTGGAACACCTGTGGGTTGGAAGGTGGAACACTTCTTGGTTGGAATCCTGTGGTGGGATTAGCACCATAAAGAGGGAGGTGAAAGATTAGTCTGTTGTACTGAAAGACAACTCTATCCTATTTTCAGTATCTTTCAGAGGGATCACTCTGCCATTGGCAACACAAAATTATTTTATTTTTGGCTGCTTCAGTCCAAAGAACCTTCGAGAAGAGGAAGTTTACTTAACGAAATAAGAGTTTAGGGACTAAACAGACTCATCAGTTCACAGTGTAAATATGTATTTAGATAGTTTCCTCAGGCTGCAGTTGGTAGTGAAAATCATGTGTGTGTGTGTATATGGAAGTTATAATACACAAGCAATAACCATCTTTAAAACACAGAGCATTACAATTTTCTTTTGAAACAAAATAGTAGGTCCCATTTGGCGTGACTTATTTACATTTCTTTTTGTCAAAAGGAGATTCAAATTCTATTTTCTTTTCTTGTTTAAACTGAAGTTGTTTTTGGAGTGACCCAATACAAACACAACAATGGATCTTAAATTTATAAATCTGCATAGCCTAAAAACAGCAACACCAATGAAAAAAACAAAATTGAACTTGAGTGGCTGCATAGTATATACACTCGTACTGCATAAATCAAAGGGAAATTGACTCACAGAAGTGGTTCATATGAATTCCTCTGAACTTACGGAAAGTTAAGATATAAACTTTGCAGCGTGAGTCCATCTTTAAGCCCCCTATGGAATTCAGTGGGAGTCTTTGACAACTCAGTCCACCTCCCATTGAAGTCACAGTTACTGGGCTAACTGCACCTCTGACCCCTCCTGGTCTCTTCAAATGTACCCTCTCAGGCTGTCACCTCTCTCGTGGGGGTGTGGAATCACACAATTCTCCCAGTTCCTTGGGCCTTGCAGCTGTAGGGCTTGAAGGAGTGGCTGAATTCATTGCCCTAGATTTTTTGAACTTGTCATTCTTGAGGAGCTGCAGATGGGGTGTTAACAACATATTTACTTTCACTACTCTGATCTAAGATGCTAGGTTTTTGTCCACTCTCTGAAAAGTGCCTGCCACCATCCACAGCTGCTTTCCTGTCCTGCCAGTTCTCTTCTCAGCCAGTTTATCAGTCATGGTTTCCGCTTTCCTCATGTTTTGCATCCATCGCACTCAACACTCCTTTAGCTCTTATCGGATATTTCACACAAAGCCTTGACATGTTCTCTCAGTGCTGCTGGATGATTCTGGCCTTGGCTTCCGAGATTGGTCTGAGGGGAAATGGCATTCCTAACTGGGGTGACTCACTCCCAAAGCCCTGCCTTGCAGAAGTCACTGTTTTGGCTTTGTACTTTAGGGCATCATTCCCTCTCGTTTTGCCTCTGTCATCCTCAGCATGTCCTGCCAGTGATTCAGTCAGCGATGCAATCTGTCATAACTTACATGGGGGAAAAACAGCCTAAGGAGCTAGTGGGAAGCTGGAAATCTCTGGTGAGCCTTTCTGTTCACTTCAACAGTTGGCCTTGCCTCTCTCCCTTATCCCCATACTAAAGCTAATATAATTTTTCAAATGTTTTTATCTGCTTATTTGCACACCCTTCTTGCTACCCCTTTCATCCATGATTTTTACTTTGTGCATTATGGTGACTAGTAGAGCTGGTGGGAAAATATTTGAGGGAACTGTTTTCTATCAGAGAATGCCGTCAAAAATTGAAATGAGTTGTAAAATTATGTTAGTTTCACTAAAATTTGGTTTTAGAGAAAAACTGGTGGGAAAAGTTCTAAAAATATTAAAACATCCCTATCAATCCATTTAAAATAGTTTGTTTTGAAAAAGTTGAAATATTTCAATCGATCTGAAACCGCTTTTTCAAAAATCTTCTTTTATGGAGAATTTTGGAATTTTTTTCCAGTTCAAAGTGAAGCCAAATTTCAAAATCTTGAAATAATTTATGAAATGGACTTTCCATTCTCTGTTTAGCTCTAGTGACCAGCTTCAAAGCCATATTAAGGGCCATATTAAGGGAAGACATGGGAGTTAGCATGATGCATGCCCAAAACATTTCCTTCCTGAGTTCAGTTGTTCCGATGCTTTTATGCAGGTGCAGGGGAGAGAGAGTCCTATGTGAGTTGAGGTGAGAGATTATTGTGCTTTAAACCTTGTAGAGGGTATATAATTTGGAGTCCTGAAAGTTTTTATTAAGATTTGTGGAAGTCCTGATCTTGCACCCATCGAAGGTAGAGACAAAATTTCTATCGAGTTCTTTGGGCCCATTCCTGTTGCTATTGTGTTTCTCCACAGGACATCCCTCAGTTACATGATAGCTGTCCTCAGGATAACATCATCCATAAGTAGCAAGATTTAGAAAGGGTTTTGTGTATATCTAGAATAGTGCTAAATTTTGGGCCATAGTCACAACTGATGTAAATTGGGGCAGCTGTGTTGATTTCAGTGAAGCTAGGCTGATTTACATCAGCAGAGGATCTGGCCCCTGTGTCTAGGTTAACAAAGGAGGACTTGACAGAAATGACTAGCTCCTAACTAGTAAAGCAGTTTTGTGCAGTTCTTGTGCAAAATAGCATCACTGCTGTTGCTTCAAGACTGCCGTTCATTTGCAAGTCTGACAGTGTGGATGCTACAGGCTTTGCCACTGCAGATGAAAGAGCTCAGTCAAAAATAACATACTTTTAAGTGTAGGTAATTCGGCTGCAGTCCCATGGAAAGTTTTTCTCGCAATGTCATAAGCCACCAGAACTAAGGAATTAAGTAATCTCTGTCCCCCCACCATCATCCCTTTTCATTGTCACCTAAACCCTGAGAGAGAGTGATATTCTTAATTAGGTAATACATTATTTCATCTAACAGGTTTTGAGGAAAGAACCTACTGCACCAATCTTGGTAAAATGTACTCTTGTCCTCTTTACTTCACCTCTACCCTCTTTTTGCACTATGTCTAATCACTTCCTCCTCTTCCTGCTTTCCCATACGTTTCTGGTCATCTTCTTATCCCTCTCACCCTAAGTTTAAATTAACATTTCAAAAGGGAGTCCACTCTATCCACTTTTTAAATGTCCTTTCTTGTTATGGCATAAATATTCAATGGTATTTTAGTACTCCATTATATGCTTCTGTGTATTAAGTCATCACAACCTTATCATGTTCTCTTTTTTTTTAATGGCAAGATTTTAGGAAGCAGTCATACTTTTATAAAACTTGTATGAACTGTGCATCTTCAAACTATCTGAAATGCTTTGCAAGAACAATGATTAATTCATCCCCAGAGTTGCCATGAAATACTAGAGAGAACTGAAAGATCAGAATGCAATTGTAATAGGATAATGTTTAGGGTTATAATTTCTACAGCTGCAGGGGCGGGGCATAAATGCTGTTTATGAGAATTACAAGAGCTTTGCTCATGTAGCTTTCTACTAGCAATATAAAATAGGTGGTAGAGGTGTAAACATCCAGTACTGAATTAGATAAAATAGGTTTTAGTATAAACCAGAGCTTCAGTACAAAGAGTGAAATTCTATTTCTGCTGCCATCTTCTACTCTTTGGGGTTTCCTTAGCTATTTTCGTCACAGTTTCATTGCCAATTGTAGCTATGGTGCGATCACCTGTTCTGTGGAGCATAGTGGGGAGATGCCGTATATCATTACTGAGGGCCTGTTGTCACAGTGGCTGGCTGGATGCTATAGGGCACTGTTTGATTAACTCTCCACACGTTTCTGTTTGACATGTAACGTTAAGAAGTTGGTTTAAGGGGAGATTTATCCACTTGTTATGGTGGTTGCAGAGCATATACAAAGCTGCATGAGACTTAGTTTTGCACTGTTGTTGGAACTTGCAGTGCAGCATACAGTATGTTCCTATAACAATATAATACTTCATACTCCTATTCCACCTTCCTGCAACATGAACTCATTTTTTGATTTTAATTGTTTTGAAATCCTTTGGAGAACTTGGAATTTTTTTTTTGTGTGAAATGAAAAAACAAACCTTCTCATCCCCACAAAGGAACTGAGGGATGAGAACTATGTTTCTCAGATTTGCTTGTATTTGAGTATCTGACCAAAATAAGGTTAAGAATCCAGAGAACGCAATTAGCTCCTGATTCCAGAACAAGTCGGACTTGGGCTATGATTGTTTGCATTTGCACAGTGATCTTCTGTGTGCCAGGAAATGCGCTACTGAACTCCTTATGCTTTACTGTTCATTCTCGTACCCAAATATCTCAGCCTGGCACACAGGGGTTACTTTTATGAGAGCTCTTAAATTTGCTGTATGGCTGGCTATTTTACAGTTTAAGCTACAGTGGTTTCAGTTCACTGAGACATTGTTTTCTCTCCCCCACCTGCCCCCGAATAAGACTTGTAGGGAAAAGAACACATTTTATTTTTGTTTTGTGTAGAAATTTAAAGCAGCAGTTCACAGCAATAGTGCAATACAGTGAATTAGCTAACCAACACACACAACTTCCCATCATCACCTTTACCAGATCATTTCCTCCCAACACACCAAATATCCACAACCAATAATTTTGGGAGAGCATGAGCTGAGCTGCTGGATGTTGTCAGCTTATATACCCTATGACTGTTAACTATCAGTTACACCCACTCTCAGCCTTCAGCAATATAAGACCCACCAACCTGCTCTAGTAAAAGTTACACAGGCCCCCCACGTGATAAGGCAACTCCCATCTCTTCATGTGCTGCAATATTTATACTGCTTACTTTGTTTTTCACTCCATGCATCTGATGAAGTGGGCTGTAGCCTACGAAAGCTTATGCCCAAATAAATTTGTTGGTCTCTAAGGTGCCACAAGGACTCCTTGTTGTATTTTGCAGATACAGGACAGATAGACATCCAAACTTCTGAGTTGCATGTGTGACCTGAAATCACTACACTCAGCCTTCAGCAAAATACGATCCACCAAGCCGCTGTAGGAAAGAGAAAACTTTATTCTTCCTTCAAAAAGGGAAGGTTAAACAGATGCTTATTTAGGGCCCCAGAATTATAGTAGATCTTACACCTCATTTCTGGATTCTGGCGGAGGGCCCGGTCAGTCTTCCACTGAAGTCAGTGGAAGCCTTTCTGTAAGCGGAGGATTTGTCCCACTGTAGGAGGGGAATTTCTCTTTATACACAGCATCACAGCTGAACTGAGCGACACAAAGATCTGAGTCCCTGCCTCAATTCACATCACCCTAGTACTTGCCCACCTTCACTTTCTTACCAAACCCATGTGAACAGAACTCCCATCACACAGGGAGGACTCTTTTAACGTGTGATCACTGCAATTCACTTAAACACATATACAGTTATTTACACCAAAACCCTTTTCTCTGTGGATCAAACAGCACTTCATAAACACCGGCAGGAAATGGTTTGGGTGAGGTTTGGTGCAGCAGTCTCCACAGTGCAATAAACTTTTACAGTTACAACAAATTTATGGATCCAGTGTCCTCTCCCTGGATCTGGATGTGCTGCTGTGAGGCTACTGGTGTGTCACTGCCCTAGGAGAGGTTTGGACTCAAAGTCAGAGAACCCATTCTCTTTGGTTCTGACCCTCCTCTCAGGCCACGTTACCCTCTGGGTCTCGCACTTAATACCCTCTGGACTAGCAATGTCCCATTCTGGAGCTGGCATCACATTCTGGGGTGCAATCCAGACCAGTGAGAGATTGTGTTACAACCTGCCCCGTAATCCTGGGTGCTTCATAATGTTTTGCTGTTGTAGCTTCCTGGGCTGCTCACAAACAGCCTGCCGGCATGCAGGTCACACCATGAGTGTTTGAGTATAGCTGAAGCCCTGGTCCACCAGCTTTGAGCCCAGCAGCCTGTCAGCAACACTCCGGTCACACTCTAGTTTTCACCAGCGTTGGTCACTGCTTGCAGTGTGTCCCCAGCATACTCCCGATCCTGAATTTTCCCCAAAACATGTGTTCTGCACTGTCCAGCCCTCTCTTGGGAAGCTGAGATATTAAGATCCTTTGCACCCATAAAAACAGTTTGCTACTTTAACTGGCATTACCCAAACAGTTCAGTTTAAACACAGCATTAGAGTTTTGATTAAAAAAATGAAACTAGTTTATGTAACTACAAAGAGAGAAATTTTAAGTGAGAACAGGCATTAGGTATTAAATTCAGAAATGACTACAAAAGAAATAAAGATAAAACACTTTCCAGTAGTTTAAAATGTTATATCAAAGTTAAAGTTGGTTTGAGGTAAAATCCTTACCATATGTTCCCAGCAACATTGCTTATCAAATTCTCAGTTCAGGATTCCCCCCACAAAGTCAAAAGTGGTTCCTTTGTCGTCTTAGGTGAAAATATAGGGGTGCTTTTAATCACAACTGGTACTTAATGCTCTCTCAACAGACTTTGGGAAAAGATCTAGTCTCTTCCTCTCTCCCTAGATGAGTGCTTATGACCCAGCTGCAAGAGTGGGAGAGTTCATCCCACCATTATTGCTTCAGTGCCCCTCTGGCTCTGAGGTTCTCTGGGCTGCTGTACTCTCCCCAGCTCTGCTCTGGCAGCTGCAGCTCACATGAAGTTTGGGCCCTGGACTCCCTTGTTGCCGTACCCGCCCTGTCAGTCTGTCTGATTTGGAGCATTCGCCTCTCCCCGGAGGCCCTGGGGACCTGTCAGTTCCAGGATCCTGATTCCTCTTTGGCCCTTCCCCTTTCTTCTGGTATTGGGAGAGGGCAACCCAAAAAACATTGTTTCAGTAAGAGGCCAACAGCCTCCTTTCATTTCCATTGACTCTAATGCAGGGGTGGCCAACCTGTGGCTCCAGAGCCACATGCGGCTCTTCAGAAGTTAATATGTGTCTCCTTGTATAGGAACCGACTCCAGGGCTGGAGCTACAGGTGCCAACTTTCCAGTGTGCTGGGGAGTGCTCACTGCTCAACCTCTGGCTCTGCCACAAGCCCTACCCCTTCCCGCTCCCTTCCCTGAGCCGTCATGCCCTCGCGCCTCCCTCCCTCCCTCCCCTCCAGCCTCCTGCATGCCACAAAGCAGTTGATCAGTAGGTGTGGGGAGGAAGGGGGAGGTGCTGATCAGAGGGGCTGCTGGTGGGTGGGAGGCTCTGGAAACGGGGAAGACATGGATTGATGAGGGACTGCTGACATATTACTGTGGCTCTTTGGCAAAGTACGTAGGTAAATTCTGGCTCCTTCTCAGCCTCAGATTGGCCACCCCTGCTCTAATGGGCTTTGGAAGTACACTGATATATCTTCGAGGGGGTACAGTAAATTATGGCTTCGAGTTGACCCACCTCCCTTTCCCTTTTTTGTGTTTTATAGACAGTCTGGGCATTTCCCTTCATGAAGGAGCAGCTCAAAAGGTTGGTTTTTCTGGGAAAAAAAAATCTAGCTTTTCTGGCTAGGGACCGTATGATTTGAGTGCCATGTGAAGGATTTCATCAAGGCAGAGAGAGCAGTTTTTTGATGATGTTTGTTTTTGGTAACGGGTCATCCCTGCTGCCTAAATCTTTGCATCAGCATTTCCTGAGGTGATTCAAGCTGAGGTTTTGACACCAGCGAAGTGTGTGTTTACCCACCACTGTTACCATGGCCAGGCTTGCAAACCAGATTGTGTGTGCACGCACACACTTGTCATCCCCCACTTACTCATAGTAAGAAACGGCTTGTTATAACATCAGTTTTCCTTCTCCTTTACATAACAATGTAAATGTAACTATCTAAATGTTTTATGAGTGAAACTTCCTTCAGCACAGTGTGTATCCCTGGTTAATGGCATCTTAAAAGGATGACTTTTTTTTTTGTATAAACAGGAAAAAGCAATGTCTCTTACATCAATCAACGTGGCTCTTCTCTCTGCGTAGTCAAAGTTCAAAGACACCTGTATAACAGAGAAATGATTTTTCTGTGTGTCTTCTGTTCTTCCATGAACTCTGCAAACTGTGACCTGTTGGAAGGGCGGATGTTTTTGTAGCAGTTCACTGTTTGAGAGTGTGCAGCATGAGAGGGAGTTGCTGTCTAGCACTTGGAGGCAGCATGTGGCCTGACTGCACACCTTACTTCTCCAAAGCACTATGAATCATTGTACCTGTCCTTCATGGCTGGTAACATTTCATCTTCACCGCTGACCAGACTAATCTGTCATCTTTTTCCGGCTGTGTCACATTAACTTCTTGCTGCCTTTCCCATTTATTTAAATAATAGATCAGAAAATTTCAGAAGGCCCATACCAAGGATTTTCATCTTTCTCTCTCAGGCAGGGCTGTCCTTAGCATTTTTTGTTGTTAAGGCCTGTAAAATATGTTGCCTCTAATCCTGCCCCTCTTGTCCAAAAAAATAAAAGTTGACTCTGGTCCCAGTCCTCCTTTCCCTCCAATCCCAAATGTAACTCACTCATCTCTGCCGTGTTCACTCCTCCATGTGCATCATTCATGTGAATGGACAACACAGTATCATGGCAATACTATGACTTGCTTATGTTCCATGCAGGTGGAGCCTCAGTTACCTGTGCAACTTAGGGCTGGGCTACACTGGGTGGAGGCGTGGGTCGACCTCAGATACGCAACTTCAGCTACGCGAATTGCATAGCTGAAGTCACAGTATCTTAGGTTGACTTACCTGGCCATCCTAACGGCGGGGAGTTGACCACTGTGGCTCCCCCATCGACTCTGCTTCCTCCTGTTGCTGAGATGGAGTTCCGGAGTAGACGGGGAGCACATTCGGGGATCGATTTATCGTGTCTAGAAGAGACACAGTAAATCCATCCCCGATACTTCGAACACTACCCGTCAATCGGGCAGGTAGTATAGATGTACCCTTAGCTTCATCACTGCCCTCTGCACAATGAGCAGAAGGGAGGGGAATAGGCAGAGACTTGGCTCTGTCCCTGCTGGGTTAGCCAGTAGCGTTTTGCATCCTTCTACCCTAGAGACTCCCAGTTCCTGCCCTGGGCTGCTTCTGGGATAGTGAAGCTAAACATGGATTTTACTCAGAATGTGATGTAAAGTCACATTCTTGCCCTCAGTTTTACATAAGTAGATAATGTAACCACGTGTTCTGAGACACTGGGAATGTCCCTGTTCTCACGCCCTGGGGCTGTTGGTTTTACAATTGGTTCTGGTTTTTATAAACCCCCGCAGAAAATCTGCCTAAATAAAGTGATGGTTACCTGAGCTGGTGAAGCTGAGTTAGCATGACAGAGGCCAGCCACTGGCTCTGTTGTACATTAATGGTGCCACCATATTCCTCATGAAGTGTCCCAGTCAGCCTTCCCCCACGCAGAGTCAGATCCATGTAGAATGTCTGAGACTCTGGGTACTGCTCTAAGTAATGAGCCCAGCGGCAGCTCTGCTATATTGTCATCATGTGCAGGCAGCTACTGACCCAGTCTGAGGCAGGTACCCTTCTAAAACCAAACCCCATAACTCTCTTCCCTCAGGATGTGTTTCTTCACCTGGAAAATCTGATTGTCCCATAAATCAGCTACTATTGTTTTTAAACATAAACTCTAGTATAGACAAGACCGTGCCACCCCCCAGCATTTTACTCTCCTTGTGCCATACTGCCACAGCTGTGGTCAGTAGGGGTGCCCGAGCTGGATCCCCCTCATTGTAAAAGAGAGGTAAGACAGTGGGCAGGGGTGTTTTTGTGTGGGTCCTCAGACTCTGGAATTTGCTCTCCATCTTGGTCTGAAATAGCCCAGACTTGGTGAGGTGTTGTACACACTGCAAAAGACCATCTGTTCCAGGATTAATGGAAAGGGCTGTGTGTGTGCTTCCCACAATGATGAAAGGGTTGAAAGATGTTTCTGTAGGTGGATGGCTGGCTGAGTTTCTGTTGGATTGATTATTTTAGTGCTTTTGAAATTTTGTTGTACTGTATAATTCAAGGGTTAGCATGTCTAGAGCCCTGTATAGGCATCTCTATCCTTTTAAATGTAGATAAAATAAATACTGCTGTCAATTAAACCTGATGGAAAAGCAGGTTTTTAATTGACACACCTATAAAAACAGACCAGGAGGTGAGAGCCTTTCCACTTTAGGGCTCCTACTGCTGACACCAGGTCAACTGACCCAGCGTTAGCACTGAATTTTGTGAAAATTCTTTTTGCCTGACCCAAGAAGATTAGGAAACTCCCCTAATAAATCCTGTAGCAATGCAATCCTAACCACATAATATCTGCAAGCTTCTTCCAGAAATGTCGAGAGACATGTGCCCCCAGCAATTTTTGTTTTGGTTAGATAGAAACCATGTTCCTCTTCCTTAAACATGAATCCTAGTAACCCCTAAGATGTCTGCTTGGATCTTTGCCTTTAGAGGGTTACTTGAGTTCAGCAAGTTCACTGTGCACAGAGTTCATGACGGACTGAATCCATTCCAAAGTCAAAGCAGTTTACAGACTTGTAAAATACAGACAGCAGGGCAAAGGGGGAAAAAGATTGCATAGTTGACAAAAATCTCACATTCTGGGAATTTGGTAAAATCCCATCATTTTTCTCTTGGCTCTTTTGGGGGATTTTAATCTGATTATTTGTTTTGAGCAACTTTAAAAATATGAACATACCTAAAGCATACACTTCTGGAACAGTTTAAACTAAAAGGAAAAGATTGGCATTCTTGATGCTTTTCTAATGTAGTTCTATTTATGCCTATGCCATACTTCCAGCAAATGAACGAATAAAATGAAATAAATCAATTGCCCTGGTTTTACTAGTATTCTTTTCCAAAGTGGTACAAATCAGTGGCTCGATTGTTAAAGGAGCCTTAACCTAGCCTCCTTTTTAAATTGGTTTTTTTTTTGTAGTTTTGCACTTTTAAAGAATTATGTCCATTTGTGGGCACAGATGAAGATACAGTAGACTTCTGACTATCTGATTTTTCAGGTAGTGAGTCATCTACATGCACTCATTTGTATATCCAAAGTTATTTTTAACAACAAATTGGAAGTGCTAAGAAAGAGGCAGTTTTAAAAATCAGGGTCTTAAAATCCAAACAGTGAAGAGTAACTGATTAATAAAGTGATAAATAAGACTCTAAGATTTTTCTTAAAGCTGAACCAAGGTTCAATAATATTAAACTAATTAGCACTTATGTAATGTTTATACTTTCATAGTGCTTTACAAATGTGTAAAAGAGACATTAAAAGGCAGTGGGGCATAGGGCTCTAGACTGCTCATCTAGAGACCGGGGTTCTATTCCTAGCTCCATCAGTGATGTGTTCTTGGACAAGAAACTTCACATTTCTTTGTCCTAGTTTCCCTATGTGTAAAATGAGGACAACGCTTGCCTCATTTTAAAGCTCTTGGAGATCTACAGATGGAGACCTGGGCAGTGACACTAGACTGCACAAAACAGTTGGAAACGTATTGAAAGGAACTGTCCTGCAGTCAGGGCCGGCACAAGGTATTGTTCCGCCCTAGGTGGCAAGTACAGAGGGGCGGGTGCGCTGGCAGCCACGGTCCTAGTGTCCGCCATATTGCTGCCGACAGGCAGTCGACTTGTTGAGCTGCCGCCGAATTCTCAGCGGCAGTATGGTGGCAGTTCAATACGCCGGGTGCATTTCGGTGCCAATTCGGCAGACACTAGGACATCTGACAGCCCGTTGAGCTGCCGCCGAATTGCTGCCGAGGAGGGGCAAAAAGCTGCCCTCCAAATTCTTGTGCCCTAGGCAACCGCCTAGGTCACCTATTGGGTAGCACCAGCCCTGCCTGCAGTGGCAGGAAAATGGTCTAGGAAAAGACCTGTTACATCGTCTTCTCTAATATCTGATTCAAACATTGCCTAATTAATTCTCACATCCCTTTTATGAGGTTGACGTTCTCTAAGTGTGGTTATGCCACAAGTGTGGGAACGGTGAGACAGTGAGGTTAAGATCTGGACTTTCAAAATTAGACATGCAATATCATTCAACTAATTTGTACACACAGTTATCACAAATGTGTATTTAAACAGGCAAATTGAATTTAAAATGGCAAATTAGCTGCATAACTGGTCATTTGCAGGGCAGTTACCTGATTTGTGTCCAGTCATGGTAGTGTGTGCATGTTAGGAACAGATTTTTTGTAATTGGTGCTCTTAATTCTGATAATCAGGCATGATTTTTCAGAGGGGCTGGGCACCTACAAATCCATTTGAAGTAAACAAGTGCTCAGCTCCTCTGAAAACCAGGCCCTTAATTTCAAGGCCACGCGCCGTGTCAACAGCTGAGCTAGGATTAGAGCTGAGGTGTTTCTGACTTCCAGTGTTGTGCTTAGTCCACTAGACCACACTGCCTCTTGCCTTCGATGTTGCTTCCTGCTCTGGACAATGTTGTGTTTTGTTCAGTATGTGTTACGATTCTGATATCTTATCAGATCAGAGAGTTTGGAGACTGTCACCACGGAGCATTTTTTTATTACTGTGACAAATGCAGCACTTGTTTTTTTTAAATATATAAAAAGAGTGAGTCATGACTGATACCCTGGGAGCAGGGCACTTAGATTAATTCTCAAACCAGGTTCAGTGCCAGATTCTACTCTAATCTGCCCCTCGATAACCAGTCCTGGGAGGTTTCACTATAATGGTAGGCTGTTTAAACATTTATGTAGAGTCCCTTCAGTTTTGATCCACAAATATTAATCATTCAAAACATTGCTGATCTGTAATGTTCTCAGCTTCAGGCAGCCAGGTGGCTTTTTCCTTACAAAAACCACACCCTGCTTGTCTTCAATAATTGATCAAAAGCTTCGATATTATTATAATAATATTTTCATTAGTAGATCTCAAAGAGGTGGTGGGCACAATTTGTGGATGGGATCAATGAGGCCAGGGAGGTAAAGTGATTTGCATAAGGTCACCCAGCAGGCTAGTGGCCAAGGTGGGAATAGAACCCAGGTTTCTGAAGTGCCAGTCCACTAGGTCATACTGCCTCCCACAGAGGAACACAAGACGAATGTAATAAGCCATTGTTAAATAATTAGGCTATTCTATTTTCTAAATAAAACTTAGAAAAGCAAAATAACAGCTTGGTTATGCCTGTCTAGGGAGAAGCTTTTTGATGTGATGCATAATTAACGTGTTCCAACGTACCCTAGAGGCTTAAGAGCTCAGTGGAATTCAATTGAAGGATTAGACGTTTCTGTAGGTAGTGGTAACATCCACAGTTCTATTAGAGAAGGAGCAAACCGTATGTAAGGGGGTTATTGCCCCCTTAGTGAATCTTAGTGGTGTGTGGGTGTGTGTGAGAGGATTCACTTGACCCTCTCCCAATAGAAGAAAGGGGAATGGCCAAAGAGGAGTCAGGACCCTGGGACTGACAGGTACCAAGGGCCACTGGGGAAAGGACAGCTCTCCCAAGTGAGACAGATTGACAGGGTGGGCAGGCCAATGAGGGCACTGAGCATCCAGAGCCCAGGGCCTATCCTCTGTATGAGGTAGGGCTAACAAGGCAGAGCTGGGGAGAGTCCAGCAGCCCAGAGCAGAGCTAAGGAACCAGAGCTGCAGCCTAAGGGGGACTGCAGCAGCCCAAGGAGTTGTCCAGAGCCAGAGCAGCATCAGAGCCATAGTTGTGGGGAGGAGTTTCCAACTCTCCCAGCAAGACTGTGTGCACTGGTCTAGGGAGAAAGGAAGAGACAAGCCCCTTTCCTTTAGTTTGTCGAGAGGCTATTGTGCCAGCAGCCTCAGAAGGAGATGTGGCACGAAAGGTGTGCCAGAACCGAAGGTGGAGAATGAGAGCCCAAGACCCAGCTTGGAGCAGTGCCACACCAGCAACCTCGCACTAGCACATGCAGGTCCAGGAAAAAGACACCGGCCCCATAAATTTGTTGTAACTGTAAAGTTTATTGCACTGTGGAGACTGCTGCATTGAAATTTACCCAAACCATTTCGTCCCAGTGCTTTATGTGGGATTAAACAGTGTTGTTTAATCCCACACAAAACAGTTTTAGTTGTAGATTAATGCGAATTGCTTGTTATCCTTTTAACCTGTGATCACTGCCAGTCAGATTATTCTGGAGTAGGGGCGTCCCCACTACTGTGCACGGAGAGATTCAGGTAAACACCCAAGAACCTTGGGGCTCAGTCCACCCTGTGTGATGCGAGCGCTGTTCACACAGGGCTGGGAAGGAAAGTCAGGGTGGGCAGGTACCAGGGTGAAGTAAATCGGGTCAGGGATTCATATTCTTTCATCTCTTGGCTCAGCCAGGGTAATGTGTAAACAGAGAAATTCCCCTGCTGCAATGGGACAACTCCCCCACTTATACACAAAAGCTTCAGGTATTTTCCACAGTGAGACCTTGCCCCATTCTCCAAAGGATCTGGCACACGCCACTGTCAGACAGGGCAACGGCCTGCTCAGGTATGGTTATTCCTATGTTCCATAGAATCCATCATTATTAGTATCTGAGTGCTACACAGGTGAATGGGCTTACATGTTAATGTCCATAGTGTATTTCATGGAGGATTCTGTTCTTCACCGAAGCTCCACCATCTGTTTTGTTTTTACATCAGTTAGGGTGGGAAGCGTTGGCAAATTGTTGATTCTTGCACCATGCATTAAAATCAGCCAGAGCCTGCCTTAGTATGTATTTATATTGCTTGCAGACTCTTTATTTCCTAGTTGCTTCTATCTCCCACTCAGTACAGCGTTACTAGAAAATTCTGTCATTGTACTGAGCAGAGCCTGCCTCCAAGATAGCACTTGGCTCTGATCGTGCAGATTCAGCCAGTTTGCTCTGCTCACAGAATTGGGAAGGGATTAAATTCTCCCCTGGATTAGAATTACAGATACGTGATGCATCCCCAGAAGGTTTAAATCAACCCCCTTTGACATTATTCTGGTACAGTGAGCAATGTCTGTATGAGAATGTGACTTCTGACTAACCTGAGGTTCCAGTGTCATGGAGCCACCTTACACTTTAAAATCATCATTACAGTAAAAGCAGCTGGATCCTAACTGAAAAACTCTGATTTACTTTGTGGTCCTGACACTGTACATGACATTGAGAATGACCAACAAGCTAAAGACCCCATTGTGACTCGTGTGACTTCACATGAGACGCTAATATGGAACTTTTGAAATTAACTGTTGGAAAGAAGTCCCTAAACTTCCCATACCCACATGGCAGATGGCAATTTACTCCTGTTGCTTCTCAACAGGAAATGGACTCTCTGTAAATGGACTCTCAGTAGCAGTAGTCAGCGTGTCCTGAGGGGAGAATTGGTTGATGTTGGTGTTGACTTTTTGATTGTAGTGTTCTGTTTTAATGGACTTAATACTGCAGTCAAAAGACACAGGCAAAACTCTCATTGACTTTAGTGTCAACTCTAGTTGTGAGTCCATTTGTCTAGTTATTTACAGTGTATGTTCTCGTGTGATACAGCTGTAAAAAGAGTTCAGCCTGACATCTGATGATTTGCATTTGGCAGTTAACCACGATAACATTCTTGTCCATTATGTGATATGTACTGATTAATATACAAAACTGATTATTTTGTAAATGTGGAACATCTGTATTCATAGGCTAGGTCTATACTAGAAACTTTTGTAAGTGTAGTAATGTTGGTTAGAAGTGTGATTTTTTTTTTTTAAATGACATTTCTATAGTGGCTTTAGTATAGGCACAGTTATACTGGCAAAAAAAGTGCTTTTGCTGATAGAGCTTATTTCATTGAGAAAATCGGTATAAGCCATGCCAGCAAAAAGTGCTCTTTTGCTGATACAAGCTGCACTTGCACTAGGAGAGCTTGCTAATATATTTATTCTGGCAGACCCTTTTCTGGTGAGGAGTAGGCTTCAGCCAGGCTGGCAAAGTCTCATCTTCATGTTTTTGTACATGTAGCAGGTCCTCACAGTTGATCAAGGTGGATAAGTGTCAAGATAGTTTATGCAGTCCATAAAGGTGTGTGTTTTATTCTTCACACCTTTCTTCATTTAACTGAAGCTGCTCTGTTCTGTTTGTGAGGCAATTTTAAGCTGTATAAACCTGATCAACACTTACATGCCTCGATCAACTCACGTGATCTGTAAAATAATAAAAGATGGGACCTGGCTAGTGTGACTCAGACTGTTTGTGTTTGGTGATTATTCTGAAAACAGGTGCAATCTAGCTAATGAGGAATGAGAAGTATTTTGATCCCTGCTTCTATTCTTTTTTGCTCAAAGTACCTGCTGGATTCAATCATTAGTAAGCTGCAACAATTATCTTACATATATTAGAGGCAGTGAGTCATGCAGCCAATTTCCCACATGCTGCAGTGAATCCTAACTTTGATGCCTTATTGGTCTTTCATTACAGGTGACTAAGTGGTTCAAAAATGACTCTGCAGAATTAACCTTAAATGTAACAATCCTGTAAACCGTTTTTGATTTTTGTGAGGTGGGGGAGAAAAGTCCTTGCAATGTACATACTGTAAACTTACAGATTTCCTTTTTTAGTCTGTAAGGCAAGGATCCTCAAAGGTATTTAGACACCCAATGAATGCCCAACTGGTGATTTCAGTGGGACTTAACCACCCAGTTATCTTTGAGGATCTTGGCCCAACTACTCTTACAATACACTTTTTTTTATTCTTTTAGATAAATGTCTTTACTGAAGTCTAAAAACAATAATACAGACTATACGTAAAAATAAAAAAATACTCTCTAGAAA
The DNA here is from genome assembly GCA_007922305.1 of Dermatemys mawii. Taxonomy (NCBI): domain Eukaryota; kingdom Metazoa; phylum Chordata; order Testudines; family Dermatemydidae; genus Dermatemys; species Dermatemys mawii. The sequence goes on from ML677349.1 coordinate 67,828,933, forward strand.
CAGTCTCTTTATCAAAACGCCGTCCTGGATTTCTCCACCATTCCTCCCCCCATCCCTGCTCTCCCAACAATGCCTCTGTTGTAATTTTGCAGCATCTCTCATTTGCATGCTATCTAATAACTCTCATTTGTGTTTTCCTTTACATACAATAGAGAGTCACTTTCCCCCCATTTCAGTGCTTCAGTTTTGCCACATAGGCCATGTCTACACTACAGCAGCACAGCTATGACGCTGCAGTTGTGCCATTGTAGCACCATCTTTCTGAGAAGCAGTAGCTAGGTCAGTGGAAGAATTCTTCCATCAACTTAGCTGCCTCTGCACTGAAGTAAAGTTGACTAACTATGGTGCTCTGGGCACTAAATTTTTCACAACCCAGAGTGACATAGCTACATCCATCTAATTTTTAAGTGTAGACCAGTCCTACGTCTTGTGAAGAAGATTCTTCTGTGAAACATAACTGCCACATCAAAGTATTACTCTCTTAAAACTTGGGCCCACCGTTTGAGGGTCAGTCTCTTTGTCACAAACAAAGAGAAGAGTGTTCAATTTTATAAAAAAACTTTGAAGTCCTGTATGCAGATTCAGCCAGTAACCAATGACTCTATCCTATTTCTATAACACTGGACCAATATCTACTAGTATTCAGACATTTCCAAATAATGTGTCACAGCATCAGAACACGTGATTGCTCTGTAGAGCTCTGTTTGAACAAGTGTGCGGAAGTCCAGTGTATCCTCTGTAGGATTTTAAACTCACATGCCTACCTCTCTTTGAGAAATTGTAATGTGCAAATAGGACAGTGGAGTTCAAATAAAATTGCCTTAAAAATGTGAGAATAGGTGAGAGAAGGATGCGTTTTTTAACATTGAAAGAGGTATTTGCATATGGTTCAGGCACTCTTGGGGGTCAGGGTGGCAAATAACCTGAAATTACGTTTGATTATTTTCCAAGTTTAAAGCCATTTTGCAAGTGCACAGAACTAATTCTCCAGTTTATTCCCAACACTGCCTTAATATTAATTGCATTAAAAATAGTCATTACAAATGGACGAATGGTGGCAAAACACTGATCACACTTATGTGCCCTTTTCGAAACATCCTTAGTATCATTTAATTAAGGGTATCGTTTAATTAAGAGTTTAGTCAGTCTTTCATTGGTGAAGTGAGGCAGGATTGGATTGGAAAAGGTGCAGTTTCTGGAGCTACTAAATATAATCCAGGCGGGAAGTGATTCAGAAGATCCGAGAAAGGGAGCCAAATGTGAAAGGCAAACCTGCAGTATAATATAGTTCTATATTTGGAAACAGTCATCTTCGATTTTATGAGCTTCTAATCTTTGTTTTACATCTTGGCCTTTTCTCTTCCCATGGTTAGATTTTGATCACTCAGTGTCAGTTAAATGATTTGCCCAAACCCAATGTAAATGACTCAATAAAAATTAAACGCACACATACACATACGCACACACACACAACACCCTTCCTAGTCCATCCTATCTGACAAAAGCCTGAGAAAATTGATGTGGCCTTAAGGTTAAAAATATTAATACCCCAAATAATACACAGCATGTTTTCCCTAATTACAGAACTGTTCTAAATATTGTAAGCTAGTTTTCCGTAGGGGTTAATGTCACTAGTTAAATGTAATAGGAAGCTAGTACGTACTATAGTAGGGACAAATAAGACATCTTTTTGTTATTATAAGGGTGTAATATTACTCCTAAGAGAATTCTGCTCCAAAACCCCAAAAATTCTGCACCAAAAATTAAAAATTTTGTGCACAATATTTTAAAATTCTGCATATTTTATTTGTCAAAATAACACAGTATAATCACTCCAGTTTCAATTATTTTAGTAATTTATTTCAAAATTCCTGTCAACAAGTATGTTCAACAATACAAACAATAGCAAAAAAGATTCCTCCTGGAACAGAGAGTTAAAGAACCCCTACAACAAACCAATTCCAGTTATGGGGTGCTGGAGGGGGCTGTGTGGGGCCCCGAGAGCCCAGTCCCCTGCACTCTCATCCCACCAAAGCCCCACTGTGGGACAGCCCCCAGACTCCAGCCCTCTCCTCCCCACAGAGCTGAGCCACAGGGTAGCCCCTGACCCAGACACCAGCCGCCGCGACAGTCTTTATTTCCCCCATTTCTTTACTGTCCTGCCAGGGGATATGATGTGGTGTTTGTGTCCCTGCCCTTTCTCGCCCTTTGCCTGAGCTCGGTCTTCCATCCCCAGAAAAATGAGGATCAAAGAGCATGCAGCCTCCAGCCCTGTCCTGCAGGGCGCTCCACTCACTGTGAAATGGGCTCTGCAGAGTCCAGCAGTCCCTAGTGGCACCCAGAAATTCTGTGGGAGAACCAGGGAATTCTGTGAAATTCTGCATTGTCCAGTGGTGCAGAATCCCCCCAGGAGTAATTTACTATGAATAGACTTAGTGGCATTTGTTGGATTGGTATTTGTCAACTGTGAATTGAAAACAAAGACATTAAAGGTGACTTTTTATGTACGTTGGCTAGAGAAGAGAATCGGTATCAGCATTTCCATTTGCTGATCTGCAATATTATACTTTTATGCCACCTGCATCAAAGGGGAACAAAGGTTTGCTCCTATACAGCAAAAATCCCTTATACCTGCAGATTTGCTGATGGTCTTGGGAGGCCTTCTGTAATGATTAAAGTAGAGTTAGATCAGAGAGGAGGCTAATCAGTTTTGGTAAGTATCATCACAGGTGTCAGTATCATGGTTTTGCATCAGTGTGTAGTGAACAGACATAGGAAGGAGAAAGAGAATGAAGACATGAGAAGAAATGTCCCCAAGCAGGCCCAGGGCTTAGGAAACAAAAATGTCTGCCGCATGTGTAGCTGGCTCTAACTGCACATCCCTAGAACTCCCTGCCCCAATTTTGACCAGGATGGAGAATCTGTATTGCTTTCATTCATTTTCACACCAGTTTCCCGTAGAAATGCATTGGGAATTTCTAGTAACTTCCTATATTTTAGAAGATATAAAAGACCTTTTGGAAAGGTAGATATTATATAAAGAGAAACGTAGTTAGGTGGTGTCTGATCTTCTTTCTCTGGAGGGATGGGAGAACTGGCCGACGGTCAGCCCTGCCTTAGAGGAAAAGAATATAAGTTGTTTTCCTCTCAAGTGCTGCTGCTGCTCCAGTCCCTGGCAGGAAAGGCCAGAACCTGTAGAAACTCCCCAGCCAGACATCTGCTTCTCTCACTTCACTCTCCCCTGCCTGAGGAGTCTTCCTTTGGGCATAGAGGAGAGGTGCCTATATGGGGCAGTGCTCTCCCGAGTCATGCTTTAAGCAGAGAAAGAGGAGCCATGTCTTTCCTTATTTTAACTCTTGGTCCTCTGATTCCTCACCAGCCCCTCACCTCTCTGTTCTTCCTCCGACTCCATAGGAGCTTGGCTCGTGAAGCAGCCATACTGATGAGCATTGCCTTATCAGTTGCTGAACCTGGAGTCCTCCATTATTTGCTTTAGGAAGTGAGTTATTTGCTGAGGAGCATGAATATTGCCTGCCTGGGAAAGTACTTGGGAATACGCAGTCCGAAATGGGCTTAACGGGAGATCCCTATTCCCAAAGTCTCTTGAAGCCTTCCAGCCCATTAGTGGGTAGCTTTAGATTCCCAGTAATGTTCTGAGATATTATTGTGAGCATTTCTCACTCACTTTTGGAATGTCTGGAAGAAGTTTGCTGTTCTTAGTCTTGATGTCTCCCTCTTTATGTTCATGCATGCACGTGTGTATCTTCACGATTCATCTCTGTGCTATTCCAGTTAATGGCCCTGCAACTCCATTGAAATCAGTGAAGTTAATCCAGTGTGAATCAGGTCCACAATATAAGGTCCCTGAGCCCTACAAAATTTAATCTCCTTATTTGTTGTAGCATAAGAGTCGTAGAGGGAGCAGGAGAGAGAGAGATACAGTCTGCAACTCTGTGTGCTGTAGTTCAGGAGTAAAGGGTTGGGACGGTAAGGAACTGGGAGGGCAGTACAGGATACCAAAGAGTCATGTAATAATTGAAATGGAAAAAGAGAAAAGAAAAAATGTTTGTCACTTCCTCTGTGCTTGTAGAACCCACTGAGGAATGTGTGTTCCAGATCCCCAGTGGTGCTGTGGTCCATCTAAGTTGATACAGCCCCCAGCTACAGAACTGTAGCCCTCTAACTCAAGTTATAAGACCTTTTATCTCGGGTTCAGTCCTTGGTGTGTCACGTCATTGTGTGCAGTTGCTGCTCTCACTCTCATAACAGACCCTGGGCTGCAACATAGTTACAGGGCCTTGCCTCAAGAGTAGTTTGTCAGGGTTTTTGTGTGTGAAGGAGAGAAGTTTGTGGGTTCAAGGTGGACTCTTGATATCTACTTAATGTAGCTTATTTGTGTATGAATGGCTTTATATTATGTCCATGATGTTTAAGTGAGGTGACTGAGTACAGCTATATACTGCAAAATGAGCCAGAGAGAAGAGAAATCAAGTGGCATTTCTGTCTGTTAACTTTAGTCAGGCTTGTGTGCTGACTAGTGGAAAGTACGAAGCCTAGAGAAGCTTAATCACTGAACCAGAATTAATAGCACTGCAGAGTGAATTGAGATCAATTTATCTAGCTGCTGGATAGCAAACTGGGGTCAATAAATAGCTTGGCATCGAAAGCAGAAATTACTGGACATCATCATTTCTCTTTACCAGATTTGCACTGCAGTTTAGAACATAGGGTATCATTACTGGCTGTCCAATAAGTTATGCAGTTCAAGGTTACACTGAGGTTGGCTGCTTTACAGAAAAAAAAGTGTGATATGTCTAATGATGGCTGGATTGACATCCTTGGGGATTGACCATGCTCTGTGTATTCACAGAACAAGTGTGGCACAGATAGCTATGGCACAAGTAGCAGAAACACCAGCTTCTTCGTGCTGCCTTGACAGTGTGCCTCAAACCTGATCTCCCAGAACTATGTATATCTACAGTCAATCCTCGCAGCTCTACCCCACTTACCAAGGAGCGATGTTTCCTTTGCTGAACTAGGCCTCAGTTCTGCAAATATATAACCTGTGAATAACTTTAGATGAATAGACTTGTGAAGGCACTTAAGTGTTTGCAGGATTGATGCTTTAGGCCAAATTAAGTGCCTAAAATTGGGTTCCTCAGTCCATATGTAGGTGCCTGAATAAGTGACCTGATTTTCAAAAAGAACAGGAATACTTGTGGCACCTTAGATACCAACAAATTTATTTAAGCATAAATTTGTTAGTCTCTAGGGTGCCACAAGCACTTCTCCTCTTTTTGCGGATACAGACTAACATGGCTGCTACTCTGAAACCTGGTTTTCAAAAGCACTGAGCTCCCAGTAAAAATTCCCCGTTTCCAAGCTAAAGGCGCACAAGGAGCCACATGAAAATGTTGCTTGGAATTTCTTCTTTTTAATTTGGAAGGAATAGAAGGAAATGGCCTATTAAAGAACTTCCCAGCTAGTGGATTGTAGCACACCCAGCGAGACACACTGCACAGCGAGAAGGAGCAAAGGCCGAACTTTGACATCATCTCCAAGAAATGAGCCTTGATACATGAGGATTCGAGACTGGATTCACCAACACTGACTGCCCTGGAAAAATCCCCAATGCACTATTAAGGAACACCTACACTGCAATAAAAAAAACCCTCAGCACAGAGTCTCATAGCCTAGGTCAGTTGACTGGCTTGGGCTGCGGGGCCAAAAATATCAGGGTGGATGTTCACGTGTGGGTTGGAACCTGGGTTCTGAGAGCCACCCCACCTTGGGGGTCTCACAGCTTACGTCTACACTTTCATTTTTTAGCCCTGCAGTCCGAGCTCGAGTCAGCTGACCTGGGTGAGCCACAGCTATAACGTGGGTCTTTTATTGCAGTGTAGACATAGCCTCAGTGGAGAACAGTGAGGTGCTGTGGAAAAGACTAGAAAACTGTGGTCTGTTTTAATTCTATAATAGGGATCTCAGATTCAATTTACCTTGGTGCCAGTTCCACCCCTCAATCCTCCCAGCGGGCCAATAATGTCACTGAAGATGGTGTTCAGAAAAGAAAACGTTTATATTGTGTGTTTTATTTCTAATTTCTTAGAAATCATAAAACTATCGTACAACTTTATACAATTCTTCGCCTGCCAGAGAGTCTTTAGGGTTTGCCAGACACTTGGCAGTGCTTCAGTTCTGGCGGCCTTATGCATCAATACCTAGTATGGTCTCAGAAGTAAATCAGTTTTTATATCTTAAATACACTGCTGTGGCTGTCCAGAATCACTGAGTCATTTCAACAGTCGCTGTGAGCAACATTCCCTGCTGCGATGCTAATACATGGAGATACTGGTGAAAAAAGGAGTTTCCTCGGGGTCACATGGACAAACTGTTTAGTGGCTGGCTGTAAGACTGGAAAGAGAGCATGGCAATAGGAGTGGCAACATCAGCATAATGCAGAATGCTGGTGGTGGAGAATGTTCTTGTTCTGCCAGGAGACCTGCAGTCAATTATTGCAATCCCTGAGTAGTATGGATCCTTGACTGTACATTATAACTGATTTCTACTGGTGAAGCCACATGAGCAGGAAAAAGTGCAAACAGTGCTTTTGACTTCTCTAATAACCCTACTGGTACAGTGGGGCAAAGTTTGCACCTGCTACCCCAACAGGTTTGATTCAAGTCCAAAATGTGAAATGGCAAGCTCTCTTTATAAGTAAAGTATATAAAACAGTACTTAGGGTTCCTTCATTGGAGGTGAGTTTGGTATAAAATGGGGTTTTGGACTTGAAGTTTGGGGGGAAAAAAAAAACAAACAAAAAAACA